>NW_004624830.1:676711-879937 GCF_000247695.1 Heterocephalus glaber | reverse complement strand
CATCTCATTTCCCTTTGGGGTTGCTGTAGGTGATCTGGAAGTCTGGTTTTGAGACATATTTACGTGTTTTCTCATTTCGACGGGGGCGGGGGGCAGGGGGTGCTGTTGGCATCCGTGCGGTTCACCTCCTCTGAGCTGGGAGAGGTGGGACAGAAGGCAGCCCAAAAGCCCTTTCCTCTGGGCTGGAAGCAGCAGGAGGTAGGGATGGTGGCTGGGAAGCCCTTTCCTCTGGACCAGGAGCAGTGGGACGATGGCTCAGAAGCCCCTACCTCTGGGTCAGGAGTGGCGGGGGCTATTTTGAAAATATAAACCTAAAAATTATACTTTAATTGTTCTTAAAGTATGTCTACTATATCTTTGCATAAATCATGTTTTTAACTTTGGAAATTATGCACTGACAAATGTTTGCTCTTAATTTATTTTGTGATTATTTACTATATGATTCTCAAACAGCCAAAAATGGTAAATTAAGTGTCCATAAAGATCAGAAACATAAGTAGACAAAATTTATTAAATAAAGATTATGTAAAATCTAGATGAATGTTAGAAAGCGTACATCTACCTAAAAAGTCAGTCTCAATTTTAGCTCTTGGTTTTGATATAGAAAAGTTTCATTGTTTCAAAAAAGCTCCAAATATCTATTTGAATTGAAATCTTCCAGTTTTTACATGTTATACTAACATTTAAAAATTATAATAACTTTTGTATATCAGACAAAACTGAAGCCACATTAGATCAAACCCGTGATTACACTAAAGCCAAGAAAACACTGCATATAATTTAGCTCATTCTAGCCTTCTAATTAAAGCCATATTTTGGAGAAGCTTACTAACAGGTAGTATAAAAGTTTTCGTCCTTATAGTAAATAAAATAATCTTACAGTGCTCAGAGGATTAAATCAAATAACAAATATTAGAAAGTAGTTCGGTGACATGCAGAAGACATTTTACAAATACTAGTTGCTTTCCAGCAGAAACTAAAGGATTGCACCTCAGTTTATAACTGTGTGACTGCTTGTGGTGTGTGTATTCCAGAGAAGACACATTACTAAATACAGCCATCAGTTAACTAATGCTAAGAAATGCGCTGAATAGCTTCATAATTGTTAAATATGCCCACAAATTCTTTGAAGCTCATCCTGTCAAGAAGTGGAGCTTAAGGGCCGGGGATTTAGCTCAGTGGTTCCGCCGCCTGCCCCACAAGCATAAGGACCCAAGTTCGATCCCTGGTACCAAAAAAAAAAAAGAAGTGGAGCTTAATTGTTTTCCTCTTGATTGTGTGCTCTTCGTTGTGACTCCCTTCTACCAAACACAACGTGACAGAGATGATGCTGTATGATTTGGTGGGTAAGTCGTAAATGGCACTGTAACCCCCATTTCGTTCTCTCCTTCTCTCTGGCTCACTCCCTCTGGTAGAACCTGCTGTCATGCTATGAGGGCACTTCAGTAGCTCTGTGCAGAGGCTCATGCTGGGGGAAACTGTGGCCCCCTACCAGCAGGCATAAGAATAAGTTCTGACCCAGATGCCTGAAGTCCTGACAACATCTTGACTGCAACTTCAGAAGAGCCCCTATGACACAAACTCCTAGCTAAGCCACTCATGACTTTCTGCCCCTTAGAAACTTCGAGATTATAGATGTTCCCTGCTTTAAAGCTACTAAGTTTGGGGGTACTTTGTTGTGCAGCAATATATAGCTAATAAAGTTGTTGAGTCCCTGTAGTTTTTAAATATAGATTGTGTGGGCTTCTCAGTATTTGGATATCTTTTTTAGAATTCTATCCAAATTTAAGTGTTGGATTTTTTAAAATTGCCCCATAGCGCACTTACTGGTGAAAATAAAATGACAATGTTCTATAAATGCTCAAAAAGGAACTCAGAAACATAAAAACTAACGTTTTCTGATCAAATAGAAAACACTCAAATTGAACAGAGACACATTCTCTAGATCTGCACTATCCATAGTAGCTACTTGTTAAGAGTTTAATACACTAATGAGCACAAGACTACTTATGTCATTTGAATTTAAACAAAGTTAATTAAAATGCAGTATTCTAAAGGTTCAGTTTCCCAGCCACAGTAGCCACTTAAGGGCTCAATAAACACATTGGGATAGTAGTTACTTTATTGCAAAGCATAGATATGCTATATTTCCTTCATCATAAAAAGTGTTACTGGATAGCACTCTAAAGAAGTAGGCCTTTTGCGATGTCTTAGTGCACCATTGAAAAAAACTGTCATTGCTTCTTTTGCTTTATTTCTAAGTTTTTTAAAAAAAAAAATAAAGGAATCTTATGCTCTTTTTTGTACCTGTGGAAGCTCTGCAGATTTGGGGGGAATAATAGAAGAGGATCTGAAAACAAAGGTTGACCTTAAGTTTGTCAGAGGTATTCTCTTATTACTACAGATTCTGAGGTGTGTTTTTGAACTTGTGTTCATGGGATTAAATTAACTGTTTTGAACAAACACAAAAACTAAGAGAAATGTTATACTGTAAATCACTGTATTTTAAGATGTGGAAATTCTTTGTCTATTTGTCTAGGTCATCCTCAATCTTCAGATAGTAAGAAATAAGAAACAACTATTTTACATGTTAGAGTAATTAACTTTGGCATAACCCAAGATTTTGAAATTTCTTATCGTAAAAACATGTATACTTTTGGAGTGTCCTTTATGATGGTTTGGGAAGTCATATACTCTGGTTTTTGATGACAAATTTGTACCTATGATTCAGTGGTCTCGTATATGTGTTTTTGAGATGGGGAACAAATGGTGATTGACTGGCTTACCAGAAATCTCTATTTTGTGGACCATGTCAGTGACAGAATCTTTGTTTGTAATTTCAACGGATCTGTATGTGTCACCTTGCTTCATCTGGGTCTTCATAATCCTAAGGCAATAGCAGTAGATCCAATTGCAGGGTAAGAAATTATTTTCTATCATGTTCGGTTTGCACAAGTTTTCATTAAAAAATTAAAAACTGAAAAGATTCATGGAAAGTAAAGACAGAAAATTCAACATTTTAAAAGAAAATTGTTGATTATAGCTCCTGCATTTCAGACAGTAATAAAGACTAATTCACTATTCAGAACTTGAGGAAATACCAGATCAATATGTCAGGCCTAGACTAAAACACAACAACCTTCTTCTTTTGCAAGACATGAACACCAAAGGAGTGCTCAGGATGGTTTTAGGATAAAAAGAGAGACTTTTCATTACCTAGCAGTGGGCCCTGTAGTTAGCAAAGTTCACAGATGTACTTGAATAATATTCCATTAACATATTTATTTCCAGTATAACATTTAAAATTTATAAAAGGGATACAAAGTATTTTGAAGAGTATTACTGAACCATTAAGGGTATATTTGTTAGACTCTTGTATTGATAGCTATTGAAATATAAACTGAATATTACCATGCAATTAATGAAGTCCTCCTCCGAATCCAACTTCTTTTATTGAAACATTTTAATTTGTGAGCCACTTTATTGGTTAAAAAGAGGCCTTGTTTTATAAGACCTTCTTTTAGATAATAGGCTCATTAATCTTTTTTAATGTTTCACTGTCAAAATATAGCCATGAAATGTTTAAATTACAGTGAACTTCATTCATATATTTAGAAAATCAATACAGAAACTAATTATGCCTTTATTTTACAAATATGCTGGTATTATTAGAGAGTAAGGGACAGAAAATAGAGTTCCATAAATTCAATTTTTTCACCTGTCAGTAGTGGGCAAGGAAATTAATGACAAATTAATGGCATAATGTGTTACTCAAACTAATGGCAATAGTGTACTACTCAAATTGATGGCATAATGTACTACTTTAATTGAAGTAGCTGTTGTTTTTGAAGATATAAGTTGCAGCAGAGAGTTGAAAACTGAAATTTTATTCTTGTCATTGTTTTAGTAGTCCTCAGGCAGTTCAGGCTGAAATGTCTGATGGAACATATCCTAAACTGCCATAAGCCTCCATTCAATAAATGGGAAAATATTTACTGAAGAAACAGCTGTCATCCATATGTGGACTTTTGTCACTCTTTACTTAAATTCTGAGTGAATATTAAGATGCATCATCACAATGGTTCTGATTTTGACAAGAACAGCTTGCACATAAGATCTTTGCTAGGAAGGCCGTGTAATATAATTCTTGAATGTAGCTCTATTTGTATTTGCAGCAGATGGTTACTTGACTGCAGCGATGCTTCAAAAGACATTAGTATAAGAAGTTGTATTTAAACTGATTTGTTTGGGTGCTTGGATAAGGATAGTAGGAAAGGATTGGAAATTTACAAATGTGCTAACAACATTCGTTTGGCATCCTGTTTAGTAATATATTTGCTTGCATGTTTTTTCCTGCCTGTACTGACTTTCAGATTAGCCTTTCGATTGCCTTACCTCTTAAAAATGTTAAGAGGTGGAGCTACTGTGTTTCTCATCTCATTCTACTACTTTTCTCCTTCCCCATTCTTATAAACAAAGATCCAGAGACCCTTGCAAATAAAGCTGCCATTCTGAAATATAATATATGAGAAAATCATCCCTTTTGTGAGCAATAACATATTTTATGTTCTCAAGCTTTCTATTTCTGTCATTACATGAAGAAAAAAAATCACACTTTGTAATTTTTGTCAACAGGATTAGAAGTAGAAACTCTCACATTGTACTTATGTACTCTGCTGAATTCCTTTGGGCCTAGTAACTGTTTAAATGTAATTTTGTCCTATATCGTTTTTCACGATAGATTTTTTTATAGTCTTTTGTTTGCTGTTTCTCTAGCACAGTTTTTCAAACATGAATTATAGATATCAAAGAAGGAAAAACTCTGTTCTTTTAAAAATATAGGCCTATGGTCAATAGAACACTT
Organism: Heterocephalus glaber; assembly: GCF_000247695.1. The sequence goes on along the minus strand of NW_004624830.1, from coordinate 875,073 downwards.
TCAACTATATTGTGCTTTTGTCTCAGTAGAAATCTGGCTAAGATTAATGTGGTGCTACGTTTGGCCTACTCTAGAGGACTATGAAATAACTGCACCTGACCTTTCAGGTAACATTCCACCACTAAAATTTCTCCTGTTTTTTTAACTGGGCAGAGTGATATGAATTTTTGGCTATGTCTGTTTCAACATTACTTCAGAAATACAATATAATAATTATTTGACCTAACTTTTAGAATTTGCCCTTAATGGATTTAGAAATACAAGATTTGCTTTACCTCCCAAACATTTATTTGGCCATATATTTTAAAATTATGCACTCAGGATTTTTATTCAACTGAACTATTATTTAAAAGGGAACACTGTTTATTCTGAAGTTTCTTAGTGAAATAAGTAGTAAACAATATATATTTTGGCTATATTTTTAACTTGCTTTTTCTCTACTTCCTGTTCTCTCTGCATCTAAAGGCTTTTGTGGAATTATCATTATTATCTGTCTAAATTTCATTTTTGTTTGTTTTTAGTTTCTCACAGTTTTAACATATAATAATTTCCCCCAGACTTTCATTAAGACTTGAACCATGCTCCAATCCAAATCTACCAAGAAAAGACAAGAACGTGTATTTTTTAAGCCAACCTTTTTAGACACTGACATTGACTCATGAAAGCAGGCTATTTTTCCAGAAGTACTTGAGATTTTTCTTCTCACTTTCAAATTTTTAGCAACATTTCCTTCTGGTGGCTCCTTGAAAAACTTTCAAAAATTATTTCTGTGGCAGCATTAGAGTTGGAAGGTACTGTAGTGATCATAGTCCAACAAACATCAAAAATATCATTTCTGTCAGATGCTTCTTGGGCTCTACTTGTTTAAAGGCTCAGATCTTGGTTGGCAGTCACCTCCCTGAGATCAAATCCTGGCTTGCTTGGCTATGAAATATGTGACTTTAGATGCTTCTTTTTGCTTTCGTCTTGTTACCATAAAAATTTTAATAATGGTTCACAGCCTGCAGGACTGTTGGACAGATTTATAAATAAGGCGAAACCTGTAAAACATTTTAATAGTTTTGACTTGTAAAATATTAGAAGTTTCTTCTTCATGTTACTTCAAAAATAATAACTAATATTTCTAATATTTCTGACACCTTTATGAATGAAATGATGAGACCAATATTGTACCCCATTAAAGATAACTTTATTATTTACAAGCCCGATTCTCTTTCTACTACAGCTTCTCCTGAAAAAGGATTATTTCATATAGATTAAATTCATTATATCATAAAAGTATTGAGAAAGAGTAGAGGAGATAAGGAAAAATGATGTATGGCCTAGGAATAAAGATGAAATGTATATGGGGCACAGTAGGCAAAAAAAACACAGAGCAATTTTGGGAATGAGGATGTAAGAAAGGAAAGGACTTTTTCAGCCATTGCTAGGTTTACAGTTGAAGCATCTATAATGAAAGACATGTTAACAAAAGAAAAGCAAACAAGTGTATTTATTGCAAGTTTCACATGACACCGAAACCTTTGGAAATAAAAACCCAAAAGACACAGGGAAATGTGTGTTTTTTGCGCTAAGTTTGATGAATGAATGGGTAATCATGGAGAGATCTGATTGGATGAAAGGGGCATCAGCAACTGGTAATAAAATGGGGAAGATCCGGAAAAGCCTGCTTGATCAGTCTTCTCTGTGTCCCTGTTTCATCCAGAGATCATTCCGTTCCTCCCAGCATAGGGTGGGCACCTCTGGAAGGAGGTTTTAGGACCAACTGCCGAGCAAACTTAAGAGAGAATCTTGAGGGAAAGGGGCTAAAACAAGGTCTGCGGTAAACAATGGATCGGGCACAAGATTTTATTTTCAACAGCTAAGAGAATCTTGATTTATAAGTATCACAGGGAAATGATAAAAGTAAAAATAATAAATTAAATACTTGACACCATTATTCCTACATTTTACCATATCTTAAGATAAATTCAGAAGTTTTTCTTAGATCATATACCCAAATTCATTCAGAAAAGAAAGAGGAAGAAGAAAAAGTAAAGTAAAACCAACATTCAGCTTCTATGCTGGGTTATATTTTGTTCTGCTTAACTGCTGAGATTTGCAGGATATTGAACCAAAATTGATATTTCCCCTTGAGCCAGACTCTAAGTGATTTGACTAGAAAGAGATTGCGTTGTTTTAAGGTCAAGGTGGTTGTTTTCCAATGTATGGTGGTTTTGATTCGTGATTTTTTCTCAGTCATATAAAAGAAAAAGCAGATAGTGAAAGTATTTGATCTTTTTTATTTGATTGTTTAGTTTTATTGAGAATAATTGTCTTTGTAAGCAACTAAAGTAAAAATTATGCTTAGGTAAAGCATTAACTACAGATAAAATATGTCCCAATAACATTTTTAAGTAATTTAATGTTTTTTTGTAAAAAAAAACTATACTCTTACTATTTATCCATGGTCATGACTGTATCATCAACAATCAACCTATTTAGTAAAACTTTACATTGACTTTGTATGTTTGAATTAGTGCAACATGAAATGAGATTAAAAAGCAAGATAAAAAATATTCCTGTGTTCTAGAACCCTCAAGCATAGATTCTAAAATGATTTGTAAAATTGGCAACTTAATTCATTTAATTCATTTGAATGTATGCCTAGGTAATCTTATAAATTTAATCTAGGACTATCTAAAGTACTTGAAATTTTGTAATCCTCAAAGACCTCTGAACAGAGATCATTATTGATTCATTTTTATGGAAGTAAATATATTTAAAAGTATTTGTTTTATTATGAATTTCATTAGATAAAACTTTCAAATGTATGAACAGAAATTTAACTTATTTATTCATTAAATTGATAGCAACATAAAACAAGTATAATTTTCACAAAGTACACTGATTTCTTTAAAATAACATATTAGGATAATAGTTGCTTTTATAAACTCCTAAATTATGGCATAAAAATAAAATTACATTTAATAATCGTATATGAGTTCCATAACAGTATCACAGCCAGGCACAGTGATGCATGCCTGTAATCCCAGCACTCAGGAGGCTGAGGGAGGAGAATCACCATGAGTTCAAGGCCAGCCTGAGCGACACAGCCAGACCTTGTCTCACACACACACACAGAAGTGTATCACTGATTATTGGGTAGGTTTCCTCTTTGTTGTTATTCAAGAATCAAGAGTCCTTTCACTTAGGAGCTCTAAAATTTTCTAGGGACCAAGAATATCCTGCTCCAAAATGACAGAAAATGAAAAATAGTAAAGATATATGAAAAAAGCTGTATATCAAGGGAGGAGGAAAGTCTACACTTGGTTAGGGTTTTGCTTGGCCATAGGAACACCATAGTATGGAAATGGAAACGTGTGTGTCTTTTTAGTTTGAAGCATGCTAAATTTGAAGACAAATCCCTAGATTTTTCCATAGGGGATTATTCTTTGGGAATTATTAGTGACTTCCCAGTATAGAAGATATGTACTTAAAAAAAAGAAGAAGATATGTACTTAGATAACTGAAGAAAAGGGAAGTTGTAGTTACAAAATAGGACTGGTTGATGGAAAGTCTGTCTTCTTTAGATCTTCTTGAATACAGGATATGTACACATTCCTATTATCCAAATACAAATAGTACCCAAGTAAGAAAAGCAGAATGATAATGCATAAATTTAGGGTGGGTTAACAGAGAAAAATTGCACAGTTTGTCTTTAAGTTCTAAGTCTGTTTTGATAAAGTTATTAAACATATCAAATTTCATTCGTCAGCTCATTTAATGTAAGATGTAACAATTTTAATTGTACTACTTTAAAATTAACTGTATTAAGATGAATAATAGTGAATGGAGGTTAAAGTATGATATGGCAATACAAAACCTCTTTATTCCCATAAAAATAATGATAATATGAATTTCAGCCAGTAATATCATTAGTAAATTGAAGGAATAAAAGTAACTAACCTTAAATATTTGCAATTGGTAGTATTTTATAATATATCTGAAGCAATGTAATGTTTTGTAGGATGTGGTCTTATTCAAGATTTGACTTGGGAAGAACATGACAGCATATCTTATATTATTAGAGTTCATGTTGTAGAAGTATATGAAAGCTAGGGAACACTGTATTATAATAGAGTACTTCATGAAGCCTCTGCCCCGCCTTCTTCCCTGGATAAATTCATAGTGAGTATTTCACATGAATTCCATAATGAGCTCACCTGGGCTACGTGAACTACTTATCAAAAGAGGTGATTTTATTCAACACCTCATGTATTCAGAGGTGTTGCCACTCTATCATCATTTTCCTCAAGCATAAACTGTTTTAGTGGTACATATGGAGTATAGAGTCAATGAACTAGTTTGGCATTATATACTTCATTTCATATTACTTTTTGTTACATCAAAATGGGACTGTTCTGATAGGGCCCACTTTCTTTCAAAGAGATCAAGAAAGAAAGAAAAGAAAGAATATATAGAACAATGTTATTGCTTGGTTTGAAACAGTCACTAATTTAACCAGTCATTCTGCTTTGTTTCAGTTAGTCTGCACCATATCCTGGGTTGTACATAGTAGTATTGTCTACTTTTATAGATGAGCTTTGCAGAAATGAGAGTACTTCCCCACGGTGAAATGGACTGATGAGTGCTGAAGTAAGAATTCAGATTTCAGTAGTGTTACCTCACAGTTCCATATATTGTTACCTACCACACTAAACTCTCAGTGAATCATCCTGAAGCTGGCAGACTGAGAAAAGAATATTGGATTTTGCAAAGTGGCAACTTTCTTCTAGAAAACTGGATATCATTCCTGAGGAAAATGATTTTGGGCTCTATGCAAAATGGTCATTTTATCCCTTAATGTGAGGCAGTTCCAAGTTTGTATCGGCTGCATGAAGATACATAAAAATATTACACAGAATTTTTTGCAGAAAATTTAAAAGAAAAAAATGATATGACATTTTAGAAAAGGAAAAAAAACTGTAAGGAAAACAAAAAGATCAGTTGTTTCCAGGTTACGGAACATGGAGGGAGGAAGGGTTGAACAGGTAGAATACAGAAAAACTTAAAAGTACTGAAATGATTCTGTGTGACCTGCAATGATGAATACAGGTCCACTGCACAAACCAAATCCCAAAGAACTGTACCACACTCATGTAAGAATGAACACTAATGTAAACTATAGGGATTAGTTAATAATAATGTACCCACAGGGGTCCATTAATTTTAATATGTCTAACACTCTAATGACAGGAGATGCTGAGTCAGGAAGAAAGGAGGCATACAGGTAATCTATATTATCTACTCAATTGTCTATAAAGCTAAATGTGCTATAAAAATAAATGCTATAAATGTGCTACATAAAAATAAATGCTATTAATTAATAAGAGTCAAAACTTGCACTCTATGAGTGATCCTATGACTATAATTGTGGATCTTTCAAGAAACAGATGACTAATTTCAGAATAATTGTATCATTTCTATTCTGTTCAAATATCCAGAAATCTCACAGATTCACTCATCATAGTCAGATCTCATAAATGTCTTTCTTCTGTTATCTCCATATAAGCACTTTGCTGTGAATTCTGGGTGAATATAATACTCTTTCTTGCCTCAGTTATACCATCATTAGAATCTGAACACCTATAGAAAACACCATCAGCATTTTTATGCCAATAGGTGTATAACTGGAGAGAGTTTGGATGATTTCACCAAATGTAGAACTTGTAAGTACACAGAAAAGTATACACCCTGTGTTTCTTACTGTGCTAATAATGATGCCGCTCTATTTTCCTGTGCCTAGTTAGCCCTTCTTAATAAACTGACATTTGAGAGAAATCTTTACTTTCAATTTTAAACACAAAATAGCTTCTAATGGCCAAGGGAAAAAGAGGTAGGTAAATACTGCTATTTCTTGTGGAATGGAATGTAGTTCTTTTCTGCATTTTTTCCCCAGTAGTATAGTCACAGTTTGAGGAGAAGAAAATGGCTTTCAAAGCTGAGAAGATCAAAGGACCTGTAACTATGCTTTTTCCACACAGCTACAGTGCCATTGAGACCTCACTGGGAACAAGAGCAGTAGGAGAGAAATCAGATAACGATAATTAGAGAAAGCAGAGCCATTCCTGTAGTCAAAATCATGAATCGCTGACTCACTTGTGCAAGAGGAATGTGCTTCTCCAGTTGGGATTTTCTAGGGCTGGTGACTTGGCTACCCCACAAATGGACACGTTCCTATTCAAAACTGGCTTATGCAAGTTACTTGGGCCTTTTAATATCTACCATTTCAGAATGACTGGGTTTATTAGGTTCTTATATCTCTTTATAATTAAGCAGGCAATTTTACAAAGCATAGTTTTGGAAGATGACCATATACACCATGGAACAGGATTGCTATATTCAAATTCGTGGTGATATGAGGAGATAGATATAGTCACAAATGGCTTATTGGAAGTCTATAATTGAAATTTGTATAAGCAGTAACAAAAAATTTATGAACATGATATTAGTAAATTCTTTAGCCAGAATAGATTTTCTGTTTGTACCTTGACTTTGTTTTCTGTAGTGGAGATAGTGGTATCATTTTCTGTGCTAACCTGTCTCTTGGTGTTGTCTCCTTTTTCACCTTGGAGTCTTGTTGACATGAGAGTGATTGCTCTCTGCTGTTAATTTTTACACATTAAGTTAAAATCTCAAACTTTGGTCTTTATACAAAACAAATTCTACAGATTCTCTCACTTACTATTTAACTATGTCATTATCTTGCTGCTACTCTTAATAATGTTTGTTCCAGATTCTACTGTACTATGATCTGTAATAGTACACTTCTCCTTAAATATTCGACTGCAATTCTTTATGGATATCATGAAAAACTCTTCAGTATAGCCATTGTGGAGATTAGGGAAGCCATATGTGATTTTAAATGGAGGGAAAAACAAAAATTTCAAGATTTATTGTCAATAGGAAGACATTTTTTCCATATGTGTATATATATCCAATAAACTGTGCTAAACTAAGAATATTTATGATAAAAATACAATTGAGCACCATGTTATTTTTTCTTTTTATTATTATTAGAAGATTGTACATCTTCTCTTTATGCTCTTTGTCTCATGCAACTTTTTTTTTTATTAGCACACATTTGCCATACCTAATGATCACATTTATCATGGGGGATTTGTACCTGTAGATAAAATATTTTAATATTTTGGTTGCCATTTCCATCCTCTCCCATCAATGTTTCTTTCCCTCCCCATTTACAAAACTTTGTTTCCATTTTTTCTTACATTTTCTGTTTTTAACTCCATTTTTCTTCCTTCTTTCCTTTTCTCCTCTTCCGTCATTTGCTCACCTTTTTATTTAAACAAGTTTTCCTACTTCCCAATATCTGTCCTCCTTTTTGCTCCTTATTTACCCTTTGAGTTTCTCACACAAGAGAAACAATGCAATAGGTAAACTTGTATGTCTAGGGCCGGGGATTTAGCTCAGTGGTTTCACCGCCTGCTGCACAAGCGCAAGGACCTGAGTTTGATCCCTGGTACAAAAAAAAAAAAAGAAATAAAAAAAGAGAAAACTTGAAATTATTGTCTCAGTGTGTATCTGTTTACCTAAAAATATCTCATCTATCCTTATTTATGCCAGAGTAGTAGTTAATTGTATATAAATACCACATTTTCTTTATCCATTCATTTGTCAATGGGCATATGAGCTATTTTCAAGATTTAGTTATTATAAATTGTTCTGCTATAAATATGGATATTCATATATCATTCTGGTATGATGCTTTTATGTCTTCCAGGAAGATAACTAGAAGAAGAATATCTGGGTCAAATGGAACCTCTAGTGTCAGTTCTTTGAGGACTCTGCATACTACTTTCCCTAGTGGTTGTACCAATTTACATTCCCACCAAAAATGAAGAAGGGGTCCTTTCTCCCCACATTCTTGCCAGCATTTGTAATTGGTTTAATTCTTGATGATAGCCATTCTTTTTGGAGTGAGGTGAAATCTTAGTGCTGCTTTAATTTGCATTTCTCAAAGAACTTTTGATGTTGAACTTCTTTATATATTTATTTCCTGTTTGTGCTTCATCATCTGAGAAGAGTCTATTCATTTCAGATGCCTGTTTGTGGACTGAGTCTTTAAATTTGGGAGGAGGATTTAATTTATTTTTGTTCTTTATATAGTCCAGATATTAGTCCTTTGAGGAATCTCTGGTAATTTTTCCCCACTCTGTAGGTTTCACATTATCTATTATATATTTTGGTCCTCATTTATACTTTCAGTTTCTCACATTAGAGAAACTATTCAGTATTTATAAGTGTGTCCTATTTATTTCACTTAATAGTAAGGCCTCAATGTGCATTCATTTAGCTATAAATGTCTCTAGTTTATCATTCTTTATGGCTGAGTAGTACTCCATTTTATTAAAAAATACACGTATCTTCTTTACCCAGTCACCAGTTGATGGGCATTTGGGCTGTTTCCAGAATTTAGCTATTACTAACTGTGTTGCTGTAAACATGGGTGTGAATATATTGCTGTGGTATGATGCTTTTAATTCTTTTGGGAAGATACCCAGCAGGGGAATAACTAGGTCAAATGGGACTTCCAGTCCGTTTTTTGAGGAATCTCCACACTGCTATCCACAGCGGTTGCACCAGTTTACACTCCCACCAACAGTGAAGAAGGGTTCCTTTTCCACACAACCCTGCCAGTGTTTGATGTTGGTTGATTTCTTGATAGCACCCATTCTTTCTGGAGTGAGGTGGAATCTCAGCATTGTTTTCATTTGCACTTCTCAAATGACCAGGGATGTTGAACATTTTTCATGTATTTATTTGATCTTTCTTGTTCTTGTTCTTCTTGTTTTGTTTTTGTTTTTTTTTTTTGTACCAGGGATCGAATTCAGGACCTTGCGCTTGTGAGGCAGGCAGCAGCATCACTGAGCTAAATCCCCAGCCCTGCTGTTTCTTCTTCTTTGTCTGAGAAATGTCTGTTCATTTCAGATGCCCATTTTCGGATTGAGTCTTTCCTTTTACAGTGCACTGCAGTTTTCATGGTAGAGGTCTTTCACTTCCTTGGTTAGGTTAATTTCTATAAATTTAATTTTTCTGAGGTTATTGTGAAAGGTAATGTTTCATTAATTTTTTTCAGCGAGTTTATTAATGGTGTTTAGAAATGCTATTGAGTTTTGTTGACATTATTTCCTGCTATACTAATGGATTTGGTTACTAATTCTAGTAGTCTTTTGGTAATATTTTTGGGTCTTCTGTGTAGAGGAACACGTCATAAGCAAGTAATTATAATTCAAACTATTCCTTTTCTATACATATCCCTATTATTTCTTTCTCTTGCCTAAGTACTCTGGCTAATGTTTCGAGAAGTATCTTGAAAGGAGTGATGATAGCAGACATCTTTGCCTTTTCCTGACTTTAGAAGGAAAGCTTTCAGCTCCTCCCTGTTTAATATGATGTTGGGCATTGGTTTGTCATAAATGGCTTTTATCAGATTTTCTTTTTTTTTTTTGGTCAGGAATGGACTAGACTTCTCTTTAATCCTAATCTTTTCAGCAAACAAGCTCCTTTGCTATAAATTTACAGACCCCAAAATTACTAGACAAACTCTTCTGTCCAAATTCAAACTTTTGAAAACACTCTATCATGGTTTTACTTTTGCTTTTCAATGTAAAGCTTACTAAAAGTGCCCAACAGTGTCCATGGCAGAGCCTCAATGTTAAGCTACTGTAATATTTCCTCTACCAGATCTATTAATCTACTGCCCTTAATCTCAGTCTCCCAGAAATTTTCAGTACATAAGCAAAATGTAGACAAATGTTTTGACCTAGCATAACACACCTGGACTCACATCCAACTACCAACGGGGTCTTTCATCCCAACTAAATACTATTTAGACTTGTTTTTACCAGCTGTATTTCTATCAGTATTCTGGTGTTCTGTACACTGACCAGAATCTCCCCTAAGTTCACCTTATAGCATTCTAGGGCTTCTTCTCCAGCAGGCATCTCTGAACCTTTCCAAACCCCTCCCAGGAACCAGGACCAGAAATGACTCCACTTCTCTGGTATCAAATTCTATCTTGGTCACGTTTTTTGTCACTGTGACAAAATACCCAAGACCTACATTCTAAAGGAGGAAAGGTTTATCTGGGCTGACAGTCGAAAGTCAGCTGGCTCCAACGCAGGACAGCATGGCAGAGGGGCCTGGCAGAGGAAGAACTGCTCGTGGTATGGTGGAAGGGAGCAGAGAGAGAGATCAAGGAAGGAGCCTAGGAGGGAGATAAACCCTTCCAGACCTTGCCCCAGTGAGCTGTCTCTTCTGTCCAGACCCCGCACCCTAATAACAAGCCACCTGTAAGCCCCAGTGTCCAATTGCCCTCAGTAGTCCCGCCTAAGAGATCGCAGTGATCTTCCAGGACATCTAAGCATAAAACATAACACTAATATTTTGCACTGTTGCACAGTACAGTTCACTACCGTAAGTTACTGACTCATTTTCCCCCTAACCCTAGCTATAGCAGAAACCAGTGTTTCACTTTGTAACAGATGAAAGGTTACATTATTTATTGCATATCATTTGCAATAAACATAAGATACCGGGATAACTTCTGATAAAATAGGATGTCGATTCAAATTTACTTACTGGGACAGCTGTTGAAGCACAGATTGCTCACCTAGTTGAGATAACCCCACATCACTCAACTCTGCAGATGATAGACTGTGCTGAAATATTGTCATTTTCCATTTTAAATTTCTGCTTTAATCTCACTATGCTCTATTTCCCATCACTTCTTTTTTTTAACAACGTGTTGGTCATTACAAAACTGTCACACTTTTCATTTTAATAATCATTTTTCAGTTTTTGTTTCCATTTCAGAATTGCCTAGTACATAGTAGTTACATGCAGTTGAATCATAATTTAGGAGCTTGTGCTCTGGGATCCACCAGACCTAAATTTGAACCTTAGCAGAGTCACTTACTGACAAAAATGAACATGTATTTTAATCACCGAAAAACCTCATTTTCTTTACTTTATTATACTTCTATCAAAGATTATCAAAATAATCAAATGAATTAATGTTTCAAAAATTATTAAAATTTTATCATAGGCGATATTATCTTTAGTTCTCTATATGAGGCATCAGATAAATGATAAAAGCCTCTGATAAATACAGAAAAAATTAGAAGCAAACCAAATCAATACCTATATGTGCTATGTATCATGTCTATAAGCACCATGAACACCTATATGACCTATATCACCTAAATGAACATATATTCATCATTTTTAGTTATGATCTGGTCAATGAAGTTGATGACTATCTTACATAGATTGTTAAGGATTGTAATACCAATCCTGGAAGTAAGAAAAACTTATTTTTACTTGTATTGCAAAGGATTACCTTTTCAATTCTTCTTTTTAAAATTCATGTAGCTATAATCACATGGTACATCTTAAAGCATTGCCATATTGCATATTTTTGAAAAATTATATTTCATATGTTTTTGTGTATATAAGGGTAAAGCAAGTGTGATAAAGTGATAAGAAATGTCAGTTCTAGATGAAAAGTTTATGAAAACATTTTGTATATCTTGCAACATTCCTATAAATGTGAAATATATTTAAAATTTAATCAACATACTGTAAAAGAAAAAAGCAAAAAGCAGCAACCATTCTTCTAAATTAATGTGTTTGCACTACATTTCAGTGAGAAGCTGCAGTATAAGTGCTCTAGAGGTGTTGATGTTTTGAGTTTTATGCATACAATGTTTTGATTTTTATTTGCTGCTATTCTACACTAAAATATTTCTAAACATTGTAAAAATAATAAAAATTTCATTGAGACACATGTTTTAAACCAATTGTTAAATAGTATTGTTCATCTTTTAATGTAACCAATACATACATACATACATACAAGTTACGGTAAATGCTATACGAATATGAGTTATTGCCAAGAATGACAGGGAAGTTGTTAATTAGGATAGTTGGTCAGTAAAAGGACTACCAAGAGATGCCATTCAAACTGTCATCTAAAAAAAGTACTTGGAATGTAGCTTAGTGGTAGGTAGAATACATGCTTAACATGTATAGGACCTGGGTTCAATCTCCAGGTCACACACAAAGAAAAAGAAATCTATAGAAAGGAGAGTAGGAATATAGACATCAACCAGGAGAAACCCTGAAGAGTAAGCAAGTCTGTTGCTTTGAGGTAGAGAAAAAAGGAACATATCTGAGAAACTAGAAGAAAATCAGTGTGCTTGGAATATCATGAGCAAATTGGGTGCGGGGACACTGATCTCCCGCCGCAGCCCACGAGCCGGTTGCAGAGCTTTGATGTCACTGGGCGCCTGGAGGCGGGTCTCCATGTCGCCCGGTCTGGGCAGGATAATGACAACCTCGGGATTATGGCTCTGGCTTTCCTCTTGGACCTCTCCCACGCGTGGTCCTCAGAGTGGCCCAAGCAGCGCCGCAAGACTAAGTGGGATCACTTCCGGGCTGGAGCGGAACTGTAGCACCAACCTGGATCACTTCCGGGCTAACTCTGCATCAGCGAGCCTGGCTCGTGGTGGCTTCTCAACCCTGCCAGGGTCCTCATCACTCCTGGGGAGGCAGCCCCAGTGGGCCTCTCTCTGTCGAGCATTTTCATAGCACCCCATGTTATGGTTTCTATTCAGATGCCCCCAAGGCCTCGTGTGCTTGCAGGTGGGGCCATAGGGAGCTGAGTGGGTCAGGGCGGACCCTGTGGTGGATTAGTCCGTGGTGAGTTGGTACCTGAATGCGGTGCTGGGAGCTGCAGCCTGGTGGCGCGGGGTCACTGGGGCGTGGCCAGGCGGGTCTGTCTCCCTCCTCCTCCCTTGATCTCTCTCTGCTTCCTGTGCACCAGGCCCCTCTGCGGTGCCGCCCTGGTGGGAGCCAGCCAGCTCTGACTGAAACCTCTACAAACTGTGAGCTAAATAAACTTTTCTTCCTTTGAGTTATGGACGTTGGGTATTATGTCTCACCAATGAGAAAGTAAGCAAGACACTCTTTTCCCTCTATTGTCCCTTTCCACTATTACAATTAGATACTATACTAACTGAATTATTAAACATTTGAAGCCTCGAATTGAAATTCTATGGGCTAGTTATTGGTTCTGACTTTCCCCCACTGAATCCTTACTCCCTTGTCCAGGGCCTGGCCTATAACAGGGGCTTGGAGAGTAATTTAAAAATGAGCGTCACACTTAGTGACAGTGTGATGGAAATCAGAGCCTGAGCATTGCCCCTCGGAGCACCTGACTGGCATCCGCTGGGTGCTCTGCTGCTCTCTGATAGTCACACCAGCAGGTGGATAGATAGTGGTGTCCCGGTTTGCAGAGAGGGAAACTGAGGCACAGAAGCTTGTGTGATTTGCCCAAGGCCTAGGCTTGCTTTGAGCTCGTCAGGACGAGAGCGCAGTCAGTTTTGCCCTTCTGCTCTGCCCGACGGCCCTGAGCGTCTCCCGCTAGGCTGTCCTGTCCTGCCCTGTCCTCAGTGCTCTTCTTCCAAGCCTCTCCTGTTTCTTCTCTTTCTCACACGCCAAGCCAGTCTCTGCTAGCACAGGGTTAGGACAGAGCTGTTTGCCACTTTGGGTGGAGAGAGTCTGTCTGAGGACCACAGTCAAACTGCACATGAAAAAAGTATTTCTCTCCTGTTTGGGCATGAAGACACACCTGTAATCCTAGCATTTGGGAGGCTGAAGCAGGAGGATTGCTGTGAGTTTGAGGCCAGCCTACATTACATAACAAGATCTTATCTACAAAAAAACCCCCAAGAAATTCTTTTCCCTTTTTTATTTTTTGAATTTAAAAAATAAGCCATCTATGCAACAGCATTTGGTTGGTGGGTATGCACTTTTTTATATGAAAAAGGCTAGAAATGTCCTTGGCTGCATTCAGGACCAAGGAGCCACAGGGCTGCAAGAGGCTAAAAAGCCAGAATCCTTTCTTCCTGGCCTGGGGGCTCCAGTGGCTGCAGAGGCTGGCTAGGAGCAACAGGGTTCCCCGAGTTTGTTCCCTTCCTAAGGCAGAAGGAAAGGAACATCTAATCTCACATTTCATATCTGAGTTTAACATGTTGAAAATGAGTTAACTATGTGAGGCTTTCATGGCATTTAGTGTTTGTGTCCTGGGGTTATCACGTTCCTCGCACTCCTGATGTAAAGGTCTGTGATCTGCTTCACAGCTGGGGAACTGCCGAAAAACCAGAGTCTGCGTCCTTCCCAAAGAGCTCTGTGAAGTGTTAGGGTCCTGAGAAGCCTTCTGGGTCTGGGGCTGCCTCAGTGACTGGCTGTGGGCCAGGAAGGGAGGCGCATCCTTGCTCTGGAGACAGAGGTGAGGGAGAAAGAGGGCAACTTCCTAGGGGAAACAGGCCCAGTGAAAGAAAAGGGCAGTAAGGTAAACCTTTCCAGGTTCTCTTTTAAAGACCAGACCTGGTTGATACTTCATTCTGAGGTGCTGGCTTGGATGCAGCCCTGTCACCCCCTGAGCCAAGGCTGTGCTCCCTAAGCGCCATGTTGAGCCTGCGCAGCTGGGATTCCAGGCGTAGGCCCACAGCGGGAGTGGATCGGAGCATCCCGGATTGGGGGAAGGTCAAAGGAGCAACACTGAAGCCCTGAAAACTGCTGGCGTTGCCACCAGTCCTTGATAAGTGCTGGCTGTCATGGTTGTCCTTACATGCGTGAAACGTCTGGTCTTGGTGGCGTGGCCACGCTTACGTAACCCTTTGCTAGCAAAGCCCATGGCTCCCCGAGCTTGCTGCCCGAGTTAATCACGTCAAGTAGCAGCACAGGGCTGTTTTACAGACGCTTCCCTAATCCTCCACCTTCTCAAGACATACAAATCAACAGATTAAGTGTAACCAGGTTTCCTCGATTATTTCCCCTAAAGATAAAAGAAGCGTAACACCTGCGTCAAGATGGCCTTTCGGAAGGATAGCAGGTAGAGGGCCTGCTCTTCTCCATCTTGCTGGCTTCAGATGGTACATTTTGTGTGCCAACTGCTTGTCCTCTGTCCATTGGGCCTGGTCCAAGGAGAGCGAGTTGACTTGGATTTGGAAATAACTTGACCACTTGGGAAGCTTTGTGTTTGTAGCCAGCTGCTTCTGGCCAGGGATTTGTCTCTGGTAGCACTGCAACCCACTGTTCCTGGGCTCATCCCAGAACTGGGGACCCACAGCCTTCACCTGACGACGGCACAAGGAAACTGGAACTCTGAGGGATCTTGAACTCGGAGCTGGAGTCGGGTAAGTCACTCTTGTGGGCACAGAGGGAGACTTCTTCCCCACCACCTGGGCTGTCTTTAGGAGCGCAGATCACCATTCTGAGTTCTTGTTTGAGGAGGGGAAGCATTGTTGCACTTTTCCTGAATTGAGAGCGGGTCAGTAGTTCATTTGTGTTTGCCTTTGTATGGGATCTGTTTCTGTTTTCAGAGTGGGAGGCACACCAGCCACCCCAGGCAGCCTGCCGGGCAGAGTTTGGGTAACCGGTCTGATTACAGTTATGAGTCCATGAAAAGGGAAAAGACAGCTTCGTTTTGTGACACTGCCTGGCCCCAGTAGTCTTTGGCCTCAGGAAAGAAATGGCCTGGCCATGGGTTCTGGAGGCAGAGGTGGGCAGAATGGAATTCAGACTCCAAGGAGGGCTGGGGGTTTCCAGCCCTGGAAGCCCGGCAGCCTGTGCTGTGCTGTAGTTTTGGAATTCAAAGGTACCGCATGTGCCGAGAGCCCTCCCGAGCTCTCCTGGCCGACCTGCGGCAGCTGGGCCAAAAGCTTGGGTTCTGGCCCCTCCCTCCCTCTCTGTGGGCATTTGCTCAAGCGGGTTCAAGTCCCCAAGCTGGTCATCAGAGACTGTAGCATTCAGATGACAGAATGAGTGTGGTAACATTTGGGTGAGGCAATGTATTAGTCTGTTTTCTGCGGTTACAGATGCCCAAGGCTGCGGACATCTAAGGCTCAGGGCCGAGGGCCACGTCTGCGGGTGACCTTGGGGTGAGGTCCCATGGCAGGAGACGGGAGCATGCCTTTGTGTGTCCTGGTGTCCTCTTGCCACTCAGTCCCCAGGGCTCTAGCCTGCTGCCTTCCTCCTCCTGCCACCCTCGAGGGCTTCTCAGGTTCCACCCTTTCTGCTTTGCCCCGGGATTCAGTTTCAGTACAGGAAATTGGAGGACCGATGCCCACCACAGCGGCACCGGGGCAAGAGTGGTTGCAAATGCGTGCTTGTCAAATGCTGCTAACTATCAGCCGTTGTGTGTGATTTGATGAGGGATATTAGGGTTTTCCCAGAGATTGTGTGGATTCCAACTGTCTGGGTGCTTTAGATTTGGATAACTTTGGAATTATAGAAAGGGCTTAAGATAATATATTGTGGTGCCTGTGAAGCTTAAAAAAGGAAGTACACTTTCCTTTATTTCCTGAGGACGGTTCTTTCTGGAATTCTCAAACTTTGTGACCCCTGTAAGCAGCTAGGAATCAAGAGACGGACGGCAAGAGTCTGATCTGCTCCTGTGGCCTCATTGCTGTACATTCTTCCCGGAGAGTCTGCACATCTGGGCAGGTCTACCGGAAACCTCCCCTTTGGGCCCCTCGGAGTTCACTGTGGTCCACCGCTCCCCTTGGTTCAGGGGACAGCCCCTGGACTCTGTCTGGTCCTGGACAGGTCCTGCTCTACTTGTCCAGTACTTTTTCTTTTTTTGTGTGTGGTACCAAGGATTGAACTCAGGACCTTGCGCTTGCCTGTCCAGTACTTTTGTCCCTTTACTAGTACAATGCGGGGGGTACTGGGATTGAACCCAGGGACTTAGCATGGACCTACATCCTCAGTCTTTATTTTCATTTTGAGACAGGGTCTCATTAAATTGGAGAATTGCCTGGGCAGGGCTCAGACTTATGATCTTCCTGCCTCAGCCTCCCAGGGTGCTGAGATTACAGGAGTGCACCACCACCCTCGGCTTATAAAATATTATATATGTAAAAATCCATTTGCATGGACAAATTCATTTGCATGTATACCGGAAGCTCCACTAAACTGCAATCAGGATGTATTCGCTTGCTAAGAAATCTGAGATTCAGCTTTTAAAGACCACCAATAGAAGAGTACTGTTCCGTTTAAGACCCTTAGTTCAAGGACTGTTTGATATAAGCTCACAGTTTTCCTTCAAAACACTTTCTTTGTGTCTTTAATATAGAATTTATTTTATGCTGCCCGGGTATTCCAATAGGGCAGTGGTGGCAAACCTATGGCACGTGTGCTGCAGCGGGCACAAGAAACCCTCTCTGTCAGTGCACGAGCCAAGTCACCCCAGCAGCTGAGCATCAGATATTCAGGTTTAATTGCAGTGTTGGCACTCTGTGATAAAGAAAGGTGTTTGGGGTTGTAGTCTCTAAAAGGTTCGCTCTCACTGCAATAGGTTTTTGTTTGTTTATATAGGTTGCATATATATTGGAGGCATCAACTTTATTTCCTTAATTTTATGCTAATGCTTAGAATATATTCAGTGCTAAAATGTTTTCCACTTAAGTGAAGTGTGGGGTTTGGGAAGATAGGTTGAGAAAGAAAGCAAAAATAAATAAGCACATAAACGAATCCCTTCTTTCCTGGAGTCAATATGAGAAAATGAAAAAATGGAAACAAAACCTTTGTAAACAGGGAGGGGTGGAGAGGTTGAAGGGAGGGCAGGGGAAGGGGGAAAAAAGCCCAATTTCATCTTTTGAACATAATGAAATTTTATATTAGATGAACTTTTAGAACCTTCTATCTGCTTGATAAAGGTCACTTTGTAGGGCAGGCATGGTGGTGCACACCTGTGATCCCAGCACTCGGGAAGCTGAGGCAGGAGGAACTTCATGAGTTCGAGGCCAGCTTGGGCTACATAATGAGTTCAAGGACAGCCTGAACTTGTCTCAAAAAAGTGACTCTGCAAAATGTGGCATTACTATTTCAAAAAGCACCTATATAATTAATATAATTTTTAAAAATCAAGGATTCATGAACAATCAAGGGGGCAAACATGTGTTGAGTTTATCCATTTAAAACTGAAATGTAAGCCTGTATGTTAATTACCACCCTGATCTCTGGATTTCATCAAGTACCTATCTTTCCTGGGATTTACTGGGAAAACGCTGGCTGTCTGCAGGGTGTCTTGGCCCCGTCTTAGTTGGGTATTGGGGTGGTAGGAACATTTCATTGGCTTATTTGGTTGCTTTTCGATATTTTCTTAAGAAGAGGACATTGAAAGATAAAGTGTAGATGTAGAGAAAACAGTTCAAGTAAGTGGCTTCGACTTCGGGGCGCTAGCAGAAGGGCTTGCTGGCGTGATCTTAGTGTGAGCTTGTGAGAGGGCTGGACTCAAGGGCATGGGAGGCTGCAGGACTTTTCTGGCCGCTCAGGGCCTGCCCTCTGTTGGCGAGCCGTGGGTAAGACCTGCTCTTGCCTCAGGGCTCTGCACTAGGCTAAGATTAGTCTATTGATCAGCATAGCATTCGTGGGAAATCAGGTCTGAAAAAGGTAGAATGTCCTTTAAAAACTCAATCAGATTATGATTTTCTTGTAGTATGGGGTCTGTAGTTAATGCAGGAAAAAAGATGGGGGATCCTAGGAAAATGGACAAATTCTGAACAGTTTTCAGTTTCATGTTTAGAATGTCTACTTCAAAGAGCTCAAACAACAGAAAAATCTTGATTCAACTGATTGAATTATTTCCTTTTTTTGCGTCTTTTCTTACTGAGGATTGAACTCAGGTCTCAGATATGCTAGGCAAGCACTCTATTACGGAGCTACAGCCCAGCCCTTTTTACTTTGAGACAAGATCTCATTAAGGTGGAATTTGAGCTGCAATCCTCCTGCCTCAGCCTCCTGAGTAGCTGGGATTACAGGTGTGTGCTACAGCACCTGCCCTGCATCAAACATCACTGAAGCAGGAATAAGGTCTACTCCATTTCGCTCATGCTCTGAATAAACTCTTCAATTCTATGTAAATGTGTTTGGATCCTTTGTATATACCAGTTATTCCCAGGGGTCAATGCTGTGCTCCGTAGTCGTTGATAAGACTAAATATGTTGTAGTTTGTGTGTGTGTTCGGGGATCAGACCCAGGGCCTTGCACATACTAAGCCACTGAGCTACCCCATCCCCTACCCTAGACTCTAAATAGTTTGAGATAAAAGGATTCTTTTTTTTTTTTTGTACCGGGAATTGAACTTGGGTCCCTGCACTTTCGCAGCAGGCAGCAAAACCACTGAGCTAAGTCCCGGCCCTAGGATTCTCTAGTTAATTGTGGATACCATCAATTTAGGGTTTATAATTTCTCACCGTCATAACTTTATGAAACAGTTATAGCTTCATTGAAACATTACAATTTAATGGGATCATTAAATAAAACTCACATAAGTATTAATGTCTTCCTTGGACTTTTTATTTCTTACATGATCCTTTCACTAAAAAAATTAATATATGTGAGAAGTCTCAGGAAGAAAAACAAGTGCTGTTATGTTTCTGTGGCCAGCTTTTGGAAACGGGAAACGCGTCAAGAGCCAGTGGCCCCGCTGACTGGGAGATGTGAAGTGTATGGTGGTGGGGACTGTCACGTGCAAATGTCATGCTTGCTCTGTTTTGTTTGGTCTTCAGGTAGAGGGAGCAGTTCGCCCTCCTGTTCCCCTCCAGACCAGTCCCAGATGTTAGGGACAGATGTTTGGGAGACCTTTAGGGTTCTGGGTGGGTGTGTAGCTTCCTACCAAGAATCTAGCCACATTTGTTTGCAGTATGTAAGAACCTGTGGATCTGGTCAAACAGTCCTCTCCTGCACACCGAATGGATCTCTAACTGGGTGTTCGTTTTAGCACTGTAGGTAAGGCTGGTGCCTGGTTTCAAATGCTGGCTCCATTACTTTCTAGCTCTGTGTGCTTGGATGAATAACTTAGCATTTCCAAGTTTCAGATTTCTAATGTGTAAAATGAGAACCATAAAGTGCCAGACTCACAGCAGAACTGTAAGGGTTAGGCCATGTAAGGGTTGGCTCAGCATCAGGGTCTGTGATAAACACTCATTAAGTGACATTTGTGTGGCTCATGCATTCCTGAGTATCCGGTTTGTGCAGAGCATGGCAGCAGCCCCAGGGCTGTTGAACTGAAGGGTGTAACCCAGATTTGGTCACCTGGTGCTCACATGTGTAAAGCCAAGTTGCCAGTTAGATTTGGACATGTTGGTGGATCACTGCAATTCATGTCCCTGGCCTTAAAAACTTAGAAGAACAGGAGTGTTTCCAGTGCATTGGAAAGCTGTCACTGGTGCTAGGAAAACAACTTAGGTGCATGTGAGTCTGACGAATCTCCCCAGTAGCGTGGAGTTGCATAGCGACTTCTTCCTGTGCTCTTTTTTATATAATAATGCTTCCTGTGTTTAGCCAAGATGCAAATATTGGCACAAGAATGCAAACATGCACAGAATTGCTAGGAAGTCAGAGAGGCCTGCAATTGGCTGTGCCCATGATTGTATCAGTGAACTCTTTTGTGTGTTGCTTATTGATAAAGTTGAAGTTGAAGCTAGGTTTTAATAATCTCTTCGTCTTTGTTAATATTACACTGTGTTGTACAGTGACAGGTTTGGAGTACACAACTCAGGGTTATGTGAGTGTCCTGGTACGTGGAATTGCTTGAGAAAAACACTTGGAATTCCAGCGTGGTTGACAAGACTGTGCAAACAATATGGGTGAAAATGAAGCAAAATGCCTCTATTCCCATAGTTCTTTTTCTTCCTTTTCAGTACATGTTGATCTATCATGTGGCTTATTAGTACGTTTTTATTAGTACATGTTTATCAGTGCATGATCACATTTACCTTGGGAGCTGGTCCACACGCGTACGTAGCTCTTCTCCATTCTTTTTTCTCCCCTCCCCTTCCCAGCCCTCCCGACCCTTCGGCCTCTTGTCCTCTTCCCATTTCCTCACCTCTGCTTCTGTGTCTCCCACAGCTGTCTTCTGGTGGTTTCCCCCTCCTTGCTCGTTCCTGACAGTCCTAGATCCTGCCCAAAGCTGATTTTGCCTGAAGAGCAAACTGGTCAGGTGTTGGGGGGTGGTAACACTCTTTGAACTCAATTTAGTTGAAGAAAATACCTTTTTGTCCTTAGCTTTTGTATCAGAATTGGTGCTCAGGCCTTAGTGTGTCGGACGCTTTGGGGAAGAGAAAGCATTTAGCTTCTTAGGAGAGAGTGGAGCTGTCTAATCGCTACATGCTTACTACAGAAGGTGGTGGACAAGCTGGGCCTCTCTCTGGGAGAGCAGCAGCTGGGTCTCTTGAGTGCTGCTGTGGGCCAGGCTCTGACCAGCACCGTCTGTGGGTTAACTCATTAATATCACACACACACCCTGCCGAGTGATTTCATCATTCCCATTTTACAGACTGGGCAACCGAGGCCCACTAAGCTCAGCTAACTCCCATTAGTAAGTGGTTGAAGAGATTTCACCTTTAGTCTCCTTGGCTCCAGGAACTGGGTTTTCCAACGCTAAAGTCTTTTGGAGGGCAAGAAACTTTGCAAATATCAATGGAGAACATTCTGGAAATAATTTATTATTAAGCAGGAGGTGAGGAAGAGATTAGCTCGGGAGAAAATGATGAAAATTTTCTTCTCTATACTGGCTGAGACCCTCAATATACTATTTAATAAGAAGGGTGATATGGAATGTCCTTTCCTTGTCCTTAGGATTTTCTTTGCCCCCCGACATCTGGTGGAAAATACAAGTTAAAGAGGCCCTCATGCTCCTCAGCCCGCTGGGAGGGCACTGTCCTAGGTGTTCGGAGGTCCTGCTCCTGGTCTGCTGACCATAGTGCGTCCCCTTGCCTAGGTCGCGCATCCTCCTTGGACATTTTTCTCAACTAGAAATATTAATTACCGTAATCATCTCATGTGGACATTAGGAAAACCAGGAAGAATGAGAGGAGTTCGGGCTTGAAGTAGGAAGGGTCATGGAGATAAGGCGCTATCCTTTGCTCTCCGACGTCTCGCCCCGAGTCCTATGCTCCCCGTACTGGAAGGAGCATCGTGGGGACCAAGGCAGGCAGAGGGCTGGTGAGGGGGGAGTGGTCACATTTGTCCGCATGGAAGTCCTCTCTGTGATGTGCCCGACAACCTGGGGCCTGGATCCCTCTTCTCTGAGTCTCAGCTTTACTTGTTAAAGAGGGAGAGTGATGTTTACTTTCCGCTGTAAAATTATGCGGGCTAAGTGTGACAGTGTGTAACTGTAGTATCCTGTCACATGCTGCCACAGGAGATCCTCAAACTGCCTGAAACAAAACAAAGCAAACAATTGAAAACAGCTGGGTGTGGTGGCGCACGCCTGTAAGCCTGTCATCCCAGCACTCAAGAAGCTGAGGCAGGAGGATTGCTGTAGGTTCAAGGCCAGCCTGGCTACATAGTGACTTCAAGGCCAGTCTGTACTACATAGCGCGATCCTGTCTTCCCCCCAAATATATATGATATATATGACAAATAGGAAACTATGAATATTTAAGTGTTACCATAAGAATTTTATGTATTCTGCTAGTATTAGAAGATGTGAAGTACGAGATCCTAAAGTCATTTTATGAAAAAGTAGTGATGCTGTGTATGCTATTTATAATTTCTAGAAGACATTAATATTACGGGAGCTGGTGATTTGTAGTTCGTTTTGGCTTGCTGTTTATGTAACTAAAACACCTGTGTGTAATCGCAGCATCGTAGGCAGACTCTCGCTGCCCGGTGAGGCCCAGTCGGAATCCCTGGCAGCTGTGCGTATGTTGTGCTGCGTGTCAATGAGGAGCTGGGGCTATGAATGGAATGACAATGGCTGGCTGGCTGGCCTGAGAGTGGCGAGCTCATCCTGGTCATCTGGGTGGGCTCGGTGCAATCACAAGGACCCCAGATGAAGAGGGAGGTCGGAGAGGACAAGCTGAGGGTTGGCCACCTGCAGGGGCCTGGTGCAGGCTGCAGACTCTGCAGACGAGCAAGGGAGGCGCTAGGGGCCTGGGAGGTGGCGGCCACAGCTGCTGGACAGGGCAGGGCACCAATTGCTCCCATGTGCCCTAGAGCCCTGCGGACACCTCGATTTTTAGCACAGTGAGATTTTTTTTTGGTATGGGGGATCGAACTCAAGTCCTTGCACTTTCGAGGTAGGAGGCAGAACCACTGAGCTAAATCCCCAGCCCCAGCGCAGTGAGATCTTACTGTTCTGGACTATGGAACTGCAGGATATCAAATTTGTGTTGTTTGAAGCTGCTGAATGTTGATTTATTACAGGAGCCACAGAAAAATCCAGACAGTTTTCTTTTTGAAATTTTATCTTATTTTTCTTCTCTATACTGGCTGAGACCTTCAATGTACTATTTAATAAGAATGGTGGTAATGAATGTCCTTTCCTTGTTCTTAATTTTAAAAGGAGTGCTTCTCACTTTTTGCAGTTAAAAAATACATCTGCTATAGGTTTTTAATATGTCTATCCCTATATCAGGTTATGAAAACTTCACTTTGTTTTTTAAAATCAGGATTATCGTTTGAATGTTGTCAAATGTTGTCTTACTTTTCTCATTGCTGAGACAAAATACCCGACACCCGAAGTCGGCTGGCTCCGGCGGGGGGTGGCCTGGCAGAGGGGCGGGGCGGGGCGGGGCGGAGCAGGCAGGGGGCAGCAAGCAGTGACCCTTTCTGACCCTTACATTTTATCCGGGTTACTTGGCCTGAGGGCGGGTGGCACTCGCACCACACACTCCAGACCCACCATCTCTGAAAAGCCCCACTGGGATTGCATGACTCTTTGGGGGCCGGTAGACACAAGGCATAACAAAGGTTATATCTTTTTATTTTGGTACCAGAGCTCGAACTCAGAACCTTGCGCTTTTGAGGCTGGCAGCAGCACCGCTGAGCTAAATATCCGGCCCAACAAGTGTTACATCCTAACTTCCCCTTTCTTATGTTACACATTTCCTCTTCTTTGTATAAAAGTATAAAGTAATGAGGTCCCCCCTTTCTTTTTGGGAAAGTGGTGAATTGGGAGAAAATTACTCTTTCTAAATTAATCAATCCTTTAACCCTAAAAGTAGAAAAGATAACTTCACTGTTGTGGAATTTTCAGATTAGTACTAAAATTGTTAGATGAACTAGAGAAGAGAAGAGGGCTAATTATGCCAAGAGGTAATGCGAGTGAGCCACGGGGGCCATAAGTTGGAAATAGCAGGGAGTGCCTGAGGCTATTTAGAGATGCGGTTTTCTTAAACATCTTTACTCCATCTCTCCGTTATCATTTACTTTCATGCTAGATTTTATTTTCTGAAGCCACACAGAATAGTATCAGAAGCTCCCTGTTTCACCTCAGAATGGCTCAGATATTTGAGACCTTGCCCATCTCCGTTTCAGCCGCAGGTGGAGCCATCTATGACGCCGTGGTCTGAACACTTCCAGATTTCCATGTTTTCGGCCAGTAACTCGACACATTTGCCCATATAAATGCCTGGCTTTCTTTGTTCCCATATTCCAAACTTCCTTTTAATTGTAAGTACAGACTCGTAATTCAGGAAGAAGAGTGTGTATCTAGGTGGCGGCCTATTATGTATCATGGGAACATGTTTCCCAAATGATGCTTTATCGCTCCAGATCTTGTCATTGTCCCTGGTGATGTATTTTAGTGGAATCAGCTGCAATTCAAGGTGAGATTGGATCCTAGTTCATTTTAGGGGAGTGATGACAAGGTGTTGAGAGCAGTGGAGATGAGAATGTGGCATAAAGACAGCCGGATGAGCACAGAGTGACCCCTTCCAGACCCCTGTGACAGGGCTGCCCGACACAACACAGGCACTGAGCCCAGGCAACCTCAATGGGGCCATTTCTGACTGAATTCTGTGGAGCAGCATTTTCCACACCGTGCTCTGTGAAAGCTGTATTTTCCTTGATGTTCAGTTCGCTCTTACTTTGAGTGATTGCATTTGTGGAATTGCCATTACCACCTTACAGGACATTCGTGTTTTGGCGAACACAGCTTGGTTCAGAGGAACGGCCGAGTGAGACTTCTGGCTGTGACTATTATAAGCTGATGCTGCAGTTTTAGGGGAACAGAGGGAAAATGCGTATGTAATCATGTGCCTGTGTCAGGGGACTCTGTTGCCAACTTCAGGTCAGAGGAAAAAACATGCAAGTTTCACACGAATTATGTGCTCACTGTTGTTGCGTATTTATACACCCAGTTGCTCGTATTATTCTGGGATGGCTTGCTCTGTCTCCCCTTGGGTAAGTCCTTCCATTCATATATTTCTTTAAGTACCTGTGGAGGACAGCTGGGCATAAAGGACATAAAGGCAACCACACAGACGCCCCTTTGAAGGGGTGATCCTGCGTACGAAGTGCTATGACAAAGGACAAGGCACAACGCAATGGCAGGAAGCACTGCATGACCAAGGCTCTAGGGAGGTTTCCCCACAGGGAGCAATGGCTAAGCTAACACTCTAAGCATGGGAAGGAATTAAGGAGGTAGAGTGGATTTTAGGTTGTAAAGGACGAAAGATGGCAGAAGCCTGGTGAAGGACTGGAGAGTAATGCAGGGTGTGGGGATGCAGGGTGAGGGAGAGGTTGGAGGGGCCCATGTGGGCTTCGGATAGAAGGGCTGTGTAGATGAGAAGGGATGTGAATGTTATTCTGAGTAACGAAGAGCTTCAGTTTAGGGTCTGAAGCAAGGATCCAAGATTCTGGCTACTGTGAGGCAGGACCAGCTATCGTGAGACCCGCTATAGCAGTAACCCGACGAGAGATGCAAGTTACCTCACCCTAGGTGCTGGCCATTCTGCTGCTCACTGAGCCTGTGGAGTCTGCTGGGGTGCCGAGGAGGATAGCATGGGCAAGGTTTTGTTTCATCCGCTGTGGAGTAGCAACAACATTCCCTGACATGGGGCGTGGAGGAGGGCTATGGCGGAAGGGCGGAGGACAAGCTCAGTTCCACACGTGTGGAGTTGGAGGTGCCTGCTGCACCCAAGTATGCAGCTGCATCCCAGAGTTCAGTTTGGAGAGAGAAAGAAAAAGGATTGATGGTCACCCGGAGAGCAGTTTGGTGAGTGGGGCAGGGGTGGGGCTTGCAGTGGATGAGGAGTGAGGGAGATTCAGAAGTAGGGGTGGGGAGAACAGAGTCCATTTTCTGGAAGTTGGTCTCTGGGTGTAGGAAAGAGAGGGCAGTAGCTAAAGGAGGTGCATGGGGTTGAGAAGGGGCTTTGATAAGAGCAGAAGATGCATGAATATATGGTGTTGAGGACGGAGGAGAGGTGAACCTCACAGAACGAGCTTCCAGGGAGCCTGGGGTGGACGTGGTGCTTGGGGCAGAGGGTGGCCTTAGGCCAAAAGAAGGGTGTCATTATCTATTAGAACAGAAGGCAAGGAAGAAATCAGATGTGTAGATGTGGGTACACTGCAGGCTGGTAGGACGTAATGGAGACTCTTCTATGGATTTCCTCTGTGAATGCAGGATCGACTGAAGAGAGGAGTGGAAATTAAAGGAGAGTAGAAAAAGCTTGAGTTATCACCATGATTGGGGAAACAGGAAGGTGGTTGTAGGTGTTGAAAGGTCTTGAAGACTTGGGGTTTATGGTGGGACCATTCTTGGCCACTGAGTGATTTTTTTCTTCCATGGTGTTGCATGGGCAAGACAGGGAAAAGATGCAGAAAGGGTGAGGGGTTGGTTTTTGTTGAGCGAACTAGTGGGAGGATAATGGAAGAAGGGAGTTGTTGGTATCGGTGTAGATAATTTGATCTCTAAGTTGGAGAAGGGAGTGAGTTGAGCTGTGTGGGCACTGTAGGTGTGAAACTGCTGGAGGGGAGTCACTGGGTGGGGAAGCCTGGCAGGAGAGGAAAGAGAACTCAGAGTAAATATGTTACTCCAGGGCAGAGTAGTTCTGGGGATTTCTTTTTGCCAGTTATATATTTATAGAAAGATAATCCCCTGGCTTTAAATAGATATGTACATATAAATATGAACAAACTTAAATACAAACCCTTGGATAACAAGGGGGCTTGTGAGAACTCCCTAGTCATTCTCCCTTACCCAAGGGCAGAGGGCATGAGTCTGCTTTTTAAAAATTATTAATTTTGGCCATTCTTGCAACAGTAAGCCTGCAGTTGGGTGATTTACCCACAAGGTGAAAGTCGGAAAAAAATTCAGAGTTTCCACTTTCTGAACTCTGTGCATCTCCAAAATTAGGGCTGCATGCTTCCTTGTTCTGTCTCTTAAGTAGTTTATCGGGGTCATGGAGACTCTCCCCTAAAATGAACCCAGAAATAAGATAGACTCGGCTTAAAAGGGCGAGGGACCATCTGCTGTACAGGCAAATGACATGACAAAGGCATACCAACCCTGGAGAAATACTCACCCCACCCCTCAAAGGCATATACTGTCCAGCCCGGGTCCAGGCCCTAGGTTCTTTGCTCGAGCCGTCCCTATTTCTTTGGCATTGTCAGAAGACAAGACTCAGTTCCCGGGTGCTGAGGAAGAGGAACAGTGGTTTAGGGGCTTCCTAAAGTACTAGTGAACAATTTAGGCTTAAAATTTCCCTGTTTAAAATCTTTTAAAATACACAAATCAAACTCCATTCTGTGCTGTACACAGCCCTCCTGACTCCCTGACGTCGATTTGAGGAGAGCAGAGAAGGGGAGTCAGCGTTGGAAGGGCCGCCTCACTTCCTTCCGCCTCTCTGGCTTGGCTTCTCCCTTGGGTACTGTGCTGTTGGGCTTGGAGGCTTCAGTGGCCCCAGAGCCAGGCTGAGGAGCCCCAAAGAAGCTCCCCTTGGACATCTGGCCTGGGGGTACTTGAAAGATGCGGCTCCAGAAATCCTGAAGGTCAGCAGGAGGGGCATCTGAGGGGGCTCTCTGCCAACCACTGGTGCCTGGGATCCGGGAGCCAAGTGAGATGTGACAGGGAACTCTGTGGGTACCTGGAGAGATTCCCACATGTTGACACCCAGCCCACTCTGGGCTGATGTCGTAGGCCTTTCCATCCATCAGCGCAAAGTAAGTGATCTTGAGCCCCAACATGCTTGACTCTGCCCAAGTCTCCTTCCTCAGCAGGATGCAGCCTGTTACACTCAGCACAGTATCTGGCACTCTTAGGTTCCCGGTCCATTTCAAACCTCCTATGCTTTCCTTGGCATCGACTACACATCATAGTATTCATTGCTTCCTTGAGGCCATCTTGCAGCTTGGACAGAAACTCATTCACTGACCAGCTCAGCTCATTCTCTGCCATTCGTTTCATCTCATATTCTTTCCGCCTTTCAGGGTTGCTGACAATGTCCCATGCTGCCCTTAAAACCTTGAAGGCCTCCTCAGCCTGGGGATGATGATTTTTATCAGGATGAACCATCACTGCCAGCTACCTATAGGCCTTCTTTAGTTCAGTATCTGATGCAGTGGCTTCAACCCCCAGCACATGGAAAGGGTTTAGCTCATCCTCAGGAGCCCCAGCTATGGTCAAGAGTCAAGCCACTTCCTCTTCAGGCTGGCGGTACCACCCACTAGCTACAGGTGCATTCCCTTGGCTATTAGTCCTCTGCTTGAACCAGGGCAATTTCAGCCAACCCCGCTGAACTATTCTTACCAGCTGCTGCCATGGCCTACTATCTCTCAGCAGAGTGAAGCAACACTGCAAGGTGGGAGAATCCAGCCATGAAAACAGCCTGATGGCCTTATCACTCCAGCCTAACTGGTCACCCCGGCCCACCAGAAACTGCCAGCCCAACTGGAGACGGCCCAAAAGGAGGGCCAGACCCAGGAGCAGCAAAGCACCCATTAGCCTAAGAAAATGGGTGAACAGCCCTGCCCCATAGTAAAACCCCTGGTTTAGAAATTGGAACGCTACCAGGGCCCAGCCCCCTAGCCGTCCTGCCCAGGCTCCCACCCAAACTCGACAAAGTTCCAAATCACTGCCTTTCAGCTGCCTGCATGCACAGATGAGATGGCCACAAGTTTCCATGTACTCTCCCACCAACACCAGCAGTTCAATCAATGACTAGAAGCCTGCCTGTGCAAGCTGACATAGTTCTTCTGCTCCCCACAACCCCAGGCCTCTGCGCTTATCTGTCTGACTTTGTTTCTGGCCCAGCTGATGTGGGCCAGGGGCCCTAGGATCTCGGTGTCCACTCTCCCGATTATACTCCTTGGTCAGAAAACGGTGCCACTGTCTCCGGGATGGTGGTTTTTTTCCCGCTGGACACCCGTGAAAATTCACTTGGAAATTTAAGAGGTTCCTCATCGTCATATTCCTCTTCCAATTCTTCATCTTCCCCCAAGGTTGGAGACATACAATGGTGGCAAAAATTGCTAGAAGAGCCATCTCCCTCAGAGTAAGGCCCTTGTGGGATTCCAGGGGTTCCCTGGCAGTTACAAGCAGATGGAATGGAAAGAAAAGAAGGGTTCCCATCCTCATGGTACCCAGCCTCACTCTTTGAGAGTTCCTGGTCCCCTCCTGACTCTTCTGAAGATAACTCACTCTGATCAGGGTCCTCTCCTTCCCTAGGTGGTCCTGGACCCCTTGGGGAGCCATGGCTTGGATCCGACCAGTGGGCGGGATTTGGGGGCTGTTTGTACATAGGACCAGAGTGTTCCGTGAAGCAGTGGGTACCATTAGGAGCAGTCCCTGAGTCCTGAGAATGCAAATATTTCAGGATCCGCGGCGGGTCCTAAAGTCCTGAGGGAGGCACCACCACTGTGATGGGCTCCACAC
This sequence comes from Heterocephalus glaber, assembly GCF_000247695.1. Next base: position 845,336 of record NW_004624830.1, on the reverse strand, counting down.
AACCCTCTTTCTCCCAGGTGCTTCGGGGGCTTCCGGAGGGTTTTAGGTCACAGCCCTCATGGTATGTTCTGGGGCCGAAGACCGTCGGTAACTCCTCCCCCTCGAGCAGCTGGGCCTTGGGGCCCGGGGGAACTATGAGAGCAGCTCCCCTGGCTCCGCCTCCCACTCCCGCTCAGTTCTGGGGATTTCTGACCGTGTGGATGGTGGAATTGGATGATGCAGAAGGTCAATAGAAATGAGGTAAGGAAATGATGGATTGTAGTATATTGCCTGTGTTTACATTTAAGTCACCTGTAAGAACAGCAGCACTTGGCATGATGACTAAACCAGGTGCTGAGGGTTTCAGTGATGGAAGAGCATCCCGATGGTAGCCAAGAGGAGGGGAGAAGGTGCCGCTAACCAGATCGTGTGCACCTGGGAGAAGCGGTTCGTATACAGGGATGGGGAATCGAGGGTTCCAAAGTGGCATAGGAGCAATGCAGGTAACCAGCTTCCCTGCCTTCATCCCGGAGAATTAGCGCCTCCACTCAGGGAGTAGCAAGAGTGACTTCACAGTTTTAGATAAGACCCTGATAAGGAAAGAAAATTCCTGTAAGAGATTCCAAATGCGAGAGAGTTCACCACCCTTGCATTAAGGCCATGTATAGTCCGTTAAAATAAAATAGACTAGCAAGGTACAGACCTTGGGCCAAGAACATTACCACCATCCAGGAGCCTGTAAGAAATACTGAGTCCCCAGTCCCCTCCAGATCTAGAGTCAGAAATTATGGTCATGGCCCAACAATCTGTTTTTGCAAGCTCTCCAGGTGAATCTGATGAATGTGACGGTGGAGAATCCCCCCAACTAGGTGAGATGCCATTGAACACAGATGGAAAGCAAGGGGACACAGAGGGTCCAGGTGCGCTGTTTCAGTGGATGGTGACACCATACACACATGCAGGGGTGCGGATTTGCACCATAACAGCCGAGGTCCTCAGCTGCACTGGCTCCCACCCACCCGTCAGCAGGCGCTTCTGTGCTTTCCTTCTCTTCTCCATGGGGTGATTCAAACCCCTCCAGTTCCTTGAAATTGTTTCATCCTCTCTGGCCACTCTGCAGGTGCTGTTCCTCCCTACTCCATTGAAAAATTCTCAATTTAGACTGGAAAAAGATCAGAACCGTAGGTCAGACTGAGGGGGTGAGGCCATGGTTTGCTGCTGTGTGAGGATGGGTGGACAGTGGGGTGGGTGGCATCCCCGGGATTTTGTTTTCCATCTTGTTGGCCAGAATGGCATAGGAGGCAGGTAGCACCATCATTAGGGTTTGGAGGTCTGGAAGAGAACACTCGTGGGTCGTCCAGGCGGACAAGGCTGGCAGTTGGCCAGGAAAACATGGGGAAGTTTGATGGAGGGAGAGCCCGTGTTGTTCTGGGAATCAATGAGCTGTCGGGGGTGGGGAGAAAAGGAAAGGAGGGAGGAGGGAGGGAGAGAATGGATATGTAGCAGAAAAGAACAAAAGCATGAGATAGAATGAAAGTCAGAGGCCTGGGGGTCATCATTGAATGGGTGAAGGAAGAAGAGCTAGGAAAGAACAAGCAACTGGAGTGTAGACATGTCAGAACTAAGACTGTTGGAAAGGGGGGATCTAGCGTCTGCATCCAGGGCTGATGTGAGGTTAGGGGACCTGAGCATTGAAATGCGCTTTGTGTGGGACTCGCAAACAACAGACGCTTGCGGGAGCCGGTGGGCTGTGCCCCTCCACTAGGTGGTTATTAGGTGAGCATTACGTACTGCATTCTAAGTCCACAGTGCAAAGAGCTTGGTGGGGAGGCAGGAGCAACGAGTGGAAGTTCATTTATCAAGGTGGGAAATTCTGAAAGGAAGCAAGTTTGGAGTGGAAGCTCAGTTAGGAAAAGTATGAGTTTAAAAATGTACAAGTTAAACTATGAGTTTTAAAAACCCACAGCTAAGTGTATACACTAAGCTCAATGTTGAGGCTGCGGTATTGGGTAAACAAGAGTAAAATTCTTTTTTCTTCGGTGATGGTGGGGATTGAACCCAAGGCCTTCTCACTGAGCTACATCCCTAGCCATTTTTTACATTTTATTTTGAGAAAGTCTTGCCGAGATGCTAAGTTGGCTGTGCAGGGTTTAAACTTGAGATCCTTGTGCCTCAGCCTCAAAGAGTGCTGGAGTTACAGGCATGTATCACTACACCTGGCAGAAGAGTCAAATAAATGTTGGTGAGCAGTATGTAAATCAAAGAAAACAGGACAACGTTTCCACGAACATCAGTAAAGCTTTATAACAATACAATTCATGATCATTGTTTGGATTAATACTGTAATAATTACACACTTTTTACATTATGAAAATAAATCATAAATAGTGTAAAAATAATTCTGAAGATCAACTTCTCACAACCTACGAACCCTGAAAACAAGTTTAAGAAGCAAATAAAAACAAATTAGAAACCGAACACAATGCAATTATTTCCAAACTGCAAATCAAAAAACTTCATGCGTCTTTTGATTCAGTAATGTCAGCCAAAGAAAGTACAATGAAACTGAAATAAGAAATCAAACAGGGAGAATTCAGTCTTTCAAATATGTACACTACTGAGATAATTGGGTGTGTGCCATATTTACATTGATAAGACACAACACATTCTCAGAATGATCAATTACATGAGACTGGCCCACAAAACATTTTAAAGAAAACTACTCTGTAATGCTTGCCATTTTTTTTTTTTTTTTTGAGTTTCCCACTTTGTGAGTTTGGCAACAAAAATAGCTGCACCTAAAGATGAACTTTAAAATGTGAAAAACACAAAAATATATTTCCTAAAGAAAAATCAGATACATCTTTCAAAAATGTTAAGTTGAATGAAACGTTTACAATATAAAGTATATTCACATAAATGTCAACAAATATGTAAGACATTCTTTTGTGAATCCAATTCATTAATATTTCTGAGATACGTGAGAGACTATCAAATGTATTTTGGGAACTGTTGGTACTTCCTTTATTGTCGATAAATCAAACATAACAAGTAAGATTGAAAAGGTCTTCCTATTTCCAAAAGAGCATTCTGTTAATAAGCAGCATAGGCAATTTATGCATTTAATGTATTTTTAATGAAAAAATACTGTACTAAGATTGGATTAGCAAAAAACTAAAATCAGTAAAAATTTAAGTTGGAGGAATATCTCTTCCAGCATGTAACAAATCTAGCCAATATGTGAAGAAAAATTGAAAGTAAAGACTGAAGATTTTTATGTCCTAAAACAATTTGGCAGAACTATAACTGATCAAACATGGAAATTCTATTAGGGCTGTGAGATTTTGTTTTTTAACAGCCAGCATACAATAGGTTCTTACTCTTTTTGGAAAGATAAGATTTCTTTGACCTTGACTTCCTAGAGATATCAAGTGTTTGCAAAGATTAGAAAATTAATTTTTTTGGTAGTGTTATATATTAAAATATTTTTATTTCTTGTTAATGTGTCAATATCAGCATCTGTGTTGCTTATGAATTCTAGGTAAGATGATACTGTATGTAGCGGGAGCAAAAGGATAAAAAATAACTTTTTATGCTTCAATAGTAAAATTTTAAAACTTAGAAATTAAGCACTTTTCCTAATCTCCAAAGGAGCAGATATATTCGCATACTGTAGACAAAGGACGCGCATATAAATCACTTTAAGAGTAAGTTCTTGCTGTCCCAGTAGAACATCATGTGCACACACTGTAAGTTCAAGAACAAGACTTTTCTACTCATAGAAATGACAGATATTCCATTGTTCTCTGCCAAATCACAAGAAAAGAAACCCTCCCCCCAGGACTGATTTTGATAGTGAAAACCGGAAGAGTAGTTTAGGTGTGTGACACACCAGGGACTCTATGTGGAGTGTGCAGACTTCTTGCACACAGTTTGTATTAATTTTAATCAAATTATGTAAGTTAAAAGACGAGATGAATAAAAGTTTATAAAGGCGGGCCAGGGATTTAGCTCAGCGGTTCCGCTGCCTGCTTCACAAGTGCAAGGTCCTGAGTTCGATCCCCAGTACCCCCCAAAAAAGTTTATAAAGGCATATGATGCATGAAATGAACAGGAACCAAGGGGATCCACCATCCAAGTAAAAACACATCATCCATAGGCACACTGTTTTACAGTAAGAAAGGCTGGTCATTGAACCATAACTACAGCAAATTCACGAACTTTAAAAATAAAATCACACACAAAAAGCTTAGGAATGCAATTAGAGAAATGAAATTATCCATAGTAAGTTGCATTATCGATAAAAGAAAAAAATGAAAGAAATAATATATTAGCACCAATCAATAGGAATGGAAAAAAATTTTAATGCTAAAACATACAACAGTTTGCATCCTTTAAAAATGTTTTATCAGAAGTAAAATTTGACCTTCATTTATTGTCACTATAGTTTCTCAGTTCTCTACCTTATAAATTAAAAGAAATCTTTAAGAAAAATGTTAATCTGCCAACACATTTATCAACTATAATTCATTATTACTTTGGACCTTATTTGAGGATTCTCCATATCAGTGACAAAATGGATGTTTGAAAATATTTTGATAACCTAAAGTTTAAGATTATCTATGCTGGCTAAGACCTAGCACTTCTGTTGAACAAAGAGGAGTTTCATCATTCCTTTGTTTTTCCCAAGGAAATAAATGTAATGGAAATTTAGGGCTTCCTTTAATCATTGAATAAACTGATGTTGTCAAGCTAGTTATAGGGCAAAATTCCAATATACCCACAGGATTGTATTCTTCAAAGGACTATGTACAAAAACATTTTTATATGTGAAATGCTTCTCTTTTGATGTAGAGGTATTCTCATTGGAGGCTTTACAAATTTTAATTTAATGATTCTTCTCTACTAAGGAATAGAAAGGAAGATAGAAGAAATATAGTCACCAGACTTTTTTCTCAAGACTTTATCATTGGTTTTTCTGAAGAGAACATAGTTCTACTCCAGTTTAATCTTTCCAAACCATTTAAGACAAATTGTTTCAGACATTAATACATTATCCTAAGCATGTCATACAAAAAATTGTTAGAAAATGCCCTCTCATTATTTTAAAAATGCTAAATTGTCTTAGGGCTGTGGAATGTTACTAGAATTACTACCAAGTAGGCAGATCTAATAGTTTAAACATCTCTCTAACCTTGAAAATGTCATAATTTTTTTTTTGTATAATTGAGCACTGGGTCACAAATCTTCATCTTGGAATTCTATCTTATCTGTTGTTACCATAAGCTAATGGTGAGCTGATTTCCTCACTGGGGGTGAAAATGAGAACATTTCCCACAACATGGTACAGAATCATTAGGGCCGTTACATTCTCGAATGGGCCAGTGGGGTGGCCTTTCTCATGAACATGTTTCTCCCCACGTAAACTTTCCACTTAGCCACTTCATACCCTGCCACCAACTCTTTCTGTGCAAATAAATTCTAGTCTAACATGGTTAGGTAATTTTTGAGCAAGTAGATGAAAAAATCCTACTCTTATGGCAACTATGTTTCACAGATTTCTGAGATCTCAGATTTGGTCTGTGGATAAGAGAAACACTTAGAAATGTAAAAAGAAATCCAAATGTAGAAAAACTTAAAAAAGCAATAATAAGAAATAGAATGAGTTAGTTATCAAAGGTGATAAAATCTTGGCTTTATATTAACCGATAATCTCTATGTATATTACATTCATCATGTAAAAAAGTAAAAAAGTACTAAAGCTGAACTTTCATGCTTTACAATGATTAAACTGAAATTGGAGCTTTTTTGTTCTCTCCAGTTATCTAAAACAAAGATGTTAGTAAAAAGTCATTTGACTGTTGGCACTGAATTAGTATGATTTTGAAGACCTTTAGGAAACTGTTCAAAGAAGATATGACAAAAACTGAAACAAATTTTCTAAATATTCCTCCGAGTAAAAGAAAAAAGTATCCGAAAAGAACGGAGAACCCTATCTTCGTTTCTCTCGAGAACGTGTAGGAAAGGCTGGCGATGGGTGGACCGGACGGAGGAAAAGATGCCACGGGACTGTGGCAGAGGCGTCCGGGAGCCCCTGGACTTTCAGGAGGGCGTGAGGCAGAGCTTCCTGGGGACGCGCGTCTTCAGTAATCGAGCTTTGATGGCACGTGCATACCCTCTGTCCTCAGGCCGGCATGGCCATCCCAAAGACTTCTGGTCCCAAAAGAGCCGCAGCCTCTGTCACTTCCAAAAGCACCCAGATGAACGCTCGCTGGGATCCAGTTTATTAAACAAGAAAGTCTGCTATTCTGGGTGTTCGCCTCTGTAAACCGCTTTCCTACGTGGTCACATGAGAGACGGTGCGGCATGCCTAGCCATTCTTCTTCTCGCGGCTTCACTGGCAAGGGCAGCCCAAGGAAAACTGGCAGCAGCCATCGGCTCAGCCCCTTGGCATTTCACCGAAGGCCATAACACCAGAAGCTGTAGATCTGCAACGCCCTCAAAATATCAGACCAACCGTGTGTGTGCTCTCCGCCAACTTATCTCTTTTTGGCAATAAGCCATGGTGTAACCCCCTTGAGACGACAAAAGGAATAAGCTCAGATGAGCCTGCAGGGGGTGGTCAGGCAGCATGCAACCATCTGGGTTTGCACAGCAAGCAGGTTGGGCGCACACGCATGCTTTCTTTAGTCAGATTCAGTGGTGCCAATGCTAGGAGGGAAGGTGAGTGGAGGTGACAACAGACAAATCAGTCGGAATAGTACACATTCGTAGCCTTGAGTCCATATTTGGTCACAATTTCATGTAAACGATTTCATGGAGCTTTTAGCCCATGCAATGCTCAAAGTAAGAAAATAGCAAGAACATTCACTGTCTATCACTGAAGTCCGTATAAATACATATCCTCATGTAAGGGACACTGGTCTATATTCTTTGCAGGCTTCTCACTGGTTCCCTAAATTGCCCAATTTCGGATGCAAGTGGAGAAATGATGCGTGTGTACTATAGCACACAGGAAGAAGCAGCTCTATGTAAACATAGCTCAGACTTGTAAAATCTGCAGTTCGGTTTTCAACTATAAATATAGAAAGTGGACCATAATATATACAACTTCATGCTTGGAAAGTTAATTCATCACTGCAGAAAACAGACAACAAAAAAGACAAATATACAGAATTAGTATGTAGTGTTGGACAATTCCAAATTAACATGAATTTTGAGAAAGTTGGTAGAACCTTCAATAGAGGCTTTTATCAATGAAGTAATGGAGCACTTGCTGTATGCATCATATCTTACTTTTTATTGAGATGAGGGCTTTGCTCAGTTGCCCGGGCTGGCCTCAGCCTCCTAGGTAGCTGGTGTGTACTACCTACCCCCAGCTCCATATCTTACTTTTCTGAATTCCTGGATGTCATGACAATTTTTATCCTAAGTTTAGCTGATTCTTTCTTTGCCACTAAGAATTTTGTAATAAGTGCTTGCTTCAGTAACTTTGCTGGGAAAGCAGAAAATTAGGATTTTTATCACATATAGAATGATACGTTTTATGGAAAACTGAGTATATAGAAGGGAGACTTCTGACTTCCTAACATAGTCAGTATCGCAGTGAGGCTTGCTGTCTCACCTGCTGCTGGCTCCACTGTCAAGCTCTTTCAAAGAGGAGGAGGCGGAAACCACAGCGCGCCTACACTCTGAGCACCGCCCAGAGGCCAGGTGGAGCCAGCCTTTCCCATCTCCCTGCAGGGAGGGTGCCGATCATGAGGCTGAAAGCACTGTCCTATCAGATGCCAAGTCAGAGGGCAGGTGGTGGTCAGGGCGCTGGGTGATATTATAGGTCCTGTGTCACCCCTCAGGGGTGAGAGGGTGGTTTTCCAGGTGAAGAAGGCTATGCGAGAGGGCCACATCCCGAGGGCCACTTGACCTCAGACATGATCCAGCTAATGTCTGCCAGGCTGAAAGTGGAGTGTGGGAAGCCACTAAATAAGTGATGCTGTGGGGAGAGCGGGTTTTGCTGCCCTGGGCCAAGTAGGGGAAACTAGTTAAGCAGGAGAATTGGACAGATTTCCTCACAGGTGGAGTAGCTGGCCTCCAGGGCAACCAAGAGTCTCTTGTTTCTGACACCCTCGTTTGTCACAGTTTTGCCAGTGAAGCACGCCTGTCCAGGATTACTGAGGGAGCGCTAAGATGCTGGAGAAGAATAATTCCAGTGACCAAAGAGCGTGTCCATGTCCTCTAGCTCCGTGCCCTCAGTGGGCTTGCTGTCCTTTGGGACGATGTGCCCAGCATGGGATCAGGCTCGTGCCATCCGCAGAAGACTTGGTGTCCTGGAGCACAGGACACATGCAAGTCTCTTCTCTGCTTCCCGTTCTGTCGTTGTCCTCCACTGCCCCCCACTGTGCCTCTGAGGTCCGAGACATACTTGCCCTGGCTCTCGGAAGCTCCTCTGCCTCCTTGAATTGCTACTTCCTGCCCAGGTTGGATGACATGCTAGATGACCGCTGTATGAAGGAGCTTACCACACAGCCTTTGCACAAGGAGGGTTTCCATACAGGACATGTCCTATCCTCACTGCGTGCGTACAGTGACTATGGGCGGCCACACGAAGAGGTCAAAATGAGCCAATGTCATAAAAGATGTGGATTTAGTCAGCTTCTCCTAGATCAGTCAGGACCACTGAAAAATTTATATTTTCTGCTTTCTCAGCTTTTTGACTCTATTGACAGAGTTATACCATGTATAAGTATGTTTGTCAAACCAATTGAATATGAATAGAAAAAGAATCACAATTAATTGTTTTAAACAGTAGGAAGACAAAGGGCTGACTGAGAGACAAGCAAACCATTAGCAAGATGTGCTGCCCTTTTCCATTGCACACAAAGGGTCAGACAGGTGGAGAAGTACAGTGCTTGCTAAGCGCCGTTTTTACTCATCAGTTTGGGAAGAAATCGACCGTCAATATATGCATCAGAAGATATCCTAGGGCTGGAACCTTTTGTTTTTTAGTACTGGAGCAGCTTTCAGGAATGTCAATTGCAAAAGGTCTGTTGTGAATGGAAAAGGCCAGGGCAGGAGGAAGAGAGAGGGGCTTTTTTTTAGAAATTAGTCCATACCCTACCTTCTGCCAGCAGCCGGGCATGGGTAATCCATCCGGACCCTGTTTCAAAGAGAGAAAAGAGATTCCTCAGACTCCTCAGGAGTGACACACTTCACAGCTCACAGCTCACAGGTTTAAGACATGGATTTTACTTGTAGGGCGGGTTTGGTCATAGCTATCTTTTACCTAATCAGCAACTCCTAATATATTGCCCAGTGTTAGGTAAATGAAAATAATTCAAATGTTTTCCAAAGTGAGTATACACTTTTGAACATACCTAAAGCACAGAAAAATCTACATGTAATTTTGAAAAAGCCATTTATAAAGCATAGCAATCTAGTGGTCTGTTCATAGCTAGATCTTTAGAAATCTGTACTCTCTTAATTTCATTAAAACATATTTCACAATTATCTTATTAAATAAACCAAAATAACTTTTATTCGTAGTCACGAAGGAGTGTGACTGAATTCATGGTAATGATCCTGAATGATAAACCATTTCTATCTGAAGTGTATAGCTCTTCACAACCAATATTTTTAATTTTCCTACATTGAAAGTAGATATTGCAAATATACTTAGCTGAAAGACAGGCAGCCTATTTTTACAGGACAGTGTTGGCCACAAATTCATCAATTTTTAAATTTAAGGTCTTCAGAAGTCAGCTAACATTCTGAACAAAACAGAGTTGCTAAGTGATACAAAATTTTAATTTAATATAAGCAGTCTTCAGATACAAATGATACAAATGAGAGGAAAAGTTGATATATTATGAAGGCATGCTTGTATTTCCCCCCAGTAGGGTGGTTATAAAATGATTTTTCACCAATATGGAGCAAACAAAGTAAGACTGGGACTTCCTATTGACATTTTCTAACTACTGCCAGAATAACATTTTTTTCTAAATACAATCTCTTGATAGGTTTGAGAAATATAGATTGACCTTTAAAGAATCATGCTTGTAATTGAAGAGCCATATAAGAACATGCAGATCAAATATAACATAACCATACAAAATTGTTTTATACTTTAGAAACTAAGAATATACTTTTTTTTAAATGTAAAAGACTCTGAAATAGCCTTATGTATTTGGGAAAAATTGGTAATGCCAGATTGGTACAAGGAGAAGGATCAACCAGTAGAATTTTAGATTTTAGTATGTATGAGGAGGATTTCGAGTTCATGCCAGTGGAGATAAGGGGGTGGTGTGTACTTAGGGAAAGTGAGTTTCAGAAGGGGACCATCAAATCGAAAAGGTTACGTGATGAAGAAGAGGGTTTGGGCTGCAGACGATTATCTGTGCACTTCAGGGAAGTTTGGTTTCCTTCTCTGTGGTCTCTTCATGGCATTCCCTTGAGCTGGTTAACTACTGATGACAGAAGCTTAATTCTGTAGGTTTGGCCTTATTTACTGCCCCATCAAAGTTTAGTGGAAAAAAATACGGGTATTCCTCTTAGAGAAAAAGAAAAAAAACAACTTGGGGATAAATGCAAAAGTTATGGGCTGCTGGTGCCTTTGCAACAGATTTTTGTGTACATTCAATGTCATCATTAAGTGTTTAGTAAACCTATTAATATTCCCAAGAGCACGGATGCATTAGTCATGTCAGTGGTGAGGACAACATCGGCACGAGTTCTTGTTCACAGACGGTGCGAGCCTGAGCCCGCTCATGCACATGCATGTCGTATGTTTAGCATGTAAAGCTTTGCCCGCGGAGAGCTACTTTACACTGACAATGCATACGGAGTCAACAAAGGAAGGGCATGCAGGGTGGTAGGAGAGAGAAATACTGTACCAATTGGCAAGGGGCATCCAGCCCGTCCAAGCCAGGCTGGCCTGGCTCCCCTTTTTCCCCCTTAACGCCACGGAATCCCTGTTTGTAAAGATTAACTCATAATGTTACTAATGCAAGAATTCACGTAGGTACAAGTTCTGCTAAAGAAACAACAAGCACAATGAAGGCTGGGAGAAGAGCAGCTCAGAAGGGAAGAGGCCTTGAGTGACACGGGGTCTAAGTAACAGCCAGGCCCAGTCTCCGAAGAAGGGCCGGTCTGGCAGCCATGGGCTTTGCTCTTGGAGGGTGGGGAGCCACTGGCTCCTCTGAGGTAGACCAGTCAGGCTCCAAGGACTCGGAAGCACTGGGAGTTAAAGCACGCTCAGCTGGTGCTGAGACACTGTCGGCCCAGGGGGATAACCAGAGCCAGGGGCTTCTGAGCACCTCCGGGTCCATGGCGACTGCCCCCACAGGAAACCCTGCTGTCGCTGTCCCCGGCTGCTCTTCTCCCGCCTCATCCCTGACACGCGACATCCAGAGACAGTACCACGAGTCAGACATACCAACGGGCAGGGCGCATCCAAGCCAGGGGCACCCTGTTCTCCTTTCTCCCCTTTGGGCCCCTTTTTGCCTTTCTTTCCCTTTTCCCCCTGTGGATGGATACAAGGGTTTAATAAAGGGTTTATTTGGGTGGGAGGAGGGTGGTGATTCAGGAGCTGGGTGAGCTAAAATAAGTCTGAAAGGGCATTTACCACTGTTTTTTTGGAGAAGGCATGGTATTGAGCAACAGTGGATTCCTGGCAGCAGGATGTGGGATTTTTGAGACTTTTAGCCAAAAGCAGATGACTTAAAAAAGGCTGACACATCACAAAGGCAGACCAATGGCCCTGCACAATTGTCGCCATCACTGAATCGTGGGTTTGTGCTATGGGTCTGGCGAGGTTGATGAGAACCGACGGTATCAGAACTAGCCAGTGGTGAGAGGGGTTCAGAGGAATAAGAGACACTTCACCCAATTTTCAACGTCTGTCACCTTGGTTTTTAAAAAAATTCTGTAACAGATGCAAATTATATTGAACCAAAGGAAAAGGAAAGCATATTACCAACTTTTCTTTGAAATGTATCCAGTCATATTACTTTTTGTACCTCTCATTAAAACTTCAAAGTATTAAATATGCTTTTAACATTTTTAAAAATTGAAAGCAAATATTTCCCTTATTAAGTCAGGTAAACAAATGCTGGAAGTGTGAATACTTTGCAGCAATGCCAGTTGGAGAAGGAGACATTTATAAACCTTCAGGTCCTCAGTTTACTCCCTCATTGATCTCATGCCTCAAGTTTACAATGGTAAATGAGCTTCCAGATTATACACAGTGTAAGAAGAGCCAAAAAGAAAAAAAAAATCTGTTCAAGAGGAAAAGCAGTTTGGACTCAGTAAAAATGAGGTGGGCGGGATAATTACATGGTAGGAATGGAGCCATAGAATTAGTATTTCGGAATCCAGGTGAAGGCTGTGGGAAGTCTGCGTGGATCACAGGGGTTGAGGAATTGAGGAAAGGAGGCAGAAGGAGGAGAAGGAAGGAATGCACCTCAGCTGTTTCACATTAACATAAAATCTCTGCATATTTATAGGCAGGAAGGGGGGCCATGCAGAATACAAAACACGAGATACATATTCAAATTAGTGTATTCACTCTGCAATCAGCATAGCAGCTACAATAAAACTGAATAATCTCTGAAGCAAAACAACATGAATATTCACAGGCAAAGAGACATGCAGCACAGAAACATAGGAGATATGAATTCAGATTAATACATTCATTCTGACAGCCTGAGCAAAAGCTCCCTGTTTATCTCCTGTGTGCCAGAAAGATTGCCTCAGAAGGCTGGAATCAAAAACACCTGGGTTTCATGAATCCTGGAGAAATGGAGATTCTGGGGTGGTTTAGTGGATCACAACTGAAGACAAAGACATGAAAGTCGCGGTGAAAGGAGAACAGGGATGATAGGAAGATGGGAGGACCATCAGGAAGTTGAGCCTTCCTTAGCCAGTCCCTTCAGGTCAGGACCGACTGCCTCAGCCTCCTTGGGTGAGCGCTCTCCTCCCCGAGAGTGGTGGACTCCTGCAGTAGGTGTGACGGAGAGCGGGTGTGTTGAGTGCTACTAATCTAGACTTCACCTTGCTGTGGGATTGGTGAATCGACCAGATTCACATTGGACAGGACAGAGCTCTCACAGAAATGCTACTGTGCTAAGCTGTAAAAGTTGTTTTTCCTTATTTTAGTGGAGTTTTATGGAAGAGACACCAGAAAGAAGAATGTATCAAGGTTGTTATTAATCATTGCTTTGTAATACTTAAGTGATTACACAGAGCAACACAATTCTGGGTATGAGCACATAAAAGCTCTTGGTATTGGCATTTTTTGGGTTTTTTTGGTACTGGGGATCGAACTCAGGACCTTGAGCTTACAAGGCAGGCAGCAGAACCACTGAGCTAAATCCCCGGACCTGTGCTCCTCTTTTTGACACATTTCATTTGGTTTTGCTTTCTGACAGCTATGAGCTTCACTGTTCAAGAGAACTCACCAAGTTTTTTTTTTTTTTTTTTTTGGTATCGGGGATCGAACTCGGGTCCTTGCACTTGTGCAGCAGGCGGTGAAACCACTGAGCTAAATCCCCGAGCCCAGAATGCACCAAGTTTTTTTGTGTGTGTGTTTTTTTGGTACCAGGGCTCGAACTCAGGTCCTTGTGCTTGCACAGCAGGCGGTGAAACCACTGAGCTAAATCCCCGGCTCGGCACCAAGTTTTAAAAACAATGTGGTGTTACATAGTACAGGAGGTGAATTAATTTGAGAAGTGCAGTGTTTTAAATTGGAATTGTGAGGGCACAATTTCAGCTACTTGAGGATTTTTGATATTCTACTGTAGTGTTGAATTTTCATTGGCTTCTTTTGCTTTGTCAAATATAAAATATTCTGCAATCAGTTGGGTCACTTCCAAGCAAAGTACACAGAAAAAGCAAAGAGGAATGGAAAATTGATTTTTTAAAATCCACAATCAAACACTGGAGTCATGAAACCCCAGTTGGGACTGGGCGCTGTATGCTGAGAGCTCGGGACCCCGAGATGGAAGCCAGCATCTTCCTGATAAAAACCTACAGCTCCCTCCCCCTGAGTCTGTTGGAGGCAGTCCTCGACCTGGGGCAGTGGACTTATCTGTCACACCGCTTGTCCTACATTTTTGAGTAAAATAATCCAGAAATACAACATCTCTCCTGGGTATGTTGTTAGGATGAATGAGATGCTTGCTTTCCAGGGTTAGATGATCTCCACCCTAATGCCACTGCAGGTTAGGGTGAAGTAATAAATTTTCAAAACCCCCAGACATTACATTTTTCAAAGGCTTGGTGTCGGGGAATGAAAGATTGCAGTGTGGCTAACTGGGGATCGGAACTTCCTGTGCTACACTGTGCCCTTATTTCTAGCGGTGCAGCTTTTGTTGTTTCTCTTTGAAGACCCGATTCTTTAGGCGGAGATCTGTGTATTTTTGGAGCACAGCATGGAGACAGACAAGGTATCTGATGGGTCACACAGTTTGGGCAGCAAAGCAGACAGTGCAGGCAGAATCACACGAGATGTGCACGAGGAGGGAGATGTCACCTTCTCTCCCTTTTCTCCTAGGTCGCCTTTCTCGCCTCGAGGACCAGGGAAGCCCTGAGGGTAAAAAAAAGCAAAGCCAAGAGAGCTATTGGTGTAACTGGCAAAATCACATTGTGGAGAAAAGAAACCATCTTAGAATTTCACTGATTTAAACTCAAACATAAAACATGAAGAATTAAGTAAAATAGCGCGTGGAAGTGAGTTTTCTATCCTCTCCATTACATGTATGCAGCAGAGTTTTCCCCTTTGCTCCTAAGAAATGCAGAGTGGCAAGAAAATCCTGGCAAGTTCACTGGTTTGCGTGGGGTTTTACCTCTGTGCTTTAGTTTTGCAAGTGTAAAGTGGGCTAATGCGTATCTACCACATAGCTGTGTGAGTGTCAAAGGAGATGGCCCAACATAAAGAGCAACGTAAAAGATAGGAAGGGATCTTTCTCAAACGAGGGGGTCGAGAGATGGAAGGAGGGGAGGGCATGAGAAAAGGAATTAAGATGTGCCCTGTACCTGCACCAACCCCAGGAAGGAAATCATCACGTGCTGTGAGAATGTGCTAAAAAATACAAAGTGAAGTGCACGATAAAGTGCCAGGTCCATGCTTGCCCTAATAGGTGCTCAGTAAGCAATAATGAACACAACTCTTCCACCTTTGTCATTACCCACATAGTACACAATTGGTTTTGAGGGGCATTTATTTTTGACATTACCTATGTTAGCACGAGAAAATGTATATAGGGACTTAAGAGGAAAAAGTATTGTGTAACAGTCTTGAGATAAATTTAGTATCTGTTCCTTCAGGCTAGCATGGGAGAGGTATGTTGATCTTATGCATATTTTTTCCACAAGTGGATTATGCTGATGTTGCATATCCTAAATTTGGGGAAGTATTTTGAATTGCCAGTATCCACTGTCAGTTGTCAATTTTATACTAAATGGTAGTATTTGTCTTTGTGTTTATCTCATGCAAGCGCAACTGTATTTTATGTTGCCATCTCCATGCACAGCAGTATACGCTCTGTGCATGGCTACATGCACAGAAAAACAAGTATTCCTGCTGTTCGGGGTAGAGACTACCAGAACCTGTTACGATAGGAAGATGTTTATTGTACTCATTACTTACATCAAGACCAGGCTCTCCATCTTTCCCCTGCCAAAGAACCATAGTAGCTACATTAGTGTTCCTGAGTTTTAGGAATGGGGTATGATTTCACTTGAGGCTGCTGGCCATGCAACACTGGGATTAAAACAACTACTTCAGGAATGTGAAAAGTATTCTCTATCGATTAGTAACACAAGGGGCTGCAGGTAAGAGTCATGAAAATTTTTATGTCATACATTGGTTCAGTAGAGTGGCAATGGGCTGGAGTGTAACACTTTCTAGTCACGTGATCAGTTCAAGCATGAAGTCATAGGCAGAAACACTGTTTAGTTGATGTAAAGACGCACCAGCACTGAGAGGATGTGAACCAGTGCTACTTTAATAGCTTAGTGGTTAGTTCATAAATGTGAAAACTGTTAATATTTTAATTTGACTAGATGTGCCCCTTCCGTATAAATATGACAGGTGTGAAGGTCCTAACCACTTTTCAGTAAACTTTGTAAATGTTCGCCAGCCGTGGATCCCCTCAAAGTCCCCAAGCAGCTGCTCTGATTCTACCTGATCTTGACACCTACCTCAAAATCAGCATCTGAAGTAACCATGGCTTAGGGTTATTAGTTCAGCTCACCTTAAGTATGTGAAAGGTAAGGGAGGTTAGAAACCTCCCTACAGCACACGTTTCCTTGGGTCCTACCTGCCCTGCTAAATCAGTCATCACTGAAGCCAAGGTCTTGTTCCTGAAGTAAACTTGACACCTACCTCAATTTGGGAATTGTCAGGTGATAAAACACTATCAATAGTCTATGGTTTTTTGTTTTGTTTTTGTTTTTGGTACTGGGGATCAAACTTGAGACCTTGCACTTGCGAGGCAGGAGGCAGAACCACTGAGCTAAATCCCCACGTTAAAATCCCCCAAACATGGCAATATTCCATGTTTTGAAGATCATTGTCCTCAGAAACACGAAGGCATGGTAAATGTAAATACCCATTTCACATGGAGGATCGTTTTTAGCAGCAAGAGTAGTTTTTCATAAATCACCCATGGGAGCAAATAAAGCATGACAAAGGTCACGGACAACACAACCTCCACTCCCACGGGTGGATACAGTGGGCTCTCCAGGAGGGGCTCAGGGCGGGCACTGACTGACTGCAGGAAGCCTGCTTTCTGGGTGAAGTGGTGTTTGTCCTGCAGCTGGCTCGGGTCCTCAGTCTCGGGAGGTGATGGGGTGTGCTCATGGGAGAGGTGGCACACTGAGGGGACCTGGGGTGAGAAGCGCGGGATTAACTACACTGTGGAGAATGAGTGGGTCATCCTCGCCTCTCCAGTGTGATTAGTCAGGCCCACGAGGGAGGGGTTAACCATGTCAGTGGCAGGACAGAGGCATGCTGAAGGCTGTGACCCTTCGAGGGACAGGAAACTCACAGGCAGGCCGTAGGGCCCTCTGGGTCCTGGCTCTCCCACAGCTCCTTTTTCTCCCTAAAATGAAAAGTGGAAAGTCTAATTCATACATGTGCATCTGTGAAGAATGGTAAAAAAAATATGGTGAATGTTTATATTTAAAGGTATTACAGTAAGGACACATTGCTGTGAATCCTTCTCAAAATATCCTCCCTTGCTTCAAGCACACTTATCCTAACCTCATTCTTGCCACTTTCTGCAGCAGCTCTGGAGTCCTCTTCTCTGAATGTCTCTGGTTGTACTGTCCTGGTTGCCTGGATATCTTGAATTGATCCACAACATTGACCTCTCAAGGTCAGATTGACTTTAGGGAAGAGCCAGGAGTTGCAGGGCAGCAGATCCAGTGATGGGGGTGGATAGGACACACGTAGTTTTTATGAACCCTCCTTTCCACTGGATGGCAGCGGCAGCAGCATTCAGAGGATTTTGATCACATCTCATAATTTCAGTGGGACTTGGCCTGTTATTTATGATTTTTAAAACAGCAGGGAAACCGGGGCTTAAAGGCGAGGTCAAGAGCCCGGAGAAGGCTTAGTTGGAAATAACCCTACAGATGACGGTGGGTCTGGTTTGGAAAATCTCCACTGATTACCTCGATATCACCACTCCCTTCCCCTCCTCCAGAGAACTTTGTCTTTATTTTGTTCTTAAATATGCTGTGGTTTCTCTGAATAAATGAGTCACTAAAACGTTACTCTGTGAAACCCCTCCTGGGGATTAGCCCACCCCGCCATGACTCAGCTGCGAAGGCCACCCTGCTTCTCTGGCCATGCCGGGCGCTCCGGGGAAGGTGTTCTTCCGCTGGAAAGGCGGCCTGGGGAGTCTACCTCTGGCCCTCTCCCGAGGGGTGCTCAGAGCTTGCCTAGTCGGAACACAAAGCTAGAGCCGCCCTCTGACTATTTTGTTATATGAAACAACAGATTTCTTCATCATTTAAACCATTTTGAGTTTAGGTTCCGTCTGCTAAAGCAAATGGCACCATCGCGATTCCAGCTGGAATATGCTTGGGAAGGAAGCAGTGACACAAGTGTGTGAATGTGTGACTTCCTGTCCTGGGTGAGGAATGCCGAAGGACTTTGAGCCTCTCCACCTTAACGCACTGCAGAGTTCGAAGCAGGTGCGAGGGCACAGGACTGGCTTCCAAGGACGAAGAGGCTTCGGGTGCTCAGACCTGACAACGAGGGCTGTCACTCACATTTGGGAATGGCGGATCGGGCCGGGATGCCTCCTTCCTCTTCGGCTGGGCTCATTTCCTGCAGTGCTTTCTTTGCTGCCCTGGGAAATCGTTCTGGGATGCCTCCTTTTGCTGATTTCTGTCTCTTTCAAATCTCAAACTTCAAGAGTCTCCAGCTGGCACCACGTTTAACTCTGAGAGTCACTCTCTAGTTTGGCACTTTGGGTGAGGGGCACTTGGCCAGGACTGACACACGACACCCGGAACACTTCACACTCACGCCATGTGCCTGCAACTGCGCCTTCAGAAATTCTCAGCGACTTCATTTGCTTTTGGGGCTAATCCTGCCCGGCACGGAGACCTGATACTCTTGTGACACCGAGGAGCAATCGGAAGTAGCAGCTGATTTACCCAACGGTAAACCTCTTGAGCCCCGGCAGTCTGCCAAAAGATTTGCTGCTCCAGTTTTAGTACAGGGGCTCAGTTACTTCATGCAGTGCTCGGAGCGCATCTGCCTTGGTCAAGCCGAGGCTCTTAGCTTTTAAATGTTTAATTAAGATGATCCTGAGAAGCTGTCAGTTTGATCTGAGAAATGAGACAGCAGTGGGTTCCAATTTGGTGTTGCTTCTGGACTCATCTATTTGGAGAACTGTTCTTAGATATGTCAGCCGCCATCGTGTGCACACCCCGAGTACTTGTTTTCTCTTTGGCCTTATTCTCTGCTTATTTCTTGCATACACCTTTTTTCCTTCTCTGAAATTACTGTAAACTCTCAGAGGTCAGGGAAAATAGCTGCTTTCTTTGCAACAGTGAATATAAGCATTAAAAAAGACCAAGATAATGAATCAGTTATAATGGTGGTGTTCAGTGCAGACAGGCAAGATAGGCTTCATGTAAACAGGAGGAGTTTCCATTTCACACTTCAAGTAGTACTATGCTTCGCACATAGTAGCATTGGGCAAATATTTATTACATCAGTGAATTCACTTTATAGGACACAGAATCAGGGGATTGAGAGGCATATCAAAGAAATCACTACCAAGCCCTCTTTCTTAAAAACCTGTTTCCGGGCTGATGAAAATGATCTCGTTTTAAAAAGACCATAGACGTGCAGAGTGACTCATTCCAACGCTTTGAAACACTCTTGTAAGATACTTTCTTTTATGTCCTCTCCTAGGTGATGGGGAAATTGATGACACAACTCTATTCAGATACGCAAAATGCTTCCATGGTTTTCAAGGAGAGGAAAACAAAGCCTGGGAGACAGGAAGACAGCTGCTGATGCCGCATGTCCCTCTGTGTCGGACATTTAGCTCATCCGCAGCATCTTTTTCCTTTTTCTCTCCTAAGGATGTGGACACGTGTCCTAGCCATAGAGAGGTTAGTGAAAGGTCTTTGTTTTTATAAGAACTGAAATTATTTCCTTATGGCTAAAGAAAAATGGGCTATTCTTTAGCTCAAAAAAATGGGAGCATGTGTAACTATGCAGAGAGGAATACTTAGGTTTTGTAATTTCCTTTGGAAAAACGTTGTAACTTACCCTGAATGAATACAGTAGCTTTATATTAAAGATTATCAGCCAGACTATGTAGTCCTGGAAACTGTAGCTCCGTTGCCTTCAACTTTCTGGATGAAGGCCAAATGAAAATACCTTCCTTATGGGTTAAGGAGAAACGATCAGAGCTATTTATTTTAGCTATGTAAATGTGTGCATTGTTTTTATTAAGGCGGCCCTATTTTATTTTGTACCCGGTGGTTTTCTTCTCTTGGTGTTTGAGGAGTCTGAATAGAATGTAACATGGTATATTTTCAGTGAGTCCTAGGTAGTCATTTATTTCTTCTGGAAAATGAGCAGCTCAAATTCGACTAATATGAAAAAGCCACGTTCTGTTTCCCTCAGTCCACAGCTTAAGCTTAATAATTTCTGGGGCAACTTACTCTTTCTCCTTTGGGGCCGGCGGGGCCATGGGGTCCCACAGGACCATCTGTACCCTAGGAAGAGATAAAAATAAAAGAATATGAGACACGTGACAAGGGCCACAGGAAAGACAGGTATGATTTATCCTGGCCTTTTCCTGGTGGATGATGCCTTGGGATGTCAGTGAGACAACACACCTTTATTGTCCATCCTTTCAGCCCAGTGGTTTTTGAGAAACTTATGCTAAAGGGATAAATTATATAACAGTGCATTTCAGTGAAGAGTCTACACAAAAAGCCATACATCATGTTGAATTAGAGATTTCCTCCCTGACTAAACGAGGCACCTTCACTTGGCCCCTAATCTTAACAAGAGAAATGTGACCGTCCTTCCCCCTCACTCACTGCCACCCTGGACCAGGCAAGCTCAGAAGTCTTGCTTGCGCCATTTAAGTGGTTTGAACAGTTATATGAGTAGAAAAAATAGTAAATGGGAATGATGTTTAACTGTTCCACTCAGAATCTGTGCAGCTCTGTTGGGAACAGGGGTGGCTTATGGGGAAGGAATTCTTCTTCTAGGTTCTATGGCAGTGGCTGAAGTCACTGGGCTCGCTCCTTGCAAACCAGGCAACTGAGGTGATTTAATGGTGCCACCAACTTCTGGCCTCTGGGTTCATCGAGTGCTAGGCTTTTGGTGGCAGGAGAGGTAACATGTGAATGAATACAAGGGACCCTGGGGCACAGTGGAGAATAATGGCTGCTTGAAGCAGTGTGTTGGAGCTGAAAAGCCTGGAATTCCTTTTAGATTCTTAAAAATGTAGCAAGGATGTCAAGTATGCTTGGTCATTTGTCAGGAAGATTATGCACAGATTTGCAAAATATTATAATACTTGCAAATGTAGGAACTATGTCAGCATGATTTTTCTATAGGACTTCATTTCTATTCCACGATTCTAGTTTATTCTGCCAGAGTCTTATAATATGAAAGAATTCAGATTTTCAAATTCATCCTAATGTTAGTGAATTTTCATCATCTTAAACGATGTTTCTGACTGCCTCTACTCAAAATGTATCTTTAGAAGACTTGTAAAGAGGATCTGTGGCTAAAATCAGAGATAGTAAGATCTCTGATCAGAGAAGAGACACAATGACAGCAGACAGACAAGTCATTTCCATGGACAGAGACTGAAAGTTCCAAGGGAAGAGTTGTATTTCTAAGATGGACATAAATCTCAAAGAACAGCAAGTTAAAGTACATTCGTATTTAACCTCTTCAGAGGCAGTTTAGTCTGTACTTCAAATAGAGCTGCAGTCCATTCTGTCACCTTGCCTCTCTTCCGCCATCTTAGTCCACCTTCCCCTCAGACGCCAGCCCCAGGTAGCTTCTCATCGTCTGATGAGAGCAGGTGGAACTGCAGAGGGTCTGCCCAGAAGCCCGAGGTCCACAGCCATGAAATATGTCAGAGCAAGATGAGCGACTGACTCACCCGGGATCCTGGCTTTCCATCTAAGCCAGATGCTCCCTGTGATTGGGTTGGTAGCAGGGTTGGTGGGTGTGACACGAATGACAAGAACAGAGATTAGTATGAGGAACCAGTGAATATATTAACACTTCCAACAACATACTAGGCACTCACAGGATTCTGGGGTGAATATCACATTGCTACACATTGTTAGTTTTTAAAAAACACATGACAATAAACATTCCACAGATGATGGCATTTTAATGACATTTCTATTAGGCAAACTCTTATCTAGAAATCAAGCTAATGAGGTTTATAAAATGGGCTACAAAGTAGTTACTGGCAATAGTAAAAGGCTCCTATCTAATTTCCATGTGAAAGTCATTTTCTTAAGGCTGTTGTTCACAGGCTGTTTCATTAGGGTCTGGGGAGAAGATAATGCTCCTCTCCTAAGACAGGGCTCAAGGGCTCGATAGAATAACCAAATTTAGCATTTCAGAGCATTAAAACAGCTGTAGTTACACTTTTTAAAATACTGTTTATGAACAAGAAATGCTGCGTTTTAATATGTTGGGATGTATGGACGATATTCAATATTCAATATTCATTGTTTTCTGAGTTGTTCCTACAGTTCATGTTTGTCACCACTAGAGGGAGTTCTACGAACAGGGAAAAAAACCCCGTGTGTGTGTGGGGTGTGTGTGTGTGTGTGTGTTAAGACAGATCTTGAGGTCAATGCAAAAAATAACTCCCAAACTCAATCCTGGCATTGAAGCCTGAATGGGAAATGCCTTAAAAATCTATGTTCTTAGGCAATGGGTGCTTTTCTTTACCTGGAGCCCCACAAATAGTATATGATATAAAAATGAGATTTCTGATGGGAGTTTACAGAACAAGTCTAATTTTTATAAGGTTTTGCATCTTGAAGCCCAAGTACTTATTTATAGTAAAGATTAAAGATATTGGCTAGATCAAGTATTTAAGAAGACAATGCACTGGGCCCCTAAGGTCTCTGGCAAGGCTGTAGAACTATTTCCCAATTTTATGCTTCAGATGCAGTTAATAAAACAAAACAAAACAAAAAATTTATCCCAGCTGCAAACTCTGCCAATGATGCTATACCATAGCCATTTTGGGTATTAAAAAAAAATCCTTCTGTATAATCCTATTATGATCCACACTGTCACAACAAAATACATCTTTAGTTAGCAATGCTTACAGTAAAAAGGTGTATTGCTATTATTTATTTATTGGTAGTATAGACAGAGTTTGGCTAAATGTTGCATGGAAATTACTGACAGCTCAAAACTTAGGGCACATATAGAGAAATCATATTAAAAGTTTAAATAAAAATTCAAACTTTCTTTTGGCTTTTGATATATCCTTCAGTTGCCATTATTATAACATTTGCAAAGAAACGGGAAAATGGTAATAATCTACGTCTACTATGTGCCTGATTGGTAAAGGGCTGGGCTCTCAGATGGAATACTTTAGGACTTCAAGCAAATCATCTTTGAGAAAAATGAAATTAGTCATCATCTTTTCCCTCCCACATCTTAAATATATGTACAAACTATTTTCTATTATTGATTTTATGTCATATTTCACTAATGCAAGCTCTAGGGCTCTTTACTGAGTTTTACTTGCATTCGCTGGCTAGGAAGTATATTAAAAGTTGAAACTAAAGCCTCAGATGCAGTAATAATTTTAAGTCTTTTAGCTGTTGTGGGAAGAAGGCTTGCATAAAATACATGAAAGGGAAAATCCTTCTTCCACATTGTCCATGTTGCCCCAAGAACTTCATGATGGGGAATTTCCCAAACAAACAACATATAACATGTAGAACACATGTGACTGATTAATGTGAGGGACCACAGCATTGACCTCACGCCACTGACAACGGCCAATTGTATCCGTGCCACCAACAGAGGGCTACAGTTTTTGGTACCCAAGGAGAAAAGACAATTGAAGGAGGTCCTAAACTGCACTAGAATAAGTTTAATGGATGCAACACTCTTTAGAGGAGGGTGATGGGGAACTGTCAGCCCGGAAAGCGGAAGTTGGCACGTTTGCAATTGGAGAATGACGGAACATTTATGGCATTGTTACGGGGTCATCCTCTGCCACCAGGGCAGACGTCAGAGAGACAAAACTGGGCTGAGCTCTTCTCTGACATGGTGTGATTTCGGATTACAGAAATCTCTGCAGTAAGACAGCTACTGAGTAAACCAGCGTTGTTACTTAGGCTAGAAAGAAAAATCTCAGTGTGCACTGAGACGGAAAGTTTACTTACTGGGAGACCAAGGGGTCCTCTGTCACCCTTTTGACCTGGTTCACCCTTCAGTCCTTTAACACCATTTAACCCTGGTTCACCCTAAACGCAAAAGCAAATGCCAATTGTGGTTGCTATTACGGGTGTTTAAAGTGTGAGAGAAGAGAGCCAGTCTCTGAGATCATTGCATATTCCAGTTTTCAGTAACAGCAGAGTCAGGCTACATCTGTCTCGGATCAGTTCAAAAATTAATGAAAATATTTTAAGTGAATAAACCGAAATGAACAATAGAATAATATTCTAGGAAGCAAGGCTCCCCAGAAAGAGTGTTCCTTTCCATCTGAAGATGCATGGCTGAGTTCCTTAATCTTTCAGTTCCATCTCAAGGAAATAAGTGCTATTGTATCTACATCGTTCTGATCAGGCGAGTCAGTCAGGATGGAGCTACTGAGGTACTTTCTTCAGAAAAACCCACTCTGCTGGAATGGAGAGCTGGAACATGCAGGAGAGAGTTACAGACAGATATTTTAAGCCTTTAAGCATTTTGTCCAGGGGAATGAGCTAAAATGTAGCAGCTGATGTTTGAAGTGATGCCATTCAGCAAGTCCTCCCAAGTCAGGCCCTACACGGATTAACCAATAGAGTCCACAGCAAGTCGTCCCTCCCAGAGGAGAACATGAAGATCAAAGAACCCGAGTGTTTTACTAACTGCTCATCTCCCTGATGCAAGAATCAAGTCGGTACGAATTTAACTCGAGGTGACATTACAAAAGTCAGGTCAGTGATAAATTCTCTTTACTCCCTTTTGCAAAAACCTAGGAATACACTACATCCATTTTCCACCAGGAAAATGTTAGAGGCAGAGAAAGTTCTGACCCATACACTCTTCAGCATGTAAGTACAGACGTCAATTTGTCAAGGAACTCTCCAAAGCCTTGTGAAGATTTCAGAGAGGGGAGAGGTTACGCTCACGTGGAGGGGGAGTCGTAACGCAGGCAGCATCTGCCCAGTCTGCCCAATGCGTGCTGGTTACCCAGGGAGTCCGTGCCCCTTCTAGACAACAGTACCACAGGGACGGGTGTGTCCTTCACGACTTGGAGGCTCTTCTCAGCAGGAGCTCTGGGGAAGCTGAGTGAGATTTAGCTGTGCTATCTGTATATTTGAACCTTCAAAGGACGACAGAATAACGGGATCCCTGGCCCAACAGTGAGTTTTCGGGATTTCAGAAAGAGGGGTTTGCGGTGCAGCCACAAGAGGAAATCTGACTGTGTGACAGCTGCGGCGTCTGTCCTGGGAGTGTCAGAGTCGTGGTCAGTGTGGCTCTCTGGCTCCACTCACCCAGTGTAAACCTGAGGTGATGGACAAGTAAGACAGCAGGAGTAGGCTGCGAGAGTTCTGTGGAAGCTCTACCCTGACAGGAGCGGGCGTTAGAGGAGAGGGTCAGATTAAAACAGTCAAATTCCCTCACACCCTGGACCAAATTCTAGTCCCAGATCTGTCACTGTGCAGCTGCATAATTTGGGACAAGCAAACTTCCCAGGCTTGCAGTTTCTCAACTATAAAGTCAAGGAACTAGCATAGAGGTCATCTCTGAGGTCTTCTCAGTTGTACAGTTTTCCGAATCTATTATTTTAATATGAACAGAATCATTTTATTTTACATATCAAAAAACTTTGGGCATCTTCTAATTCCATGGTGGCGGCACATCTGAATCATTCAATTAGAACCAATTAAAACCAATCCTGGTGCCACCCTTAGTCATTACCACTGGGCTGACCTTCGGTGGCACCTCTAGATTCAAGGAGAAGCTGTGCGTGGGGAGTGTGGATTTAGTCCACGGTGGGAAAAGGCATCAAGAGGTTAAATAACTACCAAGCTCATAAGCCAAAGTGGTCTCTTCTGACCCTGAGAACCATACATGCTTCTGCGACTCGGACACTGGCCTCGGCAGAAGGAAGGCATTCTAAGGTGGACTTCACCCGTGGGTGGCAGCAGCCTGACCCTGAAAAGGAAATTCAAGGCTACCTGACAGTGCCCGGAACCTGCTGCAGCCTTGGAGCTGGGTGGGCCATCCCAGCCTTCCTGATGCCTACTGCCAACAGTACTGTCCTCCTACTCTTTCAAATGCACCAGCTCCTGGGGAGGAGCTTCCAGGAGCCTGTCAACTTCTTCTCAAGGAGCCTAAGGACAGGCTATCTTGAAATTTTCTATTTAGAAGGAAGCATCAAGTCACAAGATAACAATAACAAGGGACACTGATGAGTGTTTATCAACCAGCTCAACAAGCGAACCAGAGATTTTGCTGAGTCTTATAATCCTGCCTCTGATCACCACAGCAACTCTGAGATAAGTTGCTAGTTGAGTGAATGAAGAATCAGAGTGGCAGCGATCTGCCAAGGTGACAAAGCCTGGCAGAGGCCAAGCTGAGATTAGCACAGAGGCCCTCATTGCCTGCACGCCCTGGAAGGAGGAGCCTGTATTTCAGGGCGTCCTCCAGACTGACAAAGGGAAAGGAGCTCCTCCCAGTGCAAGCCTCACTCATTCTGACAGGAAAGGGCTTTTCTCCAAAGTGCATAGCATGCAGGTAAATGATGGGATCTTCCCAGTAGAGGACACCTGCTCTCCCCAACCCCAATCTAGACCGAAACCAAGAGGCTCCTCGTACAGCCATTCCAATGTAGCCACACTATGCACAAGCATAACACCAAATACACAGCTGGGCCTATCCCAAGAATGTCATCAGTTGACGCTGAATGGTTGGCCTGAGTATATTATAAACATACATAGTGACAAAGGAAAAAGCAAGATGAGGAAAAATTTGTCTCCAAGGGTTATCATTTAAATTTGTTGAAGTCATTTTGTACTTGAGATTTAAACATGTGGATGCTTAAAGGCTTAAAGATTATCAATGTTACTTGACAAAGAAGACAGGGCAGACATGCTTCCATCGCTTCCCCACGATATCAGGAAACAAATCAAACAGCCAAGGGATTTGTTGGATTACCTTGGGTCCAGGAAGCCCATGGGGTCCCTGCAAATGGAAAACACAACTTTTAATTAAGAATTGGTTTGCTGTTTCCCAGCAGAAGTGAATTTTATATCAAGCAAAGAGATGTAAGCCAAGAATCTTCTCCTTGAGCTATAGCTAGAGACGGGCCACTGGGTGTTACTGATTAGCTACCAAAGTTCCTTCTAGTCTTGCATTGCCCTGCAATAGGAAATTCATTAATAGCAGTTCTGTCTGCTAAATACCTATGAGAGGGAGGGAGAAATCTGCCAGGGTTACATGGGAAAAACATTAGGAAAAAAGCTATTCTGGGGCCGGGGATTTAGCTCAGTGGTTCCGCTGCCTGCCTTGCAAGCGCAAGGACCTCAGTTCGATCCCGGGTACCGAAAAAAAAAAGCTATTCTGAATTGACATTACTCCCACTTCTCAAATTTCTGTTTTTTCTGGTAGAATATTTGAGATATTCCATGGACTTACACAGAATAGAGATAGGACATAAAAGCCAGAAAACTGCCAGTGAGAAGTCCAGCAGCTTAGGTACCAGGGAGGAGGAAACCTTTCTGACTAACTCCGCTAGGCCCAAGGTACTGAGGAATCTAAAGGAGACAGGAAGCGGGGAGACCACAGCCATGTATGGGACCCTATGACATCATCTATTTAAGATTAAGGTGGGCTAAGCATTGTTTAGGTTGCATTTATTTTTACAAAGATAAATTCTTTAAAGCCTAACAATTGTTTACCAATGAAAGTTATAATGCATACATGAATCAGTGTAAAAATGTCTTTCATGAAAATCTAAATATAGATACTAATTAACAGAAGGTTACTGTACATTGGTTTAAAAATTTCAAGTGATTTAAATAAATATTTGGGGAGAAAATCATTTAAATAGCCATCAGTGAAGTCATGCAACAGCAGGAAAAATTTTGGTTATGCTGTGGCTAGATATTTATTACCTATGTCTACATAGAAGAATATTTTCCTTTTAGATAAGTTGTGGTAAAACAGTTTCAGGAAGTGGCTGCTACGTTGTCGGGTATTCTTACCTCATTTTAATACTAGTTTAAAATTCCTTTAAACTAATGAATTTTATCATATGAACAGGATGTAGCATTTTCTAATTTAACTTTCTAACGAAGTGGAGGGAATCTAAAAAGCCAAAAGCATGACATCTCTTAATTCTTAATGAACTATTTGGCTTTAAGAAAACAGGTACAACTGGCCAATAACTACATGAAGAAACGCTCAGTGTTGCTGGCCATTAGCGAAATGCAAATTAAAACAAGACTAAGATTCCTGAGATTCTGTCCTACCCCAGAAAGAATGGCCATCATCAAGAAATCAAATAATAACTGCAAGAGAGGCTGTAGGGAAAAGAGAACCGTTCTATACTGCTGGTGGGAGTGTAAACTAGGTACAACCTCTATGAAAGTCAGTAAGAGATTCCCCAAAATGAAAACTGGAAACTCCATTTAAGTAGTCCCTTTTTAAGTATCTTCCCGAAAGAGTTGAAGACATCCTATTGAAGTGATCCATGCATACCCATGTTTATAGCAACACAACTCATAATGGCTAAATATTGGAAGTGGCCTATATGTCCATCCACAGATGAATGGATAAAGAAAGATAAACTTGAGTCACTTATAGGAAAATGGATGGACCTTGAGACCATAATGCTAAGTGAGATAAATGAGACACACAGGCTTCAACGTTGCATGGTCTCTCTTATGTGAGAGACTCAAAGTAGAAAGAGCACAATAAAATGATAGGCAGCAGGGAGGCAGATCTTTCCCACATGGGAAGGGGATGAACACGGAGTGAAGACGTGCTGTGTCCATGGGCCAACTCCACACAGGAATGCAGACGTGATGTGCTGCAAACAGGGACGAACAGAAAAATAAAGGAAACAAGGTGGAATCTGGTCAGTGAGAAGTGGATGACTGGGCTTCTGTCGGCCCGGATCATTTCAGTAATGCTCTCTTTAGGGCAGGGAGGAGAAAGGAGCAGGCCCCATTTAACCTGCATTACTGCTGTCTCTGGTTTGCAGGAACACCTTACAGACGAGCATGGCCTTCCAGATTGCCTGCCCTGCCCTGCCCTGCTCTCGCCCCGTCGAGAGTACTGAAGCACCCTGCCTTCTACCTTCTAGCCTGGGCGCACCCGTCCTCAGTCCGATGCCGGGAAGGATGCCGGTTCGATGGCCACCTTCCTCCCTGGACCTAAGTCCTCTGAGGTCAAGCTGTCTCCACCAGTCACTGCAGGACACCTGTGGCCACATGAGGCCCGGCTCAGGAAGTCTCCCAGGTACCCAACCAAGAAAGGACAAGAGCCTTACCCTGTGGAAATGTACTTCAACTTTTCCCACACTATTTACCGGACACTTCATTAGAGGCTCTCAAGCCTCAGAGAGGACTAGAAGCATTCTGTAGAGGGTTGTCATTATCTTACTTTGCTGCTAAGAGACTGGAGCAATGACTGGTTAAAACAATTTGCCAGTGTCCACGCTGTGAGGTGGGAGTACAGCTTGGCGCACTGTCTCTCCTCCTGTCCTGTCACTGTCTCCCACATGTGTGTTCTGGAAGTGCGCAGCACTGACAAGTCTGCATCTCGGAGCACCTCTGAGTTTCTCCCCATCCCCCGGAGAGTACTGCAGCGTCCACGCTGGCTCTTCCCAGGATGTGTTCCTGCTTTGTCCACAGCATGCTCATAAATAAACAAGTACCTTCGGGAGGGATGGGAAACTTACCATGGGGCCAGGAGGACCGTGGGGGCCTGGGGGGCCCGGTGGGCCTATGATCTGCGTATCCAAAAAACAAACATGGATTTGGTTACTCCATTTAGATAAGGCAGGTCAGCCTGGGTCTTGTGCTCGGCTCTGCTAAGGCCATTAACAGCCACCGCGAAAGAAAGACTGCAGGAAGTGATGTTTGGTTTTCTGGGTTTAGAAATTCCTTCATGAGAGTCCAATAGCTTAAAAAACACAGTTGTACGAATGCCCAAATGTATTAAACATACATTAAAGGGAAAGAAGCAACTGACTACCAAGAATGGCTATAATGCCACAACCACTGTGAAACTCCAATATTTCGCCATGTGCCGACAGGGGTCTGGAGAAAAGAAAGAATATAAGCTCTACTTTTCACAAAACTCTACCCATAAGTGCTGTGGGAAAACTGCTGACATTGTTTTCTTCTTGGAATTCAACAGCCCTTTGGAAAACTGCTTCTGACCCGGGCAGCTGACACGCGGTGTCTCTCAACACGCGGTGTCTCTCACTGGGCAAGGGGACGGGCTGTCTTGGTGCTCACTCTGCCTGCTGCTGGCGCGCTATGCCATGGCTGGCCTGGGGAACTGCAACTCTGCCCGCGCGTTCCGGGAGCCGGGGTGTTCGGCCTGGGCACTTACGGAAGGACCTTGAGGGCCTGGCAGTCCGGAGTCTCCCTTTTCTCCTTTCATCCCATTGGCACCCTGCGAATAACAAGCAGGAGGCGGCAGGTCGGCAAAGGCAGCTCCAGTGTGTAAGGGACACTGAGCGTCCTCCCCAGCCGCACCCTTCTCTTCAGGTTTTATATGATGATGCACAAGATGTATAAAAGGACTTATCTCCTTGTATTTTAGCTTAAAATAGCACTTACTAAAATATCCAGGATTATGGGTCATAAAATAGATAAAAAGCTAGGCTGGACTTGATTAAACTTACACAGTATTAAATATATTGGGTTATAAATGTTGTATCTTTTATGGTGGAATTCATTTCAAATAGCAAAGTTAAACCCTTTAACTTCGTTTTCATGGACATTTATTTATTTACTTTCTTTAAAAAAGATGTAGGGCAGGAAAGTTCACTACATTTTAAAAAATAGCTTCTATATTTCCCCTGCAAATTCTCAGTAAAACTTGGGGAGGGGGGAAACCATAAAAGCACTGTCTGATAGCATCATGCACACAAGGAGAACACCTTAGAGAATAATTTGTCTTTAATTGTTCTCTACAGATATCCTTTTTTTGAGATAGTCTCGCTATGAAGTTCAGGCTGCCCTTGAACTCACTATGTAGCCCAGGCCGGCCTTAAATTGCAGTGATCCTCCTGCCTCAGCCTCCCAAGTGCTGGGATTACAGGTGTGTGCCACATCTGGCTTGTTCCTTATTTTTTGATTTATCGTGATAAAATAAGCCAAAAAGAAATGTTACCACCATATTATGCATACTAAATCAAAGTGACCAGTTATATTTATCTTACCATCTTCTAATGAAAACAATTTAGGAAAGCATGAGGGTTTACTTTCTAATGCTTTTGCCTATATACTTTTCCATTTTAGTTCCCCAGTTGGAGTAATTAGCCACTAATACTTCAAATAGTTCAAAATAAAAATACTCTAGGAACCATTGATTGAGGTTCAGTTAATAATTCTTTTCTGGTTTTTAGGTTGTCTTAAAAAGAACATACCCTAAGAAGTATAAACATACCGGTAATCCAGGAAGCCCAATTCCTCCTTTTTCACCTGGCACCCCTGGGTCCCCTGTGTCTCCCTTTGAGCCTTTGAGTCCCTAAAAATGACAAGATTTGAATGTAAGAAGTGCAGCGACCGACAGTTACATTCAGGGAAAAGAGAATATAGACCTGTTTTCTCAACAGGTGAATTGAATGCGGAGATGACTGTGTTCATGCTTAGGTAGAGCTGTTTCTTAAAATCTGCACTGAATCAATATTGATTCCCCACGTAAGGAAGGGATTTAAATTCTATTAATCCATTTAAATAGGAAAAACACGAACGTAGGTTTTGACATCACTTCTCCTGGTTTCATGTTTTACTGGCAGCTAATTCCAACTTAGCAGTCCTGAAAACAGTGTAACGGCTCTAATTCTAGCAGTACAGTGTACAATTTGAATGAGAATCTAGTGCTAGAACACAGGTCCAAACAGAGTTCTTCCCTACCTGCTTATTCTAACTACACGCAGACTTCCAGCCATCAGTTTTCAGTGGTCCAGGCTCCAGACAGGTAAATCATCTACACTAAAGCTCAACGATGCTTAAAATCACTTCAACTTTTCCACAGCGTTCTTATTTTTCTATCTCTGCGAAGCGAGCCGGGCTGTTTTTATTTTCCTCTTACAGTGAGGAAATAGACAAATGTGCATTTGGAGTGTTAATTCTGAATTGCGTAACTTGAGTACTGAAATTAACTTCTCTGGTAACCACTTTCATCGTGGGGATCTCGGTATGAGCAGCTGGCCTAGCCTTCAGAGAGGCCGCTCATGCTCATGCGGCACGGGGCCTGCAGGCAGCACAAGGGACAGGAACACGTATGTCCCTTGTGATCCGAGCCTATCTTGGGAACTAGTTCAGAACCGTGCAGTGGGTGGGTGAGTGGGGTGCTGCCTGAAAAGGTGGATCCATCCTCTCGGCTAATCAGACCCTTGTGATGGAAACAGGTGACACGCCCAACTCCCAGAAGGGCCCAAAGCTTATAGAAAGACCCGATTATCGTGTATGTGGGGCTGTGTAGTGAGTACGGCATTACACGTGTCAGCTTATTTATAATGACAGCAGGAGGGGTCACACAGCCAGAGCTTTAGATCCTCATGTGATCTTGGTGAGATAGCAAATCCATTATTTTTTATCATACATTCTTTAGTGTGGCACATGACTTCGATGTACAACTCTGATATTAAAAATAACACTTCTCATAAACTTCTTGCCTGATAGTTTCTCCCAAGGAATGCATGTTCACTGGCTGGACCAAGAATCCCCTCGTAGCCAGGTGTGGTGGCCCAGGCCTCTCCTCCCAGCACTGTGAGAGGGCTGAGGCAGAGACACCAGGGCAAGCCCAGCCCAGGGAACTGAATGACTTAGCGAGATCCTAAGTCAAAGTGAAAACCAGGAAAAGGGCTGGGGATGCAGCTCTGTGTGGAGAGCTCTGAATTCAATTCCCAGTGCCAGAAAAAAGAAAAAAAATAAAGAACCCCTTTGATATCTTATAATCTCTGTGATTTTAGCCATTGCTGGCATAAATAAGGGAATCTCAGAAAACATTAAACATCTTTAAATACTCCTTTGATTCTGAATGTTGTCCACGTCCTCCTAGGAAGAGTCTTAAGAGGCAGAAGGCACCCAAACCACAGCCCTTGTCCCACGACAGCCTAGGCTGTGTCTTGGTTCAGGCAGAATTTCCAACAAGTGCTAAAGGGAACATGTGCTGGAGATACATGCAGCCTGCAAAGCCCAAGACATGAACCTCTGCCTAGGGGAGCCCCGAGGTAACATACTCTGTAGGACTCTAAATGCCCTACTTGCTCTGTCTTTTCTAAGGATCTAGGCAATTAGTTATGACCTCTACTTGGGAAAGAAAACATTGTCAGAAATACACATTAGCAGTACCTTGTTTTTTAGTAATTCATCCCCAACTTCAGTCTGGAGTCACCTGTACTCACTGACATTCTTACTAAGTTGGTAACGATGGTGCAGGTTTATTAAAATGCAGAGGAGTCACTGGTAGATTGGTGGGAGATACTGAGAACAAACCAAAGTACCATGTGGCTTTGTGTTTCTGCAAATAAAAACTAAAGTCAAACTTGAGACCAATTGCTTTGTCGAGTTCATGTGGCCTCCAGAACAGATGGCGGAAGAGAGGATATCACGTCAATGTGCATGGATGACATTTTGGCTTCAAACCTAGGATGAAAGTAGTGATCAATAATGATATTTTAAATAATGGTATATAGGCTTGAAAATTACCTGCTCTCCATCAACTCCTGGGTTCCCTGGAGACCCTGCCTCGCCCTGTTAAAATACAAAAAGGGGAATGGGGAAAAAGTAAGAACCAGGGGGCCGGGATTTAGTTCAGAGGTGCCACTGCCTGCCTCGCAAGCGTAAGGTCCTGAGTTCGATCCCCAGTACCAAAAAAAGAACCAAGATATATCATGTCCAGGTACAAATTCCCAATGATGAATGTGATCATGATATACACCTACAATGTACCACTAAACTTAATGAACAAAAAATATAAACAATAGCTCACTTCCATTTATTACCGCTATTATGATACGCTGAAGAAAATGATGCTAATGGTTAAAAGTACAATTTGAGTTTTAACAAATGCCCAAGAATACTCTTTTGGGACCTAGCCTCACTAAGTGAGCTGGTGATCATCTTCCTTGATAAGACGTGGATGTAGCTAAGATTTAGTGCTTTTATTTTTTCCTCCATGTGAGATGCAGGCTAGAAAAATGGTCAAAGAAAACTGATAAAAATAATTTCATGGCTGATCATATCCTATAAGAACACCTATTGACTCAAGTTCATTTTTTTGTACATCTGAAATATGTATGATTTTTCTTATTTTTAGTAAAAACTAAGAATGAAATGCAAGGCCTTGGCAACTTATAGCAATATTTTAACTGGCACCATTTGAACAAGTTCATAATGACTATGAGTGTACTATGTCCATAAAGTCTCACTGAAGGATATAATAAATCAGATACTATCTTAATCCACAACAAGTTTAGATCAATTCCATTTCCTGTACTGTGCTAGGAATGGAAATAAAATTTATTGGCTATTACGATCTATTGGAATCTTTGACAAATTGAAAATATTTTTTAAAACTAAGATGCTCCATTAAAAATAAATTTAAACAATATTCTAGAGATTATTCAAACACATATTTAGTCACCTGTTTTAGAAAGTACTAAACCAACAAATTCCTTGAAAAAAATTATTTTATATCAATGAGCACTTGTGTGGCTCTCATTACAAATACTCCTGATTCTCACACCGAAGAAATTCTAGAAACAGGGGCTGGGGATTTAGCTCTGTGGTTTTGCTGCCTGCTGCGCAAGCACAAGGACCCGAATTCGATCCCCAGTACCAAAAATAAATAAATAAATTCTAGAAACAGTTCTGCATGTGACAGATTTCCAAGGGAGATGACTTTTGGTGTATTTTCTAGAGCTGTACTTTCTAGAATGGCTTCTTGGTGATGTTACAAACACCGTGTTGAAAGAGAGCCCTTTCCCTGATAAAAAAAACTTTAATTGCCATGGGCCACAGATGAAACTTGAGCTTTCCAATATTCAAGGCAGGCACGATCTTGTCCTTGTAAACAAATGAACTAAATTGGGGGCGGGGACGATCCTCATCTCAGAGTGCCTGCTCTCGGTTTTGCCACACACAAACGCTGGGGTTGGACGGGCTGGTGAGGCTGCTCTTCACTGAGACTGAACACCTGTCCGTACTCAGGGCCCAGGCAGGCTCACTCTGCAAGACTTCCGGCTTTCAAATGCGGCTCGTGGCTGCTTAGAGCCCAGCATAGTTCCTGCATGCATTAGTATTCATCCTTCCCCTTCGACAGGTTCGAGAGAGCCATCACATGTAAGGAGTCAAACAATTCTTGTTTGAGAAAGGCTGACTGAACAGTTCCCGTTCTGCCTGAGAGGAGACCACAGCGGAGACCCCGCCGGGCACCTCAGCTGCGCCTGTTCTGCTCTCTCTGGCCTCAGCCGTGTCCCATCCGCAGGGTCCCACCCTTCTCAAGGACAGGCCAGGGAACCGAGAAGGGCCGTGTGAGCGAACACACAATCTCAATTCCGAGGTCACTGTGGGTGGGCAGTGGGGCAGGTCAGGCAGGGGACCAGCCCTTCCTGTCAGCCCCATCTAGACACCGAGCTGGCCATGCTCTGCCTCTTTCAGTGTCATCCAAAGCCATCCTGAAGCCCAGGCTTCCACGTAACCCACGCCTGTGCTTTTAACCGAAGCTCTTCATGCACGCTGTGCCTTTCCCTGGGCTGAGTGCTCTTCGGTGAGACCCTTTATTAGTCTCCTTACTAGATTTTAGCCCTCATCAGAGCAGAGGAGCAAAACTTACCGAATAACTGAGTTAATAAACGAATACTACTTGGGTTATGAAATGAGGGGGTAGGAGGTATTATTGATACAGCCCTTTTAGCTGGCTGCTCTTTCTTTGGCTATTTGGGTACAGGGGTGGGAACCCATGGGGCTTCCATCTGGCTTGGAACTATAGAGAAAAGGTTTGAGGTTTTGTGTGCAGAATGAGGGATGTGTCTGGCTTGCTTGATACTTGGTTAAGTGAGGTGGTGAAGCAGAGGACTTACACCCTAATTAGCTCTACACAAAGGAGCCAGGAATAGTTGAAGAGCAGGGATCTGGGCCAACTTGCTCACCAGACATAAAGACCATCTCGAGACTGCAGCATATTGTGTTACATCTCTTATGGAGTAGAAGAGGGTGCAGAAATAGAAAGTTAAAACTCCATACCTTCTATTGATCTTATACATGAAATCTATTTGCAGCTAGAATCTGTGTTCTAAATACTTCTCACATAGGCAGAGGCCTCAGTAAGATTGTATTTTATGTTCCTTTAATAGAAAAACAAATTTTTCTGCACACTAGATTTCTAAGCATCTAGAAAGAGGACAAAAGCTGATGTGTGCATGTGTGTGCAGGACAGGCTTAGCAAATAAACTGACTTGCAAAGCATAAACAAAAGAAGAATTTTGAAACCACTTGAATCTCCTACAAGAATCCAATGACGAAAGTCATATTTCAACACGTGTAGCTCAGTTCTGAAAAGCCAGTGTCCCCGGCCATGTGTTAATTGATCAAGCATGGTTGAATGATTAACCCTCAGTTTGGAGGGGTAAAGTGAAAACCATCACAGAGTTCATTTATAACCAAGTAATTCTAGTTTCTACTGTTTGTGGTTGGTATGTTTCATTACCTAAGAATTAAGTGGCAGAATGTCTGAATGTATATAAAAAGGTATGTGTTTATTATAAAATAATACTCAAAAGCGATCCCTAAAATTGTCCTTTATGAATGTTTTGGGCATGAAAGCTTCCCTTGTTATTTTTATTACAGAAGAATTGGAAGGGTCTTTCTGTGTCAAAGCAGATCTCCTTCAATCCCTTTCTCCTTAAAAACTGTCTTTTTCCGTACATCAAAGTTAGTGTTTTACACTTACAATATCTGTTAGACTTGTTTTTCCTTCTATTTTTTCAAATTCCTTCCCAAAATTTAATTCCCATTTCTCTGCCTTTTTAAATCTTCCTTCCTAATTTTCCCTCTTCCTTTAGCTCAGTCTCTCTTCATTCTCTAAAGCTCTATTGCTGATCTTGCTTCTCTTGTATTGTCTGGGACTGATTTTTAAAGACACAGATATTTAAAATGGGCTTCTCTGCACTGTAGGTGATGGCAGGGAAACAAGTAAATAAAGCATAACCTTTGGCCCTTGTAGTCCTTGAGGTCCAGGAGGCCCAGGGGGACCCTGAGGGAAGAAAGGAAACAGTTAGAACCAGCACTATGTATTCACTTTCATGCCTTATAG
Source organism: Heterocephalus glaber (assembly GCF_000247695.1). The sequence goes on along the minus strand of NW_004624830.1, from coordinate 808,102 downwards.
GTAAGCATACTGCACACCTCCCTTATTCCCATCATAATCAGATATCTCCCACTGCTGTTTCATAAAGGGGGAACATTTCCCAGGCTATACAGATATGAAAATGACATACTTATATGTGAAAATAACAACACAATTTATGTCAAAATAATACTGAAGATGCTTTTGCGTTGGTTCTGAGAGACAGTCTGTAATCCCCGCCAGGCCCCCTGGACATCTCTCGGGAGGAGGCAGCCTCCCAATATTCCCTGTGTTTCTAGACACACACCTGAGCCCTCCACCCCAAGGTCTTTGATTTCCCACATCCCAAAGAATAAAGCTATATCACTACAAAAAAGTCAAAGACTTTTAAGGAAATAAATAACTTCTTTCTTGACTTTTTCATGAAACAGAGTGATTCAACTAGGGCAAATGTGGTAAAGGGTTATTAATATAAGGAAACATTTACTATCAGATAGAAATAACTGCACATTAGTACCATTACAGCCTGCATGCATCGTTAAATACAAAGTCACAAGCCACAGAAATCATGCAATAGGAGTTACCGTGACAGTTAAGGTGGTAATCCTCTGTAGGGAAAATGTAGGGACAAAGACAGAGTTACCTATTTTGTCTGCCAAAGTACAATCATACTTTTCTGAAAAAAATGGACTTTTTGAATACGTTTTGTTAAGTGTGATGTCTTACAAGGAACTGAAAAGATGCTGAGGACATTTTTTTCAATCTTCAATACAGTGAACTTGTTTTTAAAATTATCTCTAGAATTTTATTTTTTCCTTACCTGTATGGGTGAGGAAAATATCAAAATTTTAATTTACCTGGTTAAAAATCATGCAATAAAGCTGTATGCACTAGAGCTTTGTTTGCATAATTATGAACTGAGAAATCTGCTATTGATGACAGCTCTATTCTAGACAGCACTCTGATTAGAGAAAACTAAATATCTAATTGCATGTCTTTTTTTTTTCCTTTAGACCCACTCACTGCATTATAGCTAACCTTTCTTGTATCTGTGCTAAAACTAAACAAACTGACATTGAGTTAATCCAGTTTCTTAAAGTGCTAGGCTCCTTTAACCAAAATGTACTCTCGAAGTATGAATTTCTAAAGCATGATTCCCAATCCATGAATTCTATTTCTGTATTCATAATTTCTAGTTTAGATCTTGGATCAAAAGCTCTACAGGGTCTGCCAGTAACTTTATCAAACCATAGAGGAAAGAACATTCCCATTAAGGAGCTCGCTGGAGAGAAACACACAACCCCAGGTAACTTGCAGACTTCAGCCTACCACCGACAGACGCTCTGTATTCCACGACTTGGCCCCAATTCTGATTCAAACTGTCCTTGCTGTTTTTACTGTTGTTGTAAAATGTACTCCTAACATTTTCTATCAGACTTCAAACACTTCAGCCTCTAGTGACAGGATACTGTCATTCCTTAGAAAACAATGTTATATATGCGTGCCGACGGTTAGCTTGTCTTCCATAACAAAAGGAGACATGACCAATGTTTGTAGCTTCTGGGAAAACACAGTAGGGGAAAACATCAGTGCTGCTTAGACAAAGGTACAAACTGGGGCGAGTTTAAGTACACACATGTGTGTGTACGATGAAACAGGGCTCACAATGTCATATCTGTGAGACATACAGTCCCACTGCCTTTGTCCTCAAGGGGGTCTCCTAGAGCAGGACTCGGGTGTTCAAACTACTCGATGGATGCCTAATGTGAAAAGACCATTACTGTATAAAACACGCCGCCACAACTTCCTTTGCTTCAGAGACACTTATCCCATCACTTTGTCCCTTCTGAAATAGCTCTGGACGTTCTCTTCTGTGTCTTTACCAGGTGTGATCAAAAATTTGGTGAACGCCACTGCTATGTGCCATCCGATGCATCCAGTGGAAAGACAGGCTTGTGAGAATCCCACAGTGTGTCCTCACCCACCTTAGCCACCAGACATAGCACCATGTAACTCTGGCTCTTCCCCACAGTCAAAGTGACCAGGAAAGGTCAACGTTTTCTGTTAATTCAGGACATCGAGGCAGCCAGGACAGCGCAACTACAGACCCTCAGGAAAGAGGACTCCAGAGCTGCTGCATGAAGCAGCCAGGATGACAGGATAAGTGTGCTCAAAGTGAGGGGAGGATTTTGAAGCAGATGAATGGGAATGTGTTTTTTACTGTAACAAATTTTTAAAAAATTAAATATTCACTATATTTCTTGATCACACCTCGTAGATACGAAAAAGTTTTTCCCTTGTGACTAGATGAGTCATTTAAATAAGATTCTTAGAAAATTATAGCATAGAAATAGTTCCTTTATCACTGCCTGCCAATTACTCATTGCATTTTAACTAGAAAGCAGAAGCACAAAACCTTAGCAACTTTACAATTTGAACTCTCAGATTTTTGGTGAAAATGCCATACAAAAGTTTGTTTTTCCAACTAAAAAAACAGAAGCGTAATTTGTCTTTTAAAAAAATTTATGGCTAACAATGTGTTTTACAGTAAGCTGCATAACAGAGTAGTAGCATTAGTGGTCCCCGAACTTTGTTAAATTACTGTGTTTATGATACCTGAAATCACATAGGGCTCCCTCTGGCTCAGAAAGAACACGACATCTGAGTAAGCAAACTTCACAAACACTGCTTTCGTCACCTCACAGCACCAATGAGCAGATGCCCGGCTCACTTTGGGCTTCCAGTATGCGGCTCCTCTAGGTTAAAGCTACACAGGCCCAGCAGGGCTCATTCTTGGACTCCAGTAATGTTTAGAACACCAAAGATTCTGGCAGTGATGAAGAGAGACCCAGTGTCCTCTGGGACACAGGAAGTGAAGCAGGAGCCTCAGCCGGAGCCACCGTACCCTGGTGAAGCCCAGCAGAGCGCTTGGTGATTTATTTCCGGGGATGTGTTTATGAATCCCTTTAAAATTACAGTTATTTTCCTTCATTCTTTTGGTAAAGATGCAAGCTTAATAATCACTCATGATTTACATGAAAGAGCAGGGTTGATTCAGATGGTAGTGAGAATTAATAGCCTGAAAGGGGACCCAGAAAAGTTTTGTTGCTAATCGTTGAAATGCTTTCAGCAATATTTATATAAGCAATTTCATTTCTGTAGACTGATTTAGCTTCATAGTCTAACAGGATGAACAGGAAATAATAATTTGTAAAACAGTAACAGGGATAGAACATGTGGATATGGGACATGCGGACAGCTACAGGCCTGGGAAGATGGGAAACACCCTGACCGGAAGCTGGGGAGGTACCAGGGAGTGCAAAATAGGACCACAGTGGAGGGGGGCTCTTCTTCATTTTCCCCGGTATCAAAAAGAAAAGTAACCACATGGCTCAGGATTTGTACTTCATAATTCCCATTCCACTTAAAAATGACTTGGCAATAGTTTGGTATCTGGGTTTTGGTTTTTTTCAATTAGCTACAAATGAACCCATGAGAATTACAGATGCCAAATATCACAAGGATACAGTATACACAGTGCTTCATCTGTATAAGGTAATGTTTTATCATTTCAGGTGAGTATCAGGTCCACAGAAGTTATTTATATTATTCTTAACACTTTTTCATGGACTGAAATATTTTATAGAATCACAATTTTCAATAGAGACAGTGTAAAACTTTATATTTTAAATACACTATTATAACTGTAATATGCTATTTATCTAATTACCTTAGATTTGTTGGCAAGCCTTTTTAGAGGAGGTAATAATGAAGTGAAATCTACCAAACTGTAAATATTCATCACTGGTTAGAAAATGAGAATGGATGTTTTCCCTCTCTTTTCAATCTAATGGCTACCTAGCTGAACGGACTTTATCAGGACTTGTGTCTACTAGAGTAATCTGTTAGGAAAACCAGTAAATAGTTTTGAAGTGAAACAATAACTATAAGTTATTTACAGGCCTAACATATGGTTGCCCTCACAGCGCTATAAGGATAAAATATCCTTGGGTTGGGCATAGGCAGAAAATAGGTGAATATGGTGAATACTGACTAGAATATGTCATATAGAACTTGACATGAGAAAAAGAAATTGAACGCATGTATCCTTCAAAAAGTAGGCATCAGATTTTTTAAAAAAGCACGGTGCTTTTCAGCCTGCCAGTGAAAAAGTGTTCAGGAGCCCCTAAAAACGACCCTAATAAGAATATATTTCAGAGTCGTAGGAAAGTATCGATTCTGGGGCCATCTTCATTGCGCACATAAGCTCAGACAGTGGCTCCCCAAATGGCCCAGCCACGTTTGGTGGTAGAAGGACGACAGGAACACCGATTTCCATTTCAGGCTAAGGACAGGCCAAGCGCCAGACTCTGCCACAATTTTGCAGAAGATGGCCAAGAGGACTGGAGCATTTCTTGGAAGATAAGAAAGCAGACCCTTCTTAAAGGTGGAAGCAGGAATTATGGTGCCATTGAAGCAGTCTAAGAGAAATACACAGCACTGCTAATAAATCAAGTTTTAAACAGTGCCCCTGTACTTCAGTAATTTATTTTGCAAGTAAGAACTTTGAAAACACAGTAGGTACATGAAGTTTTGTGTTCTTTTGTCTCTTTCTCCCTATATGCAGTACTAACTTGTGGAAAAAGTGAACACTTTAGAAAACTGGGCCTGGAACGTGACAGGGACCCGGAGGCTACCGCTGTGTCTAAACTGCTCATGCCGAGGGACACCGCAAGCTCAAGCTGCTGGCCGAACGGCCGTCCAAACACCCCAGGCAGGAACCGTGCTTCTCTCTCTCTGCATTTTACCAGGAGGAAAGTGGGAAGCCCGAAAAATGGGCTGAACTGGAGACATTTTGTACAAACTGATGATAGGTACCTCAGTAGTAAAAAATAGCAATTGTAGCAAAGGATCCACAGAAGTGAAGACCCCCAACGTTAGGTCACATTAGTGCAATCATGAGGGTGGGAAAATAATTCCAACAAGCCCAGAACTGAGGGAAGTGTTCAAAATGTTCACTGGCTCAGCCCTGACCCCAAGGCATATACCTACATGCCCAGAAAATAGAAGCATGATACATGTTTTCAGTCACCAAGAAATTTACAATCTAGTAAGGCCTTAATGTTAAAATCAATTATGTGATTTGAGAACAATTAAATATTAACCTACTGGCCCTGACTACTAATGTTGGAAAGGATTGCACTGTATGGCAGCAGTTGACTTTAGGATAATATTTACATGACAAGAAAGGAAAAAAGAAGATTTGTACAGATATAAGAATGACTAAACCAGGGAAAACTGCTGTAGAGAAATAAAACAACCTGCACGAGAGCAGAATTACAGGGCCTTAAATGTCAGATGGAGGAATTGTGGCTTGATAGAGTAGGCCACAGGGCATCATTCATTAAAGTAATGGCAGTTTATGAAAATCAGCCGTAGAGTAACCCATAGGTTGGACTAGACTGGCAGGAGGGCAAGAGGGGAAGAGGAGCTGGCCTAGAGGTTGTGGTCTTGTTAGGAATGAAGAAAACAGGATGTGGCCCTCATTAGGAATGGAGAGAGGGTGGCGTCAAGAAACATTTTGAGAAAAATAGCCCCTGGTGAGTGAGATGGAATGGACAGGACACTGGGAATAGTTTTAAAGTGGTGCTAAAGTTTTTACCCCGAGAAACACCCAGACTCATGACATCACTAATAGCGACTGGTTAATTAAGGAAAGGAATCACTTGGTAGGTGGGAGAGGTAACGGGCATATTCATGAGCACTGGTGGAAGCCGACAGGCAATGGCACATCTGTGGTGGAATTACCGTTAGTCAGCCGGAGGCCCCACGCAGATTCCATCTGGGGACGGAGGGCTGAGAACCAGGTGTGGAAGCACGAGAGGGTGATTGCACGAAGAACATGCCAGAGGCTTCCGGATACCAAGTTTGGCGATGGACAGAGAAGCTGGGAATAACAAACTACAACGGTCCATCAGAGATGAAGAAGGGAAGGCATGAAGCAGATGCTCAGAGACCAGAAAGGGAAGAGTTTCAGAAGGAACTGTGGCTTGGTGTAAATGTCACACAAAAGTCAAGAAAGAAGAATGCACTGGGTTTTACCTACAGGCGGTCACTGACACTGTAAGGTAGACATCCAGATCTCAGCTGTATTGACTTACAACCCACTTGAGTTACAGCCAGCCCTTGGGAACCGATCGAGTTTGTAAGTCCGCTGTAGTTGGGACAGGAGAGCTCATGCTAGGGAGAATAAGGAAAGCAGGGGCACAGGCAAGCCTGCCTGTGATGACGAAGTCTAGGAACAGCTGAGCTGTAGGTTTAGGACTTTCGCACTCAGTGCTGAAGTGGTCAGCACCCGGCTGGACCAGGCTGGAGGTCACTTAAGTCAGTGTCACTGTAAGAAACTGCAAAGGAATGCTGAGAGGGACTAGAATGCAGGAAAGGACAGGCAGGAGGCAGCAGCGGTGCAGACCCGTCAGGGCCTATTCTGTACTCAGTGGAAGGAAAAGACTGCGCTGTAGCAGTCATGAGAAATACTCAGGGGACAGCGTGTGCTGAGCTCGACTCTAGGCGAATGGCATCGATTTGGCCTCTGGGCCGATACTCCTGGTCTTCATTTCACAGACGGGGGAGCCAGGGCACACAGGTGAAGCACCCTCGGCCACATACTGAGTAAGCAAAAGAACTGAGGTTTGAAGCCAAGACGCCCCCACGCCAGAATGGGGACCCTAACTGCTGTACAGAGCCTCTCTCCGGGGCAGGAGGCAGGAGGGGCCTGACTGACACAGTTTTGCGTATGAGTTTAGGATTATCTGAGGGTAGCATGGAAAGAAAAGGCGAGATTAAAACAGGGCACGGTGGCACACGCCTGTACTTCCAGCTTCTTGGAAGCAGAGGCTGGAGGGTCACCACTGGTCATTCCCGTCTCAAAACGGGGTGGGGGTACAGCTCAGTTGTACAGAGTTTGTGTGAAGCCCTGGGTTCAAGCCTCACTATTGGCAAAAAACAAAAAGGCCCAAACCCTATGAAGTAAAGATGATGGAGGCAGAAAGGAGTGGGCTCTGAGCTGTGAGGCGGAGGGGACAGGCGCTCGCCCTGACACCACCTGGCCCGGGGGTGCCCTTCCCAGCCTGCCTCGGGCGGGGCGGCCGCCTACCTGTAAGGCTTCCTGGAGGTTGCCATTGTAGTCTATGATCTCCGTGGCTCCTGGATCCCCTTTTTGCCCTGGGGGACCCTGCAATAAAAGCAAAACAGGGAAACTCAGGGGACGCGAGCCTGTGGCGGAAACAGAAGCAGCAGCGTCCAGCACTGACATTCACTTCCTTCAGAAGCCCCGACAGATAATCATGTTCAAGTTTTGTCCATTTTTCCAAGAAGGCAAATTGCTTCTGACTTCCTGCCTATGGCAGGTTAAACATAGGAAATCTGATTTTTTAAAAGCACATGAGGTTTACTCTGAAACCATTTTTTGAAAATTATAAAATACAGACTTATTTGATATGTGTTACAAAATTCTATTGGGTTTACTTGTGGTTATTAAAGCAATGGCAAATGTCTTTCTACTCAGATCTCACAGGTTGCTTCCTCATTCTTTAAGAAGATAGAACAAGTTTCCATAGGGAATGGGTGGCTTTCCCAGTGGGAACAGAATCCCATAAAATGAAAGCAAATAGGAAACAAAAAAAGAGAATACATGATATATTTTATAGACTTCTGTAGACAATGTAAGTACACTCTAGACTTCTACTCTATTCATCATATTTGCGATATAACTTCCATTAGTCATGTCCTAATTCCCTGCCTTGTTTTTACAGGCTCTGAACATATGGGCTATTGCTCTCTTCACGCTGTAACTGTTTTAAGTGAAAAATGGGAAATCCTATTAGGTGAATGGTTGTGGTTTTGCTATTGCTCATTTAGCAGAGGGAGAGTGGAGGTGGAGATGTTTTTCATACTTCTCGATAAAGTTTATTTTATGTGTTAGAATCCACACATGCACTACCCCTAAAAAAGAGACTGCAAAAGAGAAAAGGGGCTGGTGGACGAATAATTACAGCTACCACACTCCAGTGCCTTCTTAGTCTGCAGGTGTCTCTCAGAAGTTGCACAGATGCTACTTCAAATCTGGGTTTGTAGGGGGTGAAAGTTTAGACGAAAGGTACGCTCACCCTCAGTCCCAGAGCTCCAGAGTCCCCTTTGTCTCCACGATCACCCTTTCCCAACGGAAAAACAAAACAAAAAAAGGAAAATATTTCAATTAGTAGCTGGCCCAACGGTCTAGAAATCTCTCAAGCCTAAGGACACATTTATAACATTTACTATGAATTTCGGAAGCGGAAAACAATACCAACTACCCCCACGATTGCACAGGCTCCTGTGAGATACAGTCTGCAGGGAATGCAGTTTAGTTCACTTTTCAGGAAAGAAGGCATCTGGGGACGAGAGTGCTGTCTACTTGTCTCTCTCACTGTGTGGGCTTTGCTAAAGCAAAGCCAGCAGCTTCCAGGGCACCCAAAGTAAATTTTCACCTTTCAGACTGAACCATGGTTTTTTATTGGAAGAGATTTGGGACAAAGGGAAAAAGGGACAAGCAACTGTGTCTTCAGGGAAGAAAAGTCTAGATACAGTGGACCCTGAAGTTATGACCAGCCTGACATACGAAAAACTTGGGTTAACTAGGTTAATGGAAGACTCATCTGCTTCTTGTTATCTATAGCATGTACCCAGATGAACATCCAGATCTCAGCTGTACTGACTTATAACCCACTTGAGTTAGATCCAGCCCTTGGGAACTGATCGAGTTTGTAAGTCCACTGTAGTTGGGACAGGAGAGCTCATGCTAGGGAGAATAAGGAAAGCAGGGGCACAGGCGAGCCTGCCTGTGATGACAAAGTCTAGGAACAGCTGAGCTGTAGGTTTAGGACTTTCGCACTCAGTGCTGAAGTGGACAGCACCTGGCTGGCCCAGACTCCGGGTTAGGGCTAGAGGTCAGGGGTGGGGCAGCTTGCATTCTTTTTTTCAAGGCACTGTGAAAAATCTCAGAAGTTTTATTTATGATGTCATTAACCCACCTGTGGAGATACTAGGAATAACCTTTACAGATACCAGGAATAATCAAAGCTGTCAAAATTCTCGGAAGTGTAACTGGGTAGTTTGGAGAAAAGATTTGAACTTGGGTGGAGTTGGTTGTTCTTTAAAATAGCTTAAATTTACATAGACCTTTTCATAAATGGAATTCAAAGCATTTTTCTGACTTTCTATGTACTTCTATAAAATGGGTAAAGATCAACAATGATAAACAGGAAACAGGATTATAATTTTCCCAACCACATTACACTAATAGCAATGACCATAATAATTAAATTTGCTGTGAATGGAGAATAATCTTTGACCTCCATTTTCTTCATTTTGTACCCATTTTTATGTTATTAGCTGGTGGCATTAAACACAATTATCCCAACAGTACGCAAATTCTTGCGGATGGGATAAAGAACATGATAAAAGGGACAAATTTCAGTCGGTGAAATTTTAATGCAATAAAGCAAGTTGACTTAGAAAGTATAATTTGAATGTTTATCACAAAGATAGGCAGGAAATGAAAAGTAAGATTATATAATATGTAATTTATTTAAATTATTTTTTCCCCAAAGCTGTTTTTATGAAACAGGAAATACAGCCTCTCCCAAAGAAAAGTCTGAAATATAAGAGCAGGCAGAAACCTACAAGAGAAAACAAACTAATTGTTCTGTGATATTATCGTAGGGGAAATATTACTTCAGCCCATGCGGAGAGGCTATTCTAAAACAAGATTCTCTTTGGAAAAGGCAAAAATCACAGATGTCCAGGGCTCGCACCACAGCTAGACGTTACCAAGTTACTGACCTTTGACCCCTTTGGGCCTCTTGTTCCTGATTCGCCTTGTTTCCCCTATTCCCGGAAAGCAGGAAGATGAAAGAGAAGATGTCAGAGGAGGTAAGAAACAGACATCAGCAGCGACGCAGAAGATGAGGAAGCGTGGAAACACTGTATTTTAGCAGCCTCAGTATACGGCTGGCTGTGATGCTGGGTGAGGGCAAGGATCGTCGCCCTGATGTACCTTATCGTCAGTCGGTCAGTCCATCTGTCCGTCAGTGCGTCCATCTCCCACCATTGGGGTGGGAGCGATCTGTGAGGGTTCAGCAGTCTCAGCAGTCCCTGTCCATGTAAACTGCACTTTCATCACAGAGTAAATCGTTTCCCATGTTGCATGGATGGGTTATTAGAATAAAGTGTGACCAGGTTAGTTAGCAGGAAGTTTAGATGAATAAAGATGGAACAAATCCTACACCGTCAAGTTACCATAGAAACGGATATAGCATTCAACAGATTTTCCGTAGCGGGGTTTAATTCACGGCTAATGATAAGGGATTAGTGACAGTGCCTCTCCCTTCATGTTTGGATTTATTAAATTTGTTCACCAGAGCAGAGGGAACAGGGAAAGCTGAATTATAAACCCCCTTCCCCTTTTGAGACAGTCTTTCTGTCTCAGGCTGGCCTTGAACTTGCAGTGATCCTCCTGCCTCTGCCTCCTGAGTGCTGGGATTATACAATGTGCACCACCCCAGCTGTGAGCCCCCTTTGAAATGGACCAAGTTGTGCGCATGCAGTAAGTGACTGATGACCTGGACCGTTGAGGAGTTAGCTTCATGTCCCGAGGTAAAGCAAGTGGCACGCGCTCCCAAACCAGAGGATGCGCTCTTCCACACGAGGATACTGACCTTCGGCCCAGGGACTCCGGGCTCGCCTCGCTCCCCTCTTCCTGGTGGCCCTGCCTCCCCACGCTCGCCCTGTCACGGAGTACAGAACAGGTTAGTGGTGACCCACCCAGGCTGGACCCTGTGGATGAACTAATGAGTTGCGAAAAACCAAAGCAAATAGTCATCATCTGTTTACCCAGCCCCGCGTTCTCCCTTAACGTGAATGATCTTGGGCATACTCAGAGCAATCCGAGGACGGGTTAGGGGGAGCTGGGAAGGCTCTTCTCTGGGTATGTCTCATGGTGTCTCCACACTGGACTGGCGCAGGTCTGTGGGCTGAGTGGGGAACATGTACCCTCGGTGGGGCGGCTGCCACCCTTGGACAGAGCAAAAGGGCAGAGCACTGGCAGATCTGCCCTGGCTTTTGGCATCAAAACTCCGGATTCTTTAGCCTTCAGACTCTAGCCCTTGTACGAGTGAGCCCTGAATCCTCTGGCTTTGACCTTGTTCTGCGTTCACCATTGACTTCCCTGGTTCTGGAGATTTGGACTTCAACTGAGCAATACCACTGCTCTCTTTCCAGCCTGAAGATGGCCCGTCACTGGGCTCCCCGCCTCCATCATCAACGAGCCAGTTCTGAAACATTTCCTCCCTCCCAGCCAATCCCTCCATCCCTCTGTCCTCTTGATTCTGTCTGGAGAACTCTAATACACAACTGGACGAGGTTTGCAGGATCATCCCTATTCTATAAATGAGGAAATGGCTTGGTAACACCATAGCATAGCTGTACTGGTAACAGAAGGACCTCTAAAGGGAATGGATGAGGAGCCTTGTGCTACCTCGAGACAGCAACAGACGTCTTTCTCTTCTCTGCAGCCACTTTGTAAGTATTACAGCAAGAAGCCTGGCAAAGTGGTTAACTCCAGGCTTTGTCATGACACCTTATGTTTTATTCTCGGCTAGTAATGTACCAGTTCTGCATTTTGAGGCAAGGTGGTTCAGCTCTGTAAGCCTCAGTTTACTCAGTGGGACAGAGAAGTACTAATCTCCTAACTTATGCACACAGTGTTCAGAGTGGTATAATACATACACGTACCAAGCTGTTAACATTATTAAGTCACAGCTCTGTGAAGCTGAAACATGGTCACCGTCTTCAAGGAGCCAGCTGCCCATGTGGACAACAGCCACACAGACAGGAGGGTCAGGGTCAGGCAGTAACACGGAGCCTTAGGGACGGAGGAGGAAACCCCAGGGTCTGCATGTCGGTGTCGGCTCCTGAGGCCCAGTAGAGCTGAGCCCTGCAGGAATGGAAGGGCTGCCTCTCACCCTCGCTGACAGCAGGAATGGTACAGGACACTGGGCGGGGCACAGTCCTGTTTTATTCTCAGGACAAAAATGTGTCATGATCCGTGCTCCACAGACGAAGCCGAATGCAGAGCGGTGAAGCAGCTGGGCCTAGGCACAAAGCTGTTCAAATGGGAGGGCTGCAATTTAGGAATAAGCAGTACATGTTTTCACATCGAAGTCTTTTGTGCATCTCTGATCATTTTCTTAGGATAAATTCCTAGTTGGATCCAGTGGTGTGAACATTTTAAGATCTCGCCACATAACTCCGCAAGGAGATGGTAGCGTTTTACTCTGTAAGGCAGAGTGGAGAGCACTGGGCTTCCCACCTGATGGGTGGAATGGGGAGATCAGATGGACGAGGGGCCACCGGGCAAGGGCGAGGGGGCGGGAGAGGGCTGCTGTCCTCACAGACTCATCGTGGGAAGGACAGGCAGAGGGTGGACCTCGTGGGCCTCGGGCCCGAGCGCCAGGTCCTCCCCTGCATCCTCGGCTAGGGAAGCCCCGGGCTTCACTGTGGCCGTGTGGGTGTGGGGCGGTCACAGCACTGATGGAGGGAGGTCAGGGGAGACCCGGGAGGGCGCTCTGCAGCGCCCAAAAGGGGCTGGACAGGGGGTGGGAAAGACGGGCCGCACCGGGAGCTTCTGCCTGCTCCTCCTCATCCCTCCTTGGCCCTAGAGACACTGAAGGACCTTCTCTCGGCATGGGCGACTTTTGATTTAAAAATGTACAGTATTTGGTGTTTCTGCTACTATTTTCCTTTCAGAATTACAGAAAAATTCCTAAACCAATCACCACAAAACCTTAAAAAAATCCCACATCTGCAGTTTATCACAGGAATGGAGACGGCAGATCTTCGCATAGAATCACTTTTTACCACCATGGCCCGAGTTCGCTCCCTGTCGCAGTCTGGTATTCTATCATTTATTTATTTCTCTCTCTCCTTCCACCACTCTGTCCCCATACCAGAAGGGGGCCTGCTTTTGTGGCCTTTACTTCCCATTCTCAAATACAGAAAAATACTTGGCAAAGCATTCGTGTGTGTAATTAATAAACAAACAGTATTGCTCAAAATATCCTAAAATTCTCCAACTAAAACACACTTTCTTTGGATACGGGTCCCTGTCAGGCACGGATGTCGGTGGTCATGACAGAGCAGTACATCAATAGATCTTCCATGTTGTGACACATCTTTCTTCATTACGACCTCTCTTCCCTATGTTGGCAGTAAAAAGTAGTCTTAGTTTATTTTTTAAAATCTTTTTTTTTTGGGTACCGGGGCTCAAACTCGGGTCCTTGTGCTTGCACAGCAGGTGGCAAAACCACTGAGCTAAATCCCCAGCCCTGTCTGCATCTTTCTTTTTGAAACTGTAGAGCAGTTTCGTTAACTGCACAGAGGTTGCCTAGGAATGAACTCCACTCGCCACAGCCTGGTTGTCTTCTGCTCTCCCTTGTATTACAGACAAAATGCCGCCGGGGCCTGCGGGTGGCTTTTGCTGCTGAGGATGCTGAGCTCTTCCATGGGGCTGAAGCCACGGGAAATGCAATAGCTCTCCTATCAACAGGGAATGTTCGTTATTCCACTTCTTTCTCTTTTTATTCCAGAAAGGTATTTCTTGTGTGAATCTCTTCAGGCTAAAATAGGTATCGTTCATATTTTGTTAATAAGCCTGACAGTTCACTATGTGCAAAAAGAAATGTCTTAAGAAAACAACAATTGTGCATAATCCCACTCTGTTGCAGTCCCCCTTGGGCCATGCATAGTTTCCATGTACTAATATTCGAATTATTTTCCTTTGACCATTGGAATCAGGACCGTCTCATCAAAACAGACTTTGAACACATTTATTCAACTCTTGGAAATCCTCCCTGGCTTATTTCTGGTGAGTGTGGCACACACTGAGGCAGAGACTGCTGTGGTATAAAAATAAAGGAATGTAGTTTGATGTCATCTCACCCCTTCTTTGATTCATGAGTCTGTCATGAGATGGTTCCACCGTCTGAGCTGCACCTTTTTGTCTTGCTGGGCAGAGAAAGAAGGAACTCTGGGCTGACATCTTTTTTCACATGGCAGCACGTGGCAGGTGCTTCCAGGGCCCTCTCCGGGACTGCCAAGTGAAGACCCTGAGATGGTTTTCATTACAGAGCATTTCTGTGGACGTCACTCAGGGTGGGTCCTTCTGGAGCAAAGCCCTTGGGAGTCTATATGGCATCTGCACTTGCCTCTGAAGTTGGAGAAGTGGTGGGAGCAGTGATAATGTCTGATTTCTAAGTCTTGCCTGAAGTGGGTGAAAGGTGGGGGAGTTTATGAGTCCCATCTTTCCTCCCAGTTCCCCTGCTTCCATCTGGCCGCAGAACAGTTCAGGGAATCTGGAGGACAACTAGGGGAGCCGACACCCCACCAACCTGCCATCTGGCCCAAGGCTTCCTGGAATTAACTTCCCTTCCACCCACCTGTTTAGCAGGACATTCCTTTTGGAGCAGCTGTTAATGGGCAGACCATTTCTCTACAAGGCAGAATACTGGCTCACCTAAACAACAGCGTTACCTCACATTTCAACACATAGCACAAACATTCTAGAAAGGAAGGAAAGAAGGAAAAGAGATTGTACTCACTTTTGTTCCCGGTAACCCTGGTAAGCCTGGTTCCCCTTGAGGACCAATGAAACCTGGTTCTCCCTTTAAAAAGATGGGCAAACGAGGTCATTATTCAGTGGACACAAAGTCAAGAAAGCCAAACTCACCTCCTCCTACTGGATTTTATTTTCTCGATTATATACAGCCTTTCCTCCTGAGATCAAGCTGCTGACTATAAGAATTTGTTTTGATCCAGTGAAAACACTGAGCAACACAGAAGTCTGTGACAGAGTAATCAGACAAATCTCTCTATAGCTTCTCCTCTCTGCTGTTGTCCAGTGTTTTTTACCATTTACCAAATTCAACCCATTGCTTGGTGGGGAGGTGGCCTGTGGTGTGCCCTCCTGACTGTGGACAGGATTGACTGCCCACATGTAATGAGCAGATATGGCAGGAGCCATGGGCTCTGACCTCTGAGTCCAAGTTGCACGAAGACCGGAGGCTTCCATCTTTCCCAGGTGGACCACCTGCTTTGGGGACCCAGCTGCCAGGTCAGGAGCAGCCTTACGGTGTGGCCCACGTTGCAGGGACACCTAGGAGCACGGCACTGGAGGCCTGACCATTCTCATCGTCTTCTGGTGTGAACACAGCCCTGGCTGACGCTTCACGCCACCCACCTTACAAGGGACTCGGGCCCAGGCGCCTGGCTGTGCTCTGCCTACACTGCCATTCATTCCTCAGAAACAGTGAGACAGCTACTGTTAGTGGTTTTTAGCCACTAAGTTTGGGGGTAACATGGTAGGCAGCAATAGGCAACTGGTTTAATGGATGTGACCACGGAAGAGAGTCCAGAATGTTCAGCATGAAAAGAAGTAATCTGTCCTTGTCAGACAGCAAAACCTCATCTCTACCACCTGGAGCAAACCCACTGGCGGCATTATAATGCAAACTGAACCTGGTCTCGAGCCCCAATTCCTGGCCCAGTCCTCCCATAGCCCCTGTACTGCACTGAGTGATGGGGCTGCTAAGAAGTGGGCTTTGTTACTCAGAACCTGCCCCTTCCACCTATACCTGAGTCTGTGCAGATGAGGTGATTCCTGGCAGGGCCTGGGTAGTTTCAGGATGGGAACTGGGGCAGAGGGACAACCCTGTGATGGGGGGTTGGCACTTGCTGCTCCACCTTCCCATGTCCCGCAGGGGAGGTCCCCTAAACAACAGTGACAGGGAGCACCAACGTGGGAGAAGCACTTATGTTCCAGGAGGGTAGACTCTGAGTCCATGGGCCCTGGGCCTGGGGCTGGGCCCTCCTCCAGACCTTGCCCTATGTTCTTCTGCATCTGGCTCTTTATTTTTACCCTTCATAATGAGTGCAATGGTAAATACAGCATTGCAGTGAAGCCACACAAAAGCGTAGGTAACCTGGGAATCTGGTATCTGTGAGTCAGTCTTGTGGCTGAGCCCTAAATGTATGGCACCTACTGCTCACTGGAATAATCTCAGAACAGGACTGAGCTGTAGGGTACCGAGCCAGAGCCAGAGCCAGAGAGTTCAAGAGTTGGTTTTGGAAAAGACATCACATATTTAGGGTCAAAAAATACTCATGCAAGTGTTCGCATTATCTTAAATGTCCACAAAGTTTTATTTTCCTTTCAACTATTTAAGCTCAAATGTAATGGTCTAATTTTTAAAAAAATATAACAATGTAAAGCAGAACCCATAGTGGCTCTGTGTCTGTATTTCTTGTTTTCTTGCTTAGATTGTTTCTGAAGCTGTTGTCAATGTTGCTTGGTACATTTGATTTTTAAGGCAGCAGTATTTCAGCCTTTCTCTTACGGTACTTGGAGGTGAGCAGGAAGATACAGAGAAGAAGTTATAAGACATGTTAAAGTGGGCTGGGGGTTTAGCTCAGTGGTTTCCCTGCCTGCTGTGCAAGCGCAAGGACCCAAGTTCGAGCCCTGTACCAAAAAAAAAAAAAAAAAAGACATGGTAAAGTGCCATTAATCGTTTTTCAGACAAACAGACTTTTAAAATATGCTATATACAACACTGGGTAATGAGTGGGGAATAAAGGACGTCATGTTGATAAACAGCTCAAATAATTTATCTCTGGCTTGGCTGCTCATGGCCTGATGTAAGGGAAAAAGCGGGATGGGAACTAATGCTTTAGGTTTATTGGTGGAAACTTTCTACAACTGCCTGTTCTACTGTCTCATAGCCTTCCACCTAGTGGAAAGAGGAATCTGCAGACAGTTTTGGGGGGATCTCTTAATAAAAATCTCAGCTCTATTCAGAGAAAGCAATGAGCACTCTGTTTTTATTTTAAAAAAGGTTATTTCAAAAGCAAAATATATAAGAAACACATTTATTTATAAATAAAATGTTTCTTCTAAGAAAATGATGTATACAAATAAATAGCCCCTCTCTACTCTCAAGAGAACTACTGTGTTACATCAACATTAAAGTTATTAATAATGACTGTCAGGAAGATTACTGCAAGTTAGTAGTTTGAAAGTTTACAGGTAAATAACTCTTACATATCTTCAAGTAAAAACGAAACTATTTAGCAAGGTAAGTAGAAGTACTGTTAAAGCATACTAGTGAAAGAAAAGAATAAGTGATGCAGGAACATATTTCTTATTTAGGTTTGTGCTTAGTTTACATAAAGGTGCATAATTCACAAGTAAATAAAGCTTTATCATCCCACTGGCCAGACAAAAGCCTTTTCTTTCTTTTATTTATAATAGAAAATAAGTTAAATTCCCATCAGTCAGAGTACAGAACATTTGACAATGGAAAATAGAATGCATTTGACAGTCTCAACAATTTTAGCACTATTAATATTGGCTAATTTTAAAGGCTTTGAGTGTGATTAGTTTTATCTGCCATTCCAAGAAAGCATCTACCATACTTATATCTTCTATTTATATCTATTTATAGCTTCTGTTTGATTTCCGTTTACTGAGGAGGAAGAGTCACCTACTTCACCTTGGGGTCACAGCTTTACCCTGATCTGCATTGAGGGCTCTCATCTTGTTAAATCACCTTCTCCTTCCTCTCTGTCTTGGCAGGAAGGGGAGGAGATGATTATTTGTCTCTTCTTTCTCAGGCTCCAGAATCAAGTGGGGTAATCAGGGCATCAATATAGCACCCACAATCTTAAGCTGCTCGGGCTGTTTCTCACCTCCCTATGTTTATACCCGAGGTTCTGAAAGTATGCTCCACGCAGGGTCCCTGAGCCCTTCAGCTCCAATTATTTCCTAATTCTGAGGCTCAGTGTTTGCAGATGGCTGGCTCAAGAGTGCAGAATGGAGGTAAAGCCTGCCAGCAAGCCAGAGTCCTGAGGTCCCACTCGGTGGGGGATTCTGGGTTTGCCCAGGGGAGCTTAGTTAAGACTTGTAAGACACAAGCAAAGCACTTAGCACTCACCCTAGAATACAGTAAGCGCACAGTAAATACTTATTTTCCTTTATCTAACAGGCTCAAATATGTTAGCTATCATACTTTATTGTTAGTATTACAACATCAGCATCCTACTCGGTAATATACAAGGTAACTTGTCATCTTGAAAAACAGACCCTAAAGCTTTCCCATTTGAATGCGTCATTCATTTTACAAGACAATACCCATCTACCAGGGCATTTAAGACTGCAAAACTGAAAGACATTTAAGACACATTAGAACTGCTTGAGAAAAGTAAGAGCTTCGCTAAAAGTAAGCTTTCTTCCTTTACGGAAGGGGAAGGGTACGATGACCACGCCTATTGAATACCCATCCATAAGTGTAATCCTTAAAAAAACCCTTGCCCCTAACAAGGACTGATGTACAGTTTAAAGGTTCCAGAATGCCCTAAAATATCTAGGGAAATGCAGTAACAACCTAAAATTACTTGCTTATGGTATGAAAAATAAGAAGTGGTAATTCTACTATACAAAGGTGGTTAAAAATACAGTGAACTTTAAATTAAAGTATGTATTGCAGTAAAAGACACACTGACATCGACCCCCCTCAAAATACTCCCTCCACCCCCCGCTTCAGATATATTTATCCCATTGTTCTTGCCACTTTCTGAAGCAGTTTCGGAAGTCCTCTCTCCTGAGTGTCTTTGTGAGATGTGATCAAAACTATGGTGAATGCTGCCGCCGAGGGCTGTCCAACGAAAAGGGAGCTCAGAAAAGCATTACGGTGTGTCCTCATTCACCTCATCCACCGGCCCAAGCCCTGTGTGAATTCTGGCTCTTCCCAAGTCAAAACGACCACGGAAGGGAACCATTTGAATCCATTCAGGACACTGAGGGAGAGAGGACAGCACAATTAAAGACACTCAGGAAAGAGGACTCCAGAGCTGCTGCAGAAAGTGGCAAGAACCATGGGCTAGGTGTGTTTGAAGTGAGGAGGAGAATTTTGAGGGGGATCAACAGCAATGTGTCTTTTACTGTAAGAAATGTTTAAAAATATCTAAGAATTCATGGTATTTCTGATCATACTTCATAGTTACAATTGCTATTATCCAGTGTAGAGGAAAGAGATGGTCAGGGAGAGGTGGGAGGTGAGTGACTGAAGTGATTCTAGAAATCATCTTTAGAGTAGATGAGATACACAGGAATGAGATTACGTAAGTTTTCAGGGCAACAAACAAGAAATAACTATGTTGGCCTATATAATAATTCTCCAGCCATTTTACATATGTAATCTCATTTAATCAATGTGAAATAGAAGAAAGGTAAAGTGAAAATTATTCACTCATATTTATCAGAGTACAGAAGGTAGAGCTACCATAGAGATCTGAACTATACTGGAATCTTTTAATAAAGGAAAAAATAAATCGAGGGGTTTTCCCTCTCTTTTCTTATTTACTAGGTAATTACTTGAATTAGAAAATCCAAAGCACAACTTTAGTGAGGCATTTTAGGAATAACCTAGGAATATGAAGCAGAGATCCTTTGAAAAGGGAATCGCTAGCCCCTTTCATCAGGGAAATATGGATTCCAACAGCAAATAATGAGAAACACAGCCCCACCACTGAAGTGATAAGAACAGAACATGACCCTGTCTAATATTAAGTTAATGATCACTTAGTGCTTTGTTAAAATTGTAGAAATTCTCCAGAAAAACAGGGAAGGCGGAGGTTTTAAATGTCTGGCTTGTCAAATGCCCTACTCAGAGACAGTGACTGGCATTAGAATAAGTAGGGCCCCGACCTTCTCAGAGCCCCTACAATCTGTCTCTCTCTCTCTCATTCTATGTCTATGGTCTGCATTTTTCTCCATCTCCTGATTGCTTGATCTCACATTTGATTTTTTCTTCATTACTGGGGATTGAACTTAGGACCTTGCACTTGCAAGGCAGACACCACTGAACTAAATCCCTGGCCCCTGGATCTCATGCTCTGTAGCACTTGTTTTTGCTTTTGTTATCAGTGAGACCATGCTGATGACAGTCAGCTGGGATTCCTCATGCTGGTGCTGCTGGTGTGGGGAAGGGGACATGAGACTTAGGGCGACCAGCTGGCCGACAAGTTGGTGCCCAACCAAAGGAGGAGGAGGAGGAAGGGGAGAGAGACAAGAGGGACAGGGATATTCCATCCTAACCCTTCCTCCACCCAGTGCCCTAACAATTAAACTCAGATTTAACATGTTTTTTGTTTCTGTTTTTTCATTTTCACTGTCCTAGAAACATTTAACTAGATTTACTCTTGGGACAAAAAGAAAAGTGTGAACAATACATCATCTGACTCTTAAAATCACAGAACTAAGTTCGATGCCCGGTTACCAAATAAAAAAAAAAAAAGCACAGAACTATTTTTTTTTTTTGGTATCGGGGATCGAACTCAGACCCTTGCGCTTGTGCAGCAGGGGGGGAAGTCACTGAGCTAAATCCCCGGCCCCAAAGCACAGAACTATGATTTAACCAAAGCCCGGGGATAAAATGCATACCACACTCTTTTCCAGACCCCTTAACACAACCCCAAATTGGAATCACTAGGACATAATGGATAGCTTACCTTGCCTTGCTAGCCAAGCCACATGCTAACCAGGGACACAGTGGTCATCAGCAACAGAAATCTCAGCTCTGCTGCTGTTACTGCAAAGCGGGCCAACTGTAGCCTCAAATTCCAAAGTCAAGACTGATTTGGCATCAGTTTTTAGTCTCATTTTAGATAACAGATGTGATTTCTTCCTGAGTTGTTTCAATAAGTTTTTATCCTTTGGTTATTAATTATTTCATCATCAATGAGTTAAAAAAAAGTCCTACGACTAAGGCTATAACACTTCTTTGTAGAAAAGGTGATTAATAGAGTAGCTATAATTTTGGCAACTACATGGGGGTTAAGGGAAGGCAGAAGAAACGCTACAAATTCAGGCTAACGCACAATACAAGCTTAGCAGACAACTACTGGGAACAGCAACAGGAAGCAAGCACATCTCAAAATTCGATCACTAATTTGAACAAAAGCTTTAAACAGCCAAGGTCATAAAGACGCACAACCAAGTCTACAGAAAACAACTGCGCTGAAATCAGAGGTGCCTCTTCCTGACAGAGTGTGGAGGGCCTGGTGGCCTTGTGTCGGTTTTTCTAACCACAGCTACCTGTCTGGGGCGCTGTAACCTTGACCCTGTAGTATTAACTCAGTGAGTGGAAGTCAGTTTACTAATGTATACTGTAGTTGAAAAAAATCCCATTTTCCATTGTTGATTAAGGTGTTATTAGTGATTTCTTTTCCTTTCGTAAATTGGTGATATGTACACACAGAAATTTAGTAAACTATAAGACTTAGCCATAGAAAAGTAGTCTTACTCATTTTCTGTAAGATAAAGGGAAGCTCTCAAAGAGTGCTGACTGAAGCTTTAACTCATACACAATTCCTTTTAAAAAACCTAAATATGCTATTGAAACAGCAGCTCAAATTTATGTCTTCTGTCCAGAAACCAGAGAAAAACAGTGACAATGACAATAACTAAAACCCTCTATATCAACCATAGAAGCAACAAACATTAGTTCTCTGTGTTACAGAAGGCAAGAACACATTGGGAAAATACCTTAAAAATAGGCTTTTTCCGAAATCAACAATGACTACCAAAGGATTTATTATATCTTAGAATTCCACAATAAAATATTGATTGCTTTTTCTTTAAACCCACATCTAATAAACAGCAAGGAAGGATTTCAGATGACCTTACTTTGTCTTCCAAATGGCCACTGGGACAGCTGACCTGAGTCTTTTGTCAGTTTACATAAAGGATGTCCTTTGTGAAGAAGAGCAGTCAGTAAGTGCTGAGGTGGGATTATTAGTCCAGGTAAGAGAGGAAGGGACCGCGCCATCCACATGGACACAGCTCACCAGGGGTTCCTGTATAAACGTCCAGAACTTACCATCTGTTAAACAGAAGGAAGACTAGAGAGTCCTGACTAGCCTTTGCCCACAGAAAAATCTCTGATTTTTCTCTCATTACCATTTATTTTTTTTATTTTTTATTTTTTATTTATTTATTTTTATTTTTTTGGTACCGGGGATCGAACTCGGGTCCTTGCACTTGCACAGCAGGTGGCAAAACCACTGAGCTAAATCCCCGGCCCCACCATTTGTTTTATTTTTATAGGTCATTGTCAAAGCAGTGAAAAATTTTTTTTACCTGTCTAAAAAACCTCTCACATATCAGCTTCAACTAAGTCATGTTTTCCATATTTATTACCCCCAAGTAGGCCCAATTTTCATTGCCCAAAAAATAGTACAACAGGGCTTGAAAAAATATGTGCTGTTTTGCCTGGGTGCTAAAAGTATCACCAAGAGTTTTGATTAATGTATCTCGACACTGAATGCATTAACCATACAATATTCTTCTTGCTTAAAGGCTAATTAGAATTCAAGTCAGCGTGATACCTGCTTTTGAGGATTATAGCAATAACATTTGTTGCAATAAGAACCTCTAGGCAGCCAGTTTTGGTAGTGATTGATTTATAAAATTATTGAGGAGGAAAACAAATAAGAAAGTAGAGTTTGTTCTTAAAACACTTATTTCCCTCAAGGATCAAATTTGAGTATAAATTAAAACATCTTGGTGGCTCTGTTGAAAATGAACTACAACAGCAGATTTCAAATCCAGAAAACATATATTTCTGATTTTTAAAAAACAGGATTACATCATTAAAGTGCATTCATTACATTTACTGGGAATTTCACAACGGTTGCTAAGAGTCTCTGATTTCTGGCTCTATGAGTTTCCCTAATTGGACTCTCAAATTACTCAACTTTTCAGATAGTTTGCGTAAGCAGGAAATAATTATAAATAACAATAACCCAATGTTATGTTTTTAACTAGTACTTCTTCTGTTTTCTCTTTTAGGGATTTATGTCCTATATTACTTCCAAAATTTTCCCTCTGCTGCTTTTATTTACTTATTTAGGTACCAGGGATTGAACTTGGGACCTTGCACTTGTGAGGCAGGTGGCAGAACCACTGAACTAAATCCCGGGCCCTTCCTCTGCTACTTTTAAAATGGGCCCGAATGTCTCTGCGGCCCTCATCTCTAACAGCCGTAGAAGACAACTCTCAGCTAGCTTACTGAGCACTACGCTATCCCAACGATGCTCGAGTCAGTGTCTCCGCCTCCTGCAAGTCAGTGTGCACGGTACAAAGGGGGAGCTGCTATCTCAGACCACACCAGTCCTCAAGTTCTTGATCTGAAGGTCAGATCTTCAGCAGCATAGAAGCCAGAGTAAAAACATCATGCTGTACACATTTTGTGGCCACTTAAGGGATTGATTTTTCTGATTTGAGATAAGTTTTATGGTACTGTATCTCCCACACCCTGTTTTATTTCCCCATTTAATTTGTGGGTGAGATACAGTGGTGGTCTACGCTGAAAGGGCAGAAGCACTGCAGACAGTATCGGTGAGAAATGACGGGGGCTGGGCACTGCTGACTGGCACATGTCCATCACTGTGGGACGGGCCAAGGTTTCCTTCTGCCTTTCCTGTGGGCAGTGTAGGAGAGAGCTCCCTGAGGAAGACTTAGGCCCTGAACACCGCGACCCTCCACCCCTTGTTCCTGGAATACACTTGGACAACAGAAAGGGAAGTGGTATGATCTCATGTCCAAGAAAAACTGGGTGACCCTGCTGCTCTTAAATGTCACATTCGCCTATCATGGCAAAGGGGTGTTCACAGTGGACATCCATTAGCCCACAGGCACACATGGGCTGGACGTTCCGTAGCCTAAAATGACTCACATGAGAGAAGAATGCATAGAACAGGTGCTTCCAATACTCTGAGCTGCCCCAAGTCAAAGAAACGGTAATAGCTTTTACTATGTGCTTGGTGATATTTTAAGAGGTATTTATTCATGAATGAATGTATTCATTCACTTATTTCTCACAATATTGCTCTGTGCTATGATCAGTGAAGAGTCTTGTCTGGGGAGGAAAGGGAGGCACAGCATGATTATGAAACTTGTCCTCTGTCCTGTTCCCAGTAAGGGGCAGAACCAGGATGGTGCACTGGTGGTGTGCTCTAAAGTTGCTGGTCTACACTGCTTCATCACTCAGGTACAGTAACAGTAAAAAGGGGCAAGTGACATTTTCACATTTTTCAAAATAGGTATGGAGAGTAAAAAATTTTAAAAGCAGAAACTTGGAACCTTACCTTTTTATGTGATATCAGGACAGCTAGTTCTAATGATTTTTACCCATTAAAAAGTTTATAAAGCTAATTTTCTGAGCTCAAGTCTCACTCCAGAAGATTCACCTCTACATGGTACACTGTACATAATTTAATTTTCCCAGTTGAACATCTTGACATTATATGGACCATGAATGCATGAAATACGAATTCCAAATGCCTTCCACATGGCAAGTGGACTTTCCAATGCACATGCAGGCAGCTTTGCGTGGTTTGAAGTTAAGTTGCGCTTGTCTTAGTGTCTTGTATCACGCATGCTCTTGGTGTTGGTCCTTTGTCTGAGAGGGACCCCGGAGGTGACAGACAGAAGAGTCTGCGTCTGTATTTAGGCACTGCGCTCATTTCTTGGGAGGTGTGAAAGCATGGGGGTGCTCATTAAGTTTCCACCATTCCACGAGAGCAGCAGGTGGTGAATCCAAGCTCCCCTGGTATGTCATGGCTGGCTTCCTCAATGTCTCAGAAATAATGAATGGCGTTTGCAAGCTCTCCAGCCCAGGCAGAAAAGGAAGAGATGAATAGCAACAGGAAGTATTTCCAAAGCATAAATAAACACACAAGTCTAGGAAGATTAGGGCTAATGTTCTTGCTACCACAATTCTGTATCCACACACAGTCAATCTATCTTTTAAATCTTGCTCTTTACTCAAACTATGAAATCCTGGTTAACTGTCTGGTGGTTGGCTGCATGGCAGAAGGTAAAAAACAAACCTAAGTTAATGAAGCTATATCATAAAATTATAAACTTTTAGCTCCACAAGTATCCAGTGAATACTAATGACTGTAACGGGTCCTTAAATTGATTCCTTTTCAATTAATTACCTATGCCCAGCTCTTTCTCCATTATAAGGAAAGCATATCTGTCATTTGAATTACAGTGATAAGACAAAGCTTATCAAACCAAAAACAGAACCTATGATTTAAATCAAATAGTGGATAGCTACTCCATAGTGCTTGACATTTCTATAGAACAACATCTCTAGTAAGTACAGAAGTTTTTTGGCCAATTAATAGCTTCTTCTCACTATAGTCATTAGTTAAGCAGTGAAAAAGAAAATACCAGAGCTACACGACCCCCGTAGAGCACATCCAGTGATTTCTTACAGCTGCAAGAACACAAGCCCTTATTGGAGGTGGGAAATCACCAACGAGCCTCCCAACTGAAGAAGTTTAAAACATTCAGATGAGCCCCAGAGGACTGGGCAACCCCGAGGGCCCACCGGGAAATTCTGCTTGGAGGAAATACGAGCTTAGTACATGGCCATGATGACAAGTCATAGTCCAAATCATACATGTACTGTTTTGGAGGGAAAAGTGAATTCCTCTGTGCTCCCGTTCCCTCTCTTGTCCAGAAGGCGCCTGAGCCCGGGAGCTGGCCATGGGGACTGCAGAGCCCGAGTCTCCCGTGGCTGAGCCAGCACGAGCCAGGCCCCCGCTAACCCAGAGTGATGGCAGCAGAGGGCTGGGCCCAGCCCGTCCAGATGCCTTCCTGCTGATTTCTAACGACACTAGGTTCTTTGTAATTAATCCTGGATATCACTTTGTTAGATTCATTCAAAAAATTTATGATCTTCTAATCATTTATAAAAAGCCATCATTTTTAATATGTGGAAGTTGCTGAGGCACTGCCATAAATTAACTCTGCAATATGAAATCCCATATTAATTTATGGAGTTATTCTGACTCCATCAGATGATAAAGAAGTGTCTTTGACTCCTTAGCAAATGGGTGTCACACAGGGCACTTTCCACTGGAGAAGCCAAAGACTGAACATATATGAAAAAGATGCATCTGAAATTTCTTGATATTAAATCTGGAAATATCGAACCCAAATCTCTTGAGTGTTCACCTGGAGGACACAGTTTTCATATTTATTAATTACCCCAAATGAACTTATAAAATATTACATATGATACCATAAGATCTCTGGGAACTCAACACCGTGGGGCCTCAGTTCACAAACTTGATTCTTTCCATGAATCTGGTTGCAACCGAATTGCAAGCATATACACACTATAATTTAATACTTCTAAAATTATTCAATATACCCTAAGCAGAAACTTCATGGACAATATACAGAACCCTCACACTGAAACTAGGAATATTAATTTCAGATTGGATCAATGCACACCCCAGAGGTTGATTTAAAACTCTGTAAGATTAGAACAATGTCAAGAAAATGTATTTTGTTCCCTGTCAAATAGTTCTGGAGTATATATTTATATTTTAAATAAGGAGTTGATTTTAAATGAATAACTATAGCGAAAGCAGTAGCACTTTAAATGTTGTCAGTTGCTGTTGTGAAAATACTAAACAATTTTTAAATATGTTAACACTTTTAAGTGGTTTAAAACCACTTAAAACAATGTTTAGAACTAAGCTTTAAGCAAATATTTCAAAAGATCCATAGAAAGTTTATGAGTTGAATCAAAACATTTTGGAAATGATTTGTACTCTGCAGTGAGGATTACTGACAGGAAGTGGAAGCACAAACATCTTAGAGGGATTATTACAATGGGTGAATCACAAAAACAGCTGCCTAAATGTTTGATTTATGGGAATGTTAAGACTAATTGTGGTCAAAATCTCATAGGATCTTAACGTTAAAATATGAAGGTAAAGATACAGTCTAGACTTTAAAAAATTTGTATAATTTCAAGTGAAATAGTATCTACATTTACTTAAGGGTCATAATAGGTTAAGGAGTGGAATATACAGTCTAGATAGCAATGGGAAACTAAATACCTGTGCTTGATTTTTATTTAAAAAATTAATTGGTTGAGATGGCTGGGGAGTATTTAAAGAGTATTGTTTTCATTTTTCCCTGTTTCCTTCCAAGTTGGGTGACTCTCACAATTACAGTTCTATGAAGCCAAGACTGTCAGTGCAGTATTTACCTTGATCCCCGGAAGCCCAGGAAGCCCGGGAAGCCCTGGTTCACCCTGCATGGGAAAATCACATAGCATTATAGAAGAATAGCCACTCAGTCAGTCTCCAGAGAAAACTATGGCAAGGCTTCCCAGCTGAATTCTTTCTGCATATAGAAATATACACAAAAAAAATGGCCTAGGTTCCAGAAGTTGGCTGAGATTATGCAGCTCAGTCAACTCTTGATTCAGGGACTGGTCTACTACTTTGCAGGTATTTCAAGATTTTTCCTCTTCCTGCCATTCACTGCTCATTGGCACATCTATCGCAGGGTAAGAAAGAGGAGTAAAAGGAGAAGGAATGTCTCCACTGTATTTCTCCTTGCTAAATGATTTACTGGAGCTATCTATGGAAATGAGGTTTTTTCATGCAGCTCAATATCAAGTACTACCCCAGGCTCCTCTCACCTCAGACAATCAAGAGTTGGCTGTAGGAACAGATGGTCACATCAGAACAATATACATTAAAAGCACTGCTCACTTAAAAGGCTAGTGAGATTTCCTTTCCATTCCTGAATGATGAGAAGATAAATAAATAGTGAAGATTATACTTAACTCTGGCCTGTATTTCTGACAATTGTTGAGTCGGGCAACGTGGTTGGCAGCTCAGGCCTAATGGTATCATGCAGCTGTTCCCAAATACAGGTCCGAGATTAAGTGCTGCTTACTGGGAGCGCAGGAGTTGGGCTAACCCTTCTCATTTTCACAGAATTGTCCACATTATTTTAAGCACAAAGTGTAGGGATGAGAGGTTACATTGCACAACAAATCTCCTGAATTCCACTGAAGCAGCATAAAGGAACTGCAGGGAATAGATGACAACCACACTGGAGACAGAATCAGTAGTAAAGCAGAAGGAGGCTTCTATGCTTTAACAAACCTCTTTCCAAGGAAAAATCTAAGAACAACCAGATTTTCCATCTTTAACATTATTACTTTCAAATGATGAGGAGCTATAACTTGATTTGGTATTATCACAAAATGACTTCAAATAATAGTTTATTAAAAGGGAGGACAATGACTTTCCTGATGGTTTAGAATTTAGACTGAAGGCACTTCAGGAATGCAAAAGAAAAACTATTCTGTCCAAAACTATAGAAATGAAAGTTTGCATTGGGAATAAGTGTACAATGAGATGAGGCCAGAGAAGAAAGGATAATTGTTAAGAATTTACATTCCATTCAAAGACTACTTGTGCAAGTAGATTAAAGTTTACACAGTTCCTATAGTACAGATTTAATTTTCTTTTTTCTTTCCCTTTCATCATTTAATCAATAAATTTAAGAGGACCCTGGAGAAAGATCTTGTAAAATATTATGCTGAAAGTTCTCTATTCCTTTAAAAATGTACAAGGTTGTTGAAGACAACAACTTGCGGTGTGTTCAGAGCCACCCTGCAGTACGCACTGAGACAGCCCATCTGAACATGCAGAAACATGCAGGTCACAGCACTATTTCCCAGTAAGATTCTCATCATTCCCTTCCCTCCTGACCAGATTAAAAGAGCTGTTTAAAGAAAGACATTATATGCACGTGTATGCATGGATACACACTAGCTTCTTTGACAATGAGACAGACGTGTAAGACAGTATGGAATATTTTATAATGTAGGCTAAGTACGGAGACTTTGGCATTTAACCTTTATATCATAAGTATGTGTGTGTGTGATAGGTCATAAATGTATTGCTTGGTGAAAAAAATTTTCAGAAATTTATATCAGTGTCTCAAATTTTTATGAATTCAACTTTTCCAAATTTCTATTTCCTTCATATACTAGAGGACATGGAGCATCTGTTATCACTTTTAGGAAGACATTTCTTCCTAGGTCATTGTCTCTCTAATCTTCCAGCTCAGAGACGGCCTTCCTGGTAGCCTCTCCACGTCGTCTGTTCACGAGCTGGGCTCTCCTGTGGGTGAAGGCGGGGCCGCAACTGAGCACTGCTTTTGGTCCATGCAGAGAAGGCCTGCCCAGGAGCGCCACCCTTACACGGGTGTGTTACACCCTTGATTTTGTCTCCCCCTTTTGCTCTTCACTCTCTTGGGAGAGACCCTCACAGAAATCAGACTGCGTTTCACTGCATGCCCTTGTTATGACAACCCAGACTTCTAGAGAAAGCTCAGTGGTGAGGCTCCCTTTTGATGGGAATCAAGTAATTTTACTTCTTTAAAACTAAAATACACACTTTTAAAAGATGTGTTACAGCACCTCAGATCTCTAGAAAGAACCCAGTGGTGAGGTTCTCTCATGATGGACATCAGCATCAACTGATTTTATTGCTTTAAAACAAAAATATATACTTTAAAAGATGTAGAGAAGTCAGGAAAGAAAGAACTATGTGAAGAAACACAGTGCCTGTCTTATGAATCTACGCATTCCCTCTACATGCGCACATAAACACTTCACCTTATCTGCCAACCACACACTCTACTGCTGAGGCTATACAAGAAGAAATCTGATGAGGTCCTCCCTACGTTATGAAAGTCACTCTGGATATCAAACCCTCACCCTGAAAGGATCACACTGTGCCTCAGGATGGCCACTATTGCGAGTGTGCTGAGCTAAGATCATCTGCACCCTCTGGGATTGTCCCTGAGTGAGTGGCTTACGCCCCACTGAGCCCACAGCAGAGTCTGCATGTAACAAGAATCAGAGGGTAGAGCCCAGAACCCACTCAGGTGAGTGTGTCATTTTCTGACTGGAGTAGGCATCACGCATGGAGATACTTTCCGGTTGGTGTGGGCGTGTGGAGTGTCACCAAATCCCAGCGGTAGACAAGGAAGTTGTGTTACTGTGGGAAAGTGAGGCTGCATCAAGGGTAGAATCTGGCCTCAAAGTTAATGAGAAGGATGTTGCTCATTTCAGGGCATATATTAACCTAACCCTAGACGGGCTGTAAGTTTTTAAGCGAATCGACTCTGCTTTCAGTGTAATTTAAAACTGATTTTTAATGAAATACAAAAGAAATCCAATGTTACTATGAGTAAAGCTATAAACTTCCAGAATGAATCCAAATTGTATTTCTAAAGAATAATGGTAAGGCAGTGTGTTGTTAAGCAATTGAGGCTCACTTCTGCTTCTTCCACTCTGAAAAGAGTAGAGCTGAAGATTATAGCAGAACTATTTTGGGTTGTGCTTTAGAGATGTAACAATCGCGTGGACTTTTTCTTTATAGCAAATCACAGATTTGGAGAGGTATTACAACACAGACTTTAATTTTTAAAGACTAAGGGACTTAACATTGAGATGAGTTGTTTCTTCAGAGCAAACCAAACCACAGATCTCTGCCTATATCACTAATTTCAAACTTCTTAAAGATCAGAAAGAAATATTATGAATTAAACAGTAAAATTTGCAGAGTTTTCCTGGGCTTTTCAGAAAGTCTCACCTTCACCTGGAACTGGGCCTGATGAATCATTTACTCTAGATTCTTAGTTATAAGAGAAAAATCTGTCTTGAAATTAGAGAAATGTTACAAGAATATGAAAGACTTTCTGAAAAATTATTTCCATCCTCAGAATTTTTAAAAAAAGCTTTCTCAATGACAATATTGCTTAAGATTTTGTCATGCTGAAAGGTTCCATACTACTGTGAAATGTTCCTACATTTTATCTTCCTATTCATATTTTTTTTTAATGATTGTGTTTTTTATACTTCACATAATGATTTGCACAATGACTCAATGTGATTGTCACATTTTACAGTAAAAGAACAGGGCTGAAGTCTTGTTCAAGATTTCAGTTGTACGGGACAGTGATTAAGCTCAATGGTTCTGCCGCCTGCCTCACAATTGCAAGGTCTCGAGTTCAATCCCCAGTACCAAAAAAAAAAAGATTTCAGTTGTAATAAATTGAAGATGTGAATTTATACCTCCTGATTAATTATAAATATAATACCATCCCAACTATGACCCCATTTCTCCTCAATAAAAACTGGAAAAAAGAAAAAAGAAAAGTGGAAGGCAGCACTGAAACTACTTAACTCTGCTAAATATATTAATGGATTGTGATTTTGTACGCTCAGCATCTAATGATTATTATGTTTTAAGATCAAATAGTAGCCAGTATATAATGTTATGTAGCTAGATTCTGAGAGAAGAGGTTTTATTTTTATCATATATGATAATAAAATGTAGGATTGAATCCCTAAATTCCTTGGGAACTATGTAAGCCCTCTGATTTTATTAAATTAGCTCTTTCTTTGCCATTTTAACAAATTACATGACCCCATTTTAAAGGACTTGAGTTTGGCTTATTGGTATTAAAATAACCGTCTTCATGAAGGTGACATTTTGTGCTGTCTCTGTGGGTTCCCCTGGCCATTGACTTCCATTCCTATTCATATTTTTGCTACAACATCAAATACTGCTGGGCAAAGGCAGACTCATAATCTTAAGAGAGATCTAACTTATCGTGGAATTCACATTTACTTGTTAGCTACCGTCCATCTGTTATCTAAAACCCCACTGCATTGAGTTCAGATGATAAACTACAACACTTGTTTCTTGACCCAGATTCGAATGAGATCTAAACATGTTCACTGCATGTAGTCTCATGTATTGCTGAAATGAAGCACAAACGATAAATTTAGTATAGCCCCAGCTCAGTTAGTTAAATTGGTAGGGCTAGTGTCTTTAAGTTTAGTTCACGAACACATATAGTTCATATAACATAATACTCATGGCACAGGTAGACTCATAGAAATTATCGAGAAAAAAGTATTTGTGATAAGAGGAAAAGGAATGTAATTTTTAAAGACCTGTCTATCACTCTCTAATGAGACGGCTAGCAGATATTCACTCATTTCTTCTCATGAATGATAGAGACATGCAGGTTCCCTCTGGGCATGCAAGGGAGGCTGTTGGCATTGCAGCGCAGCTGTGTTAGATCAGACAGCAAGGCACATGCAGACTTCGGTTCATAAAGCACTCTTTTACATGGAGAGAGTTTCTTTTCATATTTTGCTATGGTCACAATCGAGACCTTTAATAATGCAAAACAGCCAATAACACTCTGCATGCAAAACATGAAAACTACATCACCTTGCAATAATCATCTTTATATTATATGGTGGATTTCACACATAAAATGGTGTCTGTGACACAGTACAAAGGACACACTGAAGGTAGAGATGTTACCTTTTGCCCTGGGCGACCAGATTCTCCAGGTTCTCCCTGGCCAAAGAAAAGCAAAGATGAAAAGACAGTCTTTCAGGACTTTCTGCAAAGCCTTAGCCTCCAGGGACTTCCTGAGATGGCCTAACCTCCTCGGTCACATGTGCTTTGTTCTCCTCCTCTCCATCCCACTGGACAGAGGGAATTTTTTATGAATATACCAATAGCTCACATACAAATCCACATCTCCATAAAACCAATTTGAGAGGGAAGAGAAGGCCAGATCTTTTGTTTAAACCTTCACCAGCTCCCCCAGATGGCCCTGCTGTGTTTAGCAGTCGATTATGGTAAAAGAATAGGAACAGAGCTGTAATCAGGAATGCTGGTAAAAGGGAAAAGAAAGGAGAGCCTTAGGAATTCAAAATTGTGACCCTGTGGTACAGACACTCACAGAGTTATTACCTTGATTCCTGCAGCAGATGATCCGGGATCACCCTGAAATAAAAACCATGAGAGATCATGCTGTAAGGTAAGGGAATAGGAAATACCACACTCCCAGAGAGCTGTTAGCCACGAGGACACTCAATGGGCCACCATGACTTTGCTCTGTGAGACTTTGCACGAATCTGTCAGCTGTTAAGATGACAATGACTTAGAAGACAAGCAATGTATTTCTGTAAACATGGGTTTACTTTGAATGCAAAATGCATTACGACTGTATTCCTTAAAATGAAAATACTGTACAACAATCTCTTCCCTTGATACCATGCTGAAAGAGGGAGCAATAAATTCTAGGATAGGGAGCTACAACTCTCTGTTTTCTCTCTTGGTGTTTTTATCGCCGGTCGTTGCTGTCAGGGAGTCCCTTGACCCTTCTGGTGATCGCTTGAGGCTGTCAAGGAAACCAGAACAGCCAGAGGAGGAAGCTCACACTGGGCCCTCAGCTGTCTGTCTGCGCAAAAGCCAGGCCCAGCCCTTGTTGTAGATTCCGGAAGCTGCTCGTCAGTCTCTCTGAGAGACAGACATGGGCCACAGGCCCTCGGTCCTTCCCGCACGTCCGCTCTCCTCTCCCCTCTTCCACGATGGCACCTTGTCTTTCACAACTAAATGGCCTTGCCTCAGAGCGGCCTTCACCGTCCGTCCAGTGTGTACGCGAATCCTCCACGCAGCACCGTGAGCCCTCCTTCCGGTGGGCACGGCTCCCTTCCTTAGGCCTCTCTGTGCTTCCTGCGCGCTCCCTGGCCCAGCTAATCTGCAGCCCATTGTAGTGTGCGGTCACTTTGCATCTGGTAAATCAATAAACAAATCTCAAAAGAATTTTTAAAACAGGCCAGCAGTCAAAGATCAAAAGGAAAAAGCCTTTAAGAAGGGAGAGAAAAGGCTTTAGTAGGAGAAAGAAACAGTAAATTAAGGCCCGGGTTGTAGCTCAGTGGCACCAAGCCTGCCTGGCAAGTGTAAGGTCCTGAGTTCAATTCCCAGTACCAGAAAAAACAAAACAAACAAGCAAAACAAGGAAACCCCGGTAAGTTAGCTTGCATGTGAGTTTTGACAGCTGTAATTGCTGTTACCCAAGGAAAACTTAAAATGTGACTAAACAAAGTAGAGGACTCTGCCTTCTGTCTTTCTGTAGAACTATACTCCTTTTCCCAGGGCTTAACATTCAACTGAGTTCCAGATGGGATGTAAAAAATGTGGCCAATAAAACATTTCTTTTTATTTCTACTGAGTCCAGAAGCTATCAACACTAAGGAACCAGTTTGCAATATTTTGTACAGTAAGATCTTTGAATTCATAAAAACAACTTTGACTTTACAAAATTCCTTCTTTCATCTCATTTATGCCTCAGAAAACTTCCAAGAGACAGGGCAGATGTTATTTCCACTTGATAGGTAAAGAAATTGAAACAACTAGAAATTAAGTGAATTTGGTGCTTGCTAAATTCTATTGCTATGTTCTTTTTATTAGAATAAGAAAAGAATTATTGGCTTATTTCATTTTGACAACAGGACATAAAGGCTGAGGTGAACTTGTAAATAAAAGGAAATTGCTTGTAGTTAAAACTTTTTTCAGCATTTTAATGAAAAGTGGTTAGATAACCCACTGTAAGAGAATAAAAACTGGGTTTCTTTCTCATAGAAAGTGGCTAGAAAAAGAAGGACAGATTCCCAAAAGGCTGGCTTATTTGTGGAAATCTGAGAGGTTTTATTTGATGGACAGTTAAGAATGATATTTTTATTCTCTTTTTAAAGATTTGGAACTGTGAAATCTCCAGGCATTTTTATAAATTTTAAGTGGCAAGGAAACTGCTGGAAAACATTCGTAAGTTAGGCATTTTGAAGGATGCTGCTGCAGGGAGTGAAATGGAGCAGTGTGTGCCTATAATCCTCCTCCTCGCTGAGTGAAATGGATGTAGGGTTAAGGTGGGGAAAATCCCCTGTGTCTTAAATACGTTCCTAGCTTCGTAAGTGATGTGGTTTAGAAACCAAAATTTCTAGAGTGTAAGTCAGAGATGGGGATATAGTCCGAGGAGATACTTGAGATAAAGGAACTTGATTTTCACTTTTTTTTTGGTACCAGGAGTCTAACTCAGGACCTTGCGCTTGCAAGGCAGGCCTGACACCACTGAGCTAAATCCTAGGCCCAATTTCACTAATTTCTTATTCAAGCCCTATTTCTAGTTTTACTTGTGATTATTTTCAAATGTAACACTCAGTGGATGATTATATGCATATGCTCACAGAGCCCATGTAGGAGCAGACAGTGAATGTGGTGATATATTCATAGCGTTCATCAATTCACCCCAGAAGTATTTACTGAGCACTGATTATGCACCAAGTGTGTTCTGAGTGCTGGAAGCTGGGGAAGCAATGTCATACAACCCAGCCCAGCAGTCACAATCCCTGCCCCCATTCTGTTTTTATAATAAACACATTTATATATGATCTGTATATATTTGTATATATGTTTCTATATAATGTATCTATAATACAAAACATTGAAAGTATGAAGGATATTTTATTTCTTTCTTTCCTTTAAAAAAATCTGGGACAAAAGAGATGGTCATGTTTGGGAAATCTTGTGTTGCTGTGTACATACACAGCAGCCACGACAAGCAAACACACAGTCAAGGAAATCTTCTACCCTTCTATGAACATAAAGTTCAACAGAAATTCTAAAGGTTTTTCATTCAATAAATATTTTCTAACTATGTGTCAGGAACTTGGGTTGGTGCTGAGAATAGCACAGCCTAGCATTACGTAGTTTTGGTTTTGCTTTTTTTGTTTTTGCTTTTTCAGTGAGCTTGATGTCAAATTTAAAAAGAAATTATATTAAAGTATAATGAGGACTATGACAAATTATAAAGAGTGCTGTTGGAGGATCTCGTAGGTGACCTAATCAATCAGAGGAGCGTTACAGACCGCCCCAAGGAAATGACTTTGAAACTCAGGCTGAAGAATGAATAAGATTAGAAAATGGAGAAGATCCAGGTATGGTGGCACAAGCCTGTATGTAACTTGAGCACTCTGGGAGGCTGAGACGGAGGGATCACAGCTCCAGCCCAGTCTGGGCAATTTGGTGACTCAGTGAGACCTTGTCTCAGTAAAAAATAAAATGGGCTGGGGATGGAGCTCACTGTGAAGGCCTTGGTGGTGGCTGGGAGCCGAGAGGGGCCTGGAGGGAGGGGGAGAGAGGAAATGAAAGAGAGAAAGGGGAGGTGAGGAGTTGGGAGAGCAGAGCAGAGGCGGCTAAGCAAAGAGTGACATGCGCTGAACATGGTAGAGGTGGCACTGAGCAATGCAGGGTGCACCGAGACAGGCCAAGGTGTGATCTGAGGGAGCTAGTTGTGTCGGTGGCTCCAGATATGGTGTGGTTTCTGGAGTAACTCAAAAGGCTGCGTATGAAAAATGTCACACAGATGTCAAGGAAGAAGGTGGTGTGTTCCACAGAATAGAAACTGGGGAGCAAAGAAACAGAAGAGCCGGACAGATATGCCATGAAAATGAAGGAGGAAGCCTTACATCAACAGGTAAACAGTGCATGACAGGGTGACATGGTCCAGTCAGTGGGCAGCACAAGCACCCACTCTCAGGTGGGTGGCAATAGAGCAGAAAGCCATTTCCACAGTCGTCGGTGGGGTCATCACCCCGAGGGGTGGACAGCACCCTTCCACGGTGGTCGACACAGGACTGAACTCCGCTCTGACGGGAGAGGCTAAGCCTGGAGTGCACCGCAGCTGCTGGCTACAGACCGCCCAGCCCAGGGGTGTTCATGGTTCCCCAGCATTTCCAGCTGACCTCTGGAAGGGCTCAGATTGCTTTACCATCCAAAGGTGCCGAGGTGGATCAAAAGGGAAAAAATCCTATTAAAGTGAATCAGTTGATGATGTAATTTACTACATCAATAGCAGAAAAGAAGGATTTAAAAAAAAAAATTTACATCCTAACCTTGGTGAATGATGAATGAGTTTCACATACTGAACAAAAAGGCCACAAAAAGAGTGTTTCCAACATGCTGGAAACAAATCATATGACAGAAGCAGGAAATGTTTAAAAAACACATCAAAAATTATATTCCAATTACAGCGTTCTTGGGATGAAAGCTGGGGGTCAGGTTACACATTATACATGTTACAGCTTCCTATTTACAATCCCGTTCAGACCCACTGAAAGCTTAGAGAAATGATTTCCGTTCTTGCACTTAATTTCAGCTAATAAAACTTTTTGATAAAAAAAAACCAATCTTGTTGATTTCCATTTCTGTGGGGCAAGAAAAGTGAAGGTTTACTGAGAGTTTATGATGTATGAGTCAGGATGGTAAATGATTTGCATTAATGTATAAAATAAGAACCGTATTCCTGCGAGGTGCCTTGGTCTTTTCAAAGAAAAAAGTTGCTTTACAATTGTAAAATTCAATTTCAAAACACGTGTTACTAAAGAAACAACTATCGGCCTACCTTCCAAAAGTGAAGCTTTAAAAATATGTCTACTAAAGCATAAAATATTCTATGTGAACCCACATAGGCATAGTTCCTACTTGGTATACATTTGGTTTTCACTTGAAGAAACTGTCCTCTGTGTAGAGTATTTTGTTGCTTTCATGCCCAGGTTGGCAACTGTGAGCAGATCCAGCTGGCTACCTGCAAGGCCTACAGGCCAGCAATGGCTTTTATAGGCTTAAATGGTAACAAAACTCAAAATAACAATATTTCACCACACGTGAAAGTCAGAGGATTACAATTTCCAAGTCCAGTAATGAAGTTTTATCGGGACACAGACACACCCAGTTACGTGTTGCCTGTGGTCGAATTCACGCTGCCACAGCAGAGGTGAGGAGCTGGGAGAGACCCCATGGCCCAAAAAAAACCAAGAGTATTTATTTTTCTGGTGCTTTACAGAAAAAATTGGCTGACCTCTGCTTTTGAGCAAAAATAGGAAAGTTCATATACCATCATCCAGGCTGATACAGCTAGGGTGTCAAACTTTGAGCTTGAGAGTGGCCGGAGTGTGCCTTTGGTCTTATTTGTATGAAGCAGCTTCATGTCATATCTGATGGCAGCAGATAAATAAAATGGTACTCAACGAGGGTGATTCTGTCCTGGAGACACATTTGGTTGTCAAATTCAGGGGTGTGACTGGCATCTCATGGGTAAAGGCCAACAATGACGCGGCCCATGGTAAAGAGTTATCTGTCCAGGGGCCGGGGATTTAGCTCAATGGTTTCGCCGCCTGCTGCGCAAGCTCAAGGACCAGAGTTCGATTTCCGGTACCAAAAAAAAAAAAAAAAAAGAATTATCTTTCTTGGCGCTGAGGCCAAGAAAGCCTGGTCCACAAGAGACCCAATCCCCTCCAATTCCTAGACGGTTCCTCAAACACAAACTCTGTTGCTACTCAGTAACATTAATTCATTCCCCCATGCCATATTTATATTAATATTTACAAGAAGGAAAGAGATAAATGTCTGTTTATTTTGTGGGCATGTTTTTATGACTAACCATTATCCATCTGTACTGTAATAATTTTCAAAGAGAAACAGTCTTATCCTCAACTCTATGCCTAAATGAATAATTTTTTTAATCAATTATTTGGCTTGATTTACGTTGTCCATCTGATTCTGTTGTAAAGTCAGTTTCTTAAAATGTCTTCTTTTCACTTTCAACACAGTGAAGTGGAATAGAATGTGTCCTGCGGTGGAGAAGTGAGATGTCCAAGCAGCAAACTAAGCAAAAGCTATAAAGACAGAGGAGAGGAGGGAAGGGGAGACTCGGAGGAGGAAAACAAGCCACGGACTACGGCACTATCAACCCTAACCATGATTTAAATGGCCGAGAAAAAAATATAAAAGCTGACAAAAGATCTAGATTTACTGGATTTTAAGTTCAGGCAAATTTTGAAGAGTGCCCTAAAGACCCTAGTCAGGTGATAACAACTTACAATGCAACTTTTAAACTTCGTCCCAAGTCCCTGACACGCTGTCTCCTGCAACTGGACCAAACGAGGTCTCTTTGGAACTCTTTTCCAACCCTGCATCTACACGGAGGATCCCATTTACACACGCGGTGTTTTCATTCCTTGAAAGCCACATTACTGGCAACTTTTTAGTTCTACATTTTTTAGAACTGTTGACATATCATTTTTCTTTCAAAATATTTAAATCTGTAGATAGGATGAGGAGTACTAACATTTTATAAATCCAGTGTTGAAACACTCTCTAGCCTTGGAGAATTCTCTCTGCCCCTGTCCTGTTAAGCTAGTCTGACTGACCTCTTTCAACCCCCCCCGTTTCCACACGAAACCGCGTGCCTGCTTCTGCACAGACCCCTTCATGTTTCACAACACTGTACCTTTTCTCCCGTGTCACCTTTGGGGCCTCTGTCTCCAGCGTCTCCCTGAGGAAAGGAAAGAGTGAGGTGCATAAAAACTGACTGGTAACATTTAAGCAAGGAGTGTTTTTCCCTAAGCTCCCTTTCACAGTGCTGTAGATGACAATCAGTCGCAAATGTTCTGCGCTGATCCGCCTTCACTCGCACAGCTGCCTGATATCAACACAATTAATTTTATTACAGTGAAGATGGCCGAATAGTTTTAAGCTCCCTAACACTGCTAGAAAGCAGTAATTTGCCTGCCGGCCTTCTAATAGCTTATTTGGATACTTGCACCTCCTGCCCCTCTCTCCTTTCTCCTCCACTCAAAGCTCCTGTACCAAAAGCTTTCTCCTGAAAATCCCTCTGGACACTGCCTTACCCTACCCCTTCCTGCTTCTGGGTCCAAGTTGGAACACCTGGGCTCCTATCTGTCTTTTGTCTTCTACCTGTGTAAATCGCACCTCTTCTTCAAACCTGTCTCCAATCTCCAGGGCCTTAGTGTGCAGGACGTGCCTGTCAAAGCCTGTTGTCTGTGTAATTATTTATTTGTGAAATGAAAGTTTCATACTTTGTTAGAAAACTTTTTGTGTATATATGCTTCCTGTTATTTTCGAGACTTCCTATACCCATTCCATTCCTTCCTTCCCAGGCATCTCCTTTCTCTCCACAAAGCAATGCACTAGGGAAAAAGGCCTTCCTCAATTCTTCAAGGTTTGCCTCTTTAAATTTTCAGTTAATTTAAGCTTTGCTGCACATCACAGTAGACGTGTCACAGACTTCGGAGTTGCGAAGACGGCATCCATCTCTGACACTTACTGGCCAAGTGAAATTCTCATTGCATCACTTTGTCTGTGAACCGGAAGGGTGCTTTTTTCCTCTACTTAAAGGAAATAGGTACCGTACTGTGCGCACACCCTGAGCCATGCCCGATGGCCGTCAGCAATGGTAGCAGCGCATGCTGGTTCACAGACGTCACAGGCTGCAATGCCCCTGTAAGAGGCCTCTTCCCTATCATTAAAAAAGTTCCTTAAAACCAAAGAGAAACTGTCATGAACAGTTTCTTGGGAGACAGGAAGTGGAGGAGGGAGATTTTTACTTTTTTCTTTTGTTTCAAATAAGCATGGGGGTGACCTGCTCCGCACTCTGTCCGTGATGGCGGACAGCCCACGGTGGATGCGAAGCTGGCGACTTACCTCACAGCCACCAAGAGGGGTGGGCATTGCTTCTTCCCCTCCAGTTCTGCACAAAAGAGTTGTCTGAGGACCAATTTCCAGTTAACTACCATGAGCTGGATGGATGCCAAGTAAATGTATTGATAATCTATTCTGAAGAAACTTTGACGGGTGGTTTGTTTGCATGCTTTTAAAAAATTGCTTGAAAATCCCTTTATTAGAAAACAAACCTCCTTTAAAAAAAAAAACTGGCACAGAGTGGCTGACTCTAAAGTTCAGGGCTCGACACAGGCTGTTCATTCATGAAATTGCTTTCCACACCCCTCTAGTTTGCTCTTCTTCTAATTAAATAAATGCCCCTTTTCTCTTTACAACGCTGAAAAGTACAGTTACACTGAAGACTTATCTTGGTCATTAGGTGAACTTCTTTGGAACGAGGGGTTACAGAGCCGATTTGCCAGATCCAATCGTGGTGCAGCATCGTGGGCTTCCCCACTTGGATGCCATGAGAGTACAGCATGAGAACCAGGAAGCCAAGGCCACTGTAGGCACAGAGACTCAACACGGCCCTGACAGCCAAGAAGGAAGGGAGCATGCAGCTCCCTGTTCTCCTTTCGCTTCTCTTTCTTGTTTTTATGGGAATTCTTTGTGGGGCACGTTTCAGATCATTGCTGCAGGTAAACATGTGTATCCCTTTAACCCAGTGACATAACAAGCAGCAGAGAGATGTAGATGCTCACAAGGCACTGCAAAGGCATTAGCAAGTGAGCAGCACAGAGGCTGCACAGGCCTGGGGATTGTTGAAAGCCACTGAAAAGTCTGACACAGATGTTCAACTTTGGTTCCTGTCTTTCCTCTTTTTGTAAATCTTTCTACTCAAGCTTTTGTCCATATAAAAGAATTACAGCCGGGGATTTAGCTCAGTGGTTCCGCTGCCTGCCTCGTAAGCTGAAGGACCTAAGTTCGATCCCCGGTACCAAAAAAATAAATAAATAAAAGAATTACATTATTTTCTTCTGACACTAATTGTCAGTTATTTGCTTGAGAAACAAGCAAATAAACAAGGTTATTGCTGGTACCTCCATTTCTGTTTATCATATCTCTCTGTACACCTGTCTGTCCGTCCCTCCCTCTATCCCTCCCTGGTTCCCTCCATCTATTCAGTTCAGTCTGGATACCTCTTTGGGGGAAAACACAGGCAGAATCATTCTTACCTTTTCTCCTTGTTTTCCAGGTTCTCCCTGGGCAAAAGAAGAGAGATTGAGTGATGTTAAATTATAAAACTGATTAAGCAACAGCAAATAAACCAGATATCAAAACATGTTAGATGAATCACATGTGGCATTTTCTATTTTGGCTATATTATATACATAACATATAAGAAAACAAATGGTAAGATGAGTTTCCTGAAGTGGGTATGGATATCAATAGCAAATGTAATTTTAATTCTTTGCCCTTTTACACAAATAATTCCAAGATGACCACCCAGGAACATACCAGGGCACTGAGGAGAGAGGAAGAACACGGCAAACTTCCTATCCATTTCTTTTAATCTGCTGAAACTCTCGATCAGTAAGACAGACCGGAAAGTCCTTGCCCAAAGCCTTCCACTCACAGCACTCCCAGAGCAGGACGGCCTTGCCACCAGGAGTTCCCAACCTGTCTTCCTCTACAGACATCAGGACCTCCAGCCCTGACTCTTCCCAGTGTCACTCCGCTGCTCTAACTCAGCGACTGGGTGGGGTGGGGTGGGGTGTGCTCCGGGAGACACTGAGCCGTCAGCAAAGGCGCAAAGGCGCAAAGGCGCAAGAAGGGAGCGTAATTCCCAAGTCTAGGAGGGCCGCCTCTTCCGGTGATAACCAGGTAGCATGAGTACTGAAAGGCAAATTGTGCTCTGAAAAGAACTCATAACTGTCACTTTATCCTGGAAAGACGACGGAGCAGGAACATTCTCAAGAGCACCAAACCCGTTATGATAATATTTCCTGTTGAAAAATTTGAGTAGGTGCTGCCTGGGCTCAGACCGCTTAAAAAAAAAAAAAAAAAGGTAAAAGGCAATTAGTGCGCATGCGTGGGTGTGTGTATGTGCGTTTTAATTTATAACCCAGCCAGAACGCTGGAGGTAAACTCTGGCTGGGGGTAAACTCTTCATTCTCTGGAATTCAACCTGACCCCTTGGCTTTCTGAATTTCTGGCCACCTTCACTGCTCGACATCTGGCCTGATGGCCAGGTTGCTAGGCAACACAGGAAGAGCACTGTGAATGTGCGTTAAGCGTTAACTCCCATCATTTGACTTTTTAGCGTGGAGCAAGAAGGAAGGAGACAGGAAAACGGCTGTCCCAGAAGGAACATTTTCTTTCCTCTCCTGCAGGACAAAGGACAGGTCTATAAATCTGAGGTCTGTCCCGGCGGCTGTCAATAGCCCTGTGATCTGTAGAATCAGCTGACAGGCATCTGCGGGGACAGATCCCCACCAGCACAGCTGACGGATTAGACGTTAGGTCTGTACTTAAAGGGGTAGGCACTCATCAAAGGATTTGGGATTTGTCTGCCTGTTTGGTTTAAACTAAACTGTCACCAATCTTTTATAGTTAACAGATTCATTTGTTCTTTGAGAAACAAAGAAAACGTCCAATCCAAAAAAAACATTACGTTTTTTCCCCATTTAGTAATTCAGACTCCATCCATTTTTAAATTTTAAACATGCCACATCTTTATTTTGCTCTTCATCTGATTAAGTGGATATGTTGTGTGGAGGCTGAAGGTGGCCAAGTCTCAAGGAAAAGCCACAGTGGTACTGGGCACATCTTCTGCACCGAGGCTCGTAAATACAAACACATACGTGTCAGGCAGTGTGCATGCGGCCTGCTTCTATATGCTCATGAAGGGGCAAGAGGACAGCATCACGTGTAAAACACGGGATGATGATATTATTTAATCATCCCAGATAGATTTTCGGCAACCCTAGCTTATTTGTTTGCACTTTTAACCCTAATGAAAATTGCAATATCTTCCTTAGTGATGAATGTTTCACCATTGACAAATATTCAACCCAAGTGCAACCAGTGAAACAGTAAAAATTGTGATAGCTTTTGAAGTCCTTGTGTCCAAGGATCTGCTTGGCTCCAGTGCACTAACCTCTAGTCCAGGGGCCCCGTCCTGTCCTGCAGCTCCAGGCAACCCAGGCTCACCCTCAAAATGAAGAACAGACACAACTAAGTAAAACGGACAACACCAGCATGCTGTATAGACCACTGAAGCCAATAACCATCCAACAGTGCTCTAGAAGTGGACAGAGAATAAGCGATGTTAGTGGAAATGCGGGTCAGTTCGCAGGGTCCAAAATTCTAGAGAACAAGATCTGTTAACAGGGTTAGTCTTCTCTGTTCAGTCTTTTATTCACCAAGAAATCCGAAGTGACTACCAATGTGAGTACTTAGCATGGTGTTGGGTACATTGCAGACATCAAATAAGTATTCACTGAAGGGATAAAAGGCATTTGAAAACACAAGACGTTCTTGGTTAAGAATTTATAAGTGACTCGTCAGGTAAGGAAAGTAGAGACTAGTTCATTATATTTTCATATTAGATCTAATTGAATCAACATTTACAAATCTAATTCTTGAAAATCACACATCTTTCAACACCTACTTGGTTAGACACATTCGACCCAAAAGTAAAGAGTAAAAATAGCTTCCTTTCATTTCACTGTAAAAATGAATAGAACAGTCTCCAGGCTTATGGCTCTGTCATATTGAATAACAACCTTTTGGGGGAAAAAGACAATGCCAATTTTAGGCTGGAAAAAAATTCTCCATTTCAGAAATAAGATCTCTACTAGTCTTTCTGGACTCCGAACCAGCAATTGTTTTCCCAAAAGGGAAAAAGGTCCCTTGAAGAATCCAGACAGAAAAGGTAGATCTCCTTGTTTCTTTCTGCTCCATGTGGCTCAAACTTACATCCCTTAGAGTTTCATTTCCATTTAATAAACATCCCTGTATGTTCCAACTGGTGAACCGCTTTCTTCTTTCCACTGAGGGTGGTAAAGTTGCTTCTTGGTTAATTTTTAAAAAATATTTTATTTTTCTTTAAGAGTAGTTTTATGTTGACTGAAAACTCAATTGACTTTGAAGAATGTTCCCTAAGTCACTTGGAGGGCGGGACTGGGTCGTTTTTGTATTTGTGTTCTCAGCTTCAAAGCCATGTCAATTCATAATAAAGTAACACTCTTGGGTCCCAACATCTTCACATTCCCTCACCCACTTGATTCTATACTCGGCTAGGGGGAAAGTATTATTTCTAATGATTTTATAGGTA
Source organism: Heterocephalus glaber (assembly GCF_000247695.1). Next base: position 763,425 of record NW_004624830.1, on the reverse strand, counting down.
AAGAAACTAAGGCACAGAGAACGAATTTGTTCAGATTTACACAAGTACTCAAAACAAATTTTTTTTTTTGGTACCAGGGATTGAACTCAGGACCTTATGCTTGCAAGGCAGGCAGCATCACCACTGAGCTAAATCCCTGGCCCAAGAAGTACTCAAAATTTGAATGGTCATGATCTGGCTGAAGAGGTTGTGCTCTTCACACTGTGTCTCCTAATGAATGAATCTGTCTAGAAACTGGGAGAGAAAAGATGGCTATTTCAATCCTCATTGCCAATTGCTTCATAAGCCCCATTTATAAATGACCTTCCAGAATGTATAGAAACCTGAATTAAATAAAACTTGCATGCTGATAATTTAGGACAGACCTAGCAATTAAGCTAAGCCAGTCTTTCCAGGACAGTAAAAGGCATCTTGCAACTGTACTGCATTATTACAATAGCTAAAGTACTAACCTCCGGGAAGGGATTCTGCTTCCTGTATGAAATCACAGTATAATTGCAACTCTTGCACGATCCTCAGTAAAATGACAAAATTCCTGACCTAGAATAATGACGACCATTATGGGAAAATTTTGATATGGCATTTATATCTAACAAAGGTAAGAACTCAGAAACAGAATACGCCCTGAAAGCAGGTATCGTTTGCTCTGTGAGCAGAACAAGAGCTATTGAGTCTGCTTTCTTCAAAGTGCCCACAACTGGAAGGACTAATATCATAACTCATGGTTTAATGCAAAGACGGGATGCAGCCAGAGAACAATACAAACTTTGTTTAGATTTTCAAAGAATAACCGTGGTAGCCAGAGTTATTTTTTTTGAAGGTTAAGCCTCTGGAACCAGACAAAATTCATGCTGAGAGTTGAAGCAAGGAAGAGAAAAGTTGTTTAGATATCTGCCCAACATTCCCCTTAATATATGAACACCAAGGGACTAAAATGTGAAATATTTTTCTGTTTGACTTTATATATTGCTAAAATAATCTTTAACATGAAATTTAAAAAACTGTCCCCATAATCTCATCATTCTATAATTTTTTCATTTTGTCATATTTCCTTACATCTCTTATTTTTACATATTTCCAAGCAGTTGCAAGCATATTACCTAGTTTGACATTCTGTTTTATCTGTACACCACACATTTATTTTTACATGATATTCACCACCATCCTATGAATAGTTTTTCTCTATCAAAATGAGGTGTGATTATGTTGAATACACAGATTATTCCCAATTTTGGCTGTTAAAGATCAATTAATATAAACACCTCTGTCCATATTTTCGGTTGAGTTCTTTAATCATGATAAACTCCATGGGTCTGTTTTTTAGTGATTGACACATCTTTATGGCCTTAACCGCATATTCCTAAATTGCTTTAAAGGGCTCTCGGCGTATGTGTTTTCATAGACATGGGCGCTGTGTTAACTTTTCGTAGCTTCTTCAGTGTTCACCATTTTAATTCTTTTTGGGGCCATTTTGATCGCCACAATCGAAAGGATGTAATGCTGTTCAAGTATATATTTCTTTTTCACTTACAAGTTAAGTATTTTCTCGGGTGTTAATAGTTTGAAATGATATTCGCAAGACTTTCAAGCTGAACAGTGGATAAAGCTATATTACTTGAATGAATCAAAAGAGGACAGAAAGAAGGAGAATATCTCACAGCACTTTCGTAAGTTCCATCAAGAAACAAACGGCCGTGAGCAGATGATGACCGCGGAGTCCTGATTCTGTCGCTGCCCACTCAATGCTCAGCAGTGTGGGAGGAGCCCGGGGCAGCTCCGGGTAGCAGCAAGGGGCAGAGCTGAGCTAAGAGACTGTAGGGCACCGACTCATTCACCTCACAGCGAAAACTTACTGTCTACTCCACTGCGTGCGGAGTATCTTGTGGGATATAGAGGGGAAACAGATGACAGGCGGCTGTGCCCAGAGAACTTACTCAAGGGGGGAAGAAAAGATAAATACATAATAACTGAAGGAAGCACTGAATTGAGATTATGAGACTTTCTAAAGAAAGTTTTCCTCTTCTCTACGAAGAGGCATACATAGAAATCAAAGTCTTGATGAAGAATGAATGTAGTGCCAATGTATTCTAACATATGAGGACAAAAACGATCATGAGCCCTCTTCCAGGGAGGTTCCAGTGACATCGTATGACCACATGCCAGTCGGCAGAAAAGACCTGGACTTAGGTTGTGTGTGTGGGAGGGAAGCACTCCCCCGCTTCTGGGACAGCCCAGTCTGCTCTTTCTGAGTCATTCATATTTATAAACACGGAGGACGTCCCACACACGGCAATGAAGGGAAACAGCAGGCAACGGCCTGACCACAGGTAGATGGATGGGGCTTCTCTACCATACACTACATTTTAAGGCTGTCCCGGTATATTACTCCCAAATGACCATTTCTGTCTTTAAGCTGAACGTAAGTTGGACTGACTTTTAAGAAAGATGACAGGCTGCTTTCATTTTTCTTTAAACCAAATACTCTTTAGGACTCTAATATAAAACATCACCCAAGGCTTTTACAATTATTTCAAGTACTGCAATTCAAGGGCAACCTGAAAGAATACTCAAAGATAGAAAGGAATGCGGCTCTCTCAAAAAGACTGAGTGCTGAGGGGAAGCAGGTCGTTTAGCAGTCCTATGGCTCACCACCCCTTTAATCACAATAGCTTCCATTCTGTCCCCGGAGTTTAAAACGAGGCATAGCTTTACGTTTTTAGTGTAATATAATTTTGCATTCATCTTGTCAAGGTGCATTTCTTTCCAGTCATGCATTTTCGGAAAGGACTCATCCAAACAGAAGGGCAAAGTGACTTCAAGGAACATGGACCGGGCAGTGGACGGGGAGGTGACAGGTCCGGCTGTTTGTGGTCTTCACTCAGACACCCCAGACCAGGGATCAACGCTCTTCGTCCGTCCACTACCTCAGGCCGCGAGCTCAGGGGCGTCCCCGCGAGCACACCCCAGAGCAGCCTCCCTCCCAGCCCATCCCGGGACTCAGCCTCTCTCGGGGCAGCAGGTCAGCACTTTCCCGCTCCTCCTTGCCCACCCAAGCCTGACTCCTTTTCTTTCCCATCTGCAGAGGCAGAGGAAGCTTTGTGTCATGGAGAAAGAAGAAACAGGAAACCTTGGCCTGGCCCGTTAGGACCGGTTATGCCTCAGAGCAATGGCCTTGCTCCCAAAAGGAGACCGTCCACACCCATAATGCGACACGCGTACCTCAGCCAGGAGCTTAGCTCGAACACGCCACTTCAGACAGCGTGGTGTTACACAAAGTAATAACTAATTAAACCTAGTAACCAAACCTTCATTATGCGTTTTAAAAAAACTAAGTGCTTAAAAATTCCAAATGTCTAAAGTGTAAACTAAAACACGACCATTGTATCAATAAAGTCACAGGATAAGCTTATTTCACAATCAAGTCTGCTGGCTGACACTTGCAGATTTTGGCGTCAGTGTATGGAAATGCAGACAGACTTTGAGGAAAGGAAATGAAATATAGACAGAAAGCGAAGACTTCAGGGTGGGCTCAGAAAATAGCTAAAATTGGGTTTGTGTGGGTGGGAAGTGGTGACATGCGAAGGTGGCGTGGGGTCCTGGCCTCTCCCTCTTCCTCTCCTGCGAGGCCCACTCACCCTCTCCAGCGCGGGGCCGGGGAAGCGCTTCGGGAACTGCGCCCAACACCAGAGCCCCGGCCTTGCTGACAGCAGCTGTGTCCTGTGTCCGCAGCGCACCCTCAGCTCAGGGCTGCACGCCAGGGGCTGGGCCCAGGGAAGCAACCAAGACACGAGCAACCGTCCGGCGCCCCCGTGTCTCCCCTAAAATAGGCCATTAGGGTTCAGTGCTGCTTTGGAACCCACTCGCCCTGTTAGAAATCTCAGCAACAGCAGGAAATCAGCCTCTGCCATTCCCCCCAAGGGCATGTGGGACAGGCCTGGACCTCGGAGCCCGTCACAATGGAGCTCGGAAGTGTTGCTCAGTGTTTGGGGGAACAGAATCCTTCACTCTGTGAATGTGGACTGAGGAATGAAGACCCAGGAGTGATGGCAGCCACTTTAAGACCAAGAAGAGAGCAGGAGTAGGGCAAAGGCAGGAAGGGGGACAGAGACTTTGAGCACCTGGGCTCAGTGACCAGGCTCAGTCGCCAGAGCAGGCAGAGCTGGAGCCTGCATTATCGCTAGTTCCAAGTTCACGTAATTTAAAGGAATGCCTGCATTTTAGTAACTGGTAAAGTCTTACATCTTGAAACTTCCTAAGCCTTTGAAAATACATCTACTTTTCAAAGCTTTAAAATCCAGCTAAGGTCTCTTTCCTGAAGTATCGTCCTTAAAAGTAAAACTATGTATAGTAGGATAATTTTCTTCTCTTTGAAAGAAAACATATGCGAGTATTAATAGCTATTTTAAGCCCTTGGCAATGCGGCCCCACACAGAATAAATGAACCTGGGCAGATGTAGACCTGTTAGGACCGTCAGATATGTTTTTACAGTGCAGCTTTATTTTTAATACCAATTTCAAAATCAAGAAGTATCATTTATAGATATCTAAAGAACCAAGAACGGGGTGAGCCACTTATACTGATTTGCTGTTTTAGTGGCACCAAGTTTGCAGACAGAGTTGTTCATGACGAACAGAAGCCTGTCACAGTTAATGCTGTGATGTTTTAGAAACAGAAGGCGAAGACCGAGGTCTCGCCTAAGGTACCTGGCAGGTGTGACGTCACAGCAAGCCTCTCTTCCCTCCGCCATCTGCTGCTGGACTCTAGGCCTCACCTGCAGTCATCCTCGAGCTGCTCAGGGTAGCTCAGAGTACTGAGCCGTACTGTGATCTACGGTCCCTGTCCCCATTGGTCTGGACATCCCATGAGCGCAGTTAGCTTTGGGCTTGGTATTCAGGAGGTGGCTGACATTCTATAAGGGCTGAAGAAATATTTGTCGGATGACTGAAGAAATCAGTACGTGAATCAATGGAACATTGAAGGGAATATCTATCAATCATCTATTTTGCGGTACTGGGGAGTGAACTCAGGGCCTTTGCGCTGAGCTACATCCCCAGCTCTTTTTAAAATTTTGAAACAGGGTCTCACGGAATTCCCCAGGCTGGGCTCTAACTTGTGATCCTGTCTCAGCCTCCCAGAGTGTTGGGATTATAGGTACATACCACCACACCTGGCTCCTTAAGGGGAATTTCGAAAATGAAAGCTTCTCTAAGTTACAGGTAAAATTTAATGAGGTCTAGTGAGTCAGTTTTGCTGTGTTCGCTTCTGTAAAATGCAGTCCCTTTTTGATTTCAGCGGGAGATGAGTGGGCTTGGTGATGGACAGCTCCCTGGGGCACACTGGCTTGCTTTGTTTTGCCCCTCCCTCCCTTCACTGCTAGTCACAATTCCTAAACCTCGCATCTCCCCTCTCAAGACTTCCATGACCAGAGTGATAATCAGCGTTACATTCTACATTAACATGCCTAAGTGGGGTCCAGGGGAAAGTGGTTTGAAAGGAAATATTACTGTGATTGTTTTGTTTCAATCTGGCATTCAAAAGCTTCTTTCGGTTAACTTTTTATCCAACCCAAAGGAACTTGAAATTAATCCCATAAAGAATGAAGGCATCCTTTGCCCCGCTGAAGTGAATTAAATGGAATGCAGAGTCCCGGCAAGAGTACAGCGAGCCGTGTCTGGCACAGCCTGGGAAGGCTCGGGTCGCGCTCCACGATGGCGTGGGGCTTCGAGATGTCCTGCCATGGACAGTGATGACGCCCTGGCCGAAAAGGATGTGTCCTAGTATTACAGTTACAGTGGGAGTAGGGGTCCTGTATCCTTAGAATTCTAATCTACACAACTGCTAAGTGTAGAGGACGGGGAATTGAATAATTTAATTCCTACCTGTGACCCACAGAAGCACTGAGTTCCTGAAACATGACCTCATCCAGAATGAACATCAGTCACTTCTTCAACTATTTTTCCAAGCGCTTACCTCCAGAAAGGCATGGAGAGATCGGATGACAAGTCTTAGGGTAAATTCTGCTACTGGAAACAAGTTGCCCTACAGCATCTGAAATCCTGCAGGCATAGGACTTAGACTTTTAAAATGATAGAGGCAAGACAGCAGAGAGAAATCCATAGTTCCAGGGAGCGAATCTAGCATAGAAATCTGGGTCCACTGTGCAGATGTCACCAGCCTGACCTTTGGGAGGCTGAAGCTTCCGTTTATCTGCTCTCCAAATGCACTCCCAGCAAAATGCTACTGGAAGTGTGCTGTGATGAATGTCAGCACGGAGTTGTGAGGTTCCCATGTAAGAGATGAAATGGAATCCCAAATTCCTCATCTATAAACTGATTAAAATTTGATGTTACTTAAAAATCACAGCACTCCCTAGGGGACAGGCTAATGTCAAATGTAAATTCATATTATATTTTGAAGAGATGTAGATAGAGACTAGGCTGGAGCTCATCAGTGGGTTGGGAAGGAAGAGTCACTGAGATCAAAGGAGAGAAGGGTGTGTTTCCAGAAGAAGCACATATAACTATGTACCAGTACACAGTACTCGATAGTGTGATAGATGACTGTTACTGTTTTAGGTACTCATCATAACATGCTGTGCTTTTCATCCTTTAGAGCATAATCCTACTGCTATAAAAGAGTTTACTGTAAAACAGTGTGCTGCTATGCCAGTGGTAGCCTCATGTATCTCGTGTTTAACTACATATTTGGATAACATCAAGGGGCCATCACAGATGATTGACATACACCTTCTCAGTTTGCACTTAGAAGTTGGCACTCTGTGTGGTACTTTGCGATACACACGGATGAAATTGCCTCATAACATATTTCTCAGATTATATTTCCATCACGTGTCACATGACTGCATTGAAATTTAAATTAAAAAAATTTGGCCTATGTGGAGTCTACTAATTAGAATTTTTTTCCAGGCCACTATTTGTTCAATATTAGTTTTGAAAATCCTTCTAAAACAAATCACATCCTTTGATGTCTTCTTAATGCTTGAGATTTTTTTTTAATTATATGGAAAAATGTTTAAGTACTTTTCAGTTTGCTTTGGTTGAGTTCTATAATATTTGAATATTGTTATAGTTTTTTTCCCTTGCATTGCTTTTCTTTGAATAATTTTAATTTTTGTATATGTGTGTGTTTAGTGAATGATAATAAAGTTTTTAAAATTCAAAAATGATAATAATTGATTCTAGAAAAGTACTTAAAAATACATGAAACAGGGCTGGGGATTTAGCTCAGTGGTTCCACCGCCTGCCTCGCAAGCGCAAGGTCCCGAGTTCAATCCCTGGTACCAAAAAAAAATACATGAAACAAGATCACCGGATATTCATCCTTTTGTTTTGGGATGAATCCCTATGACCTAAAAGAAAATACATGTAAGACAAGGTCGCCATCAAGTGTACTGGTGAAGGCCGGTCACGGCTTCTGTCAATCAGAAGGGCTGAAAACTGTTGTAGAAAGCCAAGTGTTTTCTTAAAGTAGTTTTCTTTCTTTTTGCAAACACGAGAGGAAAAAGGCCATTTTATTTCTTCATTATTATTTGCCATATTCCTGACGGCTCAGAAATGTTATGCTCCCTTAACCATTATCTAAAAATGGGGGTCTAGGTATCAAAAGTACTTCTTTGGAAAAAGGTGTAATGTGGAAGAAAACATTTTTATCAAGAGAGTGTAAGGACACTGAAGAGCTATTTTTTAAAAGAATATCATCGTGTCATTGTAAGCTCTCTTAGAAAAACATATTCTAAAAGATGAAGACATATTTCCACTGCCCTTGCTACAGAACTATCACACTACTGCCAGTTTACTCTCTGTCTGAAGGACCAGTTATCTCGAGAAAAGGGGCCTCTTGTATTTCCCCAAAGATCACATAGCAACTATTACCATGCTAGATAATGGCTAGAACTAAGAGAAGTTTTGTACACAAAGCTTTAGGTCTAGAGCTATGGCATAGGGAAAACAAATTTAGACATTTTGCGTATCCCTTCACAAGTGTGAAATCATTTCATTTCCCTAGGTTTTAGAGAAAACATATTTAAAATGCCACAAAGATGTATAACAAAACATAACACTGCAAATATTAGCTGTCTCTTTCCTTGAAATATAACTTAAATTTGGTGACTAGGACAAGAAAATGTCACATTCCTTTCTCTTGCTAAGGAAATTGCATATTTCCTTGTGCAAAAAAAGACTATGCAGTCTTCAAAAGAGTGTATGTGACAGTTTTAAAGTTGTTTTGTTTCAGGTTAAAGGTTTCTATAAATTTTCATGATTGTCTCCAAGTTCAAAAAAAAAAAAGAAAAAAAAGAAAAGAAAAGAAAGGAAAACAAGCTCAGGCACACAAAGTTTTGGTTTTCACCAATGTTAAAAGACAATTTGAGGTATGTCATAATCAAATCTACCTTAGAATGGACACACTTTCGATTGTTGCTTATGCTTCTATCCCTGCTCCGCAGTATTCAATGCACAAAGTTAATCTCTTTCCTTCCTAAGATCTGTGAGGCAAACAGATGTGTGACTTCCTAAGTGGGAGCTGGAGTTACAGAGCTATAGATGAACGCTCAGGGTTTGGTTTCAGGACGAAAGGAGCCATAAGCCTTGGCTGAGAACATTAATTTCACTTGGGAACACAGCAGTTCTGGAAGCAGAAAGCCTCTTTAGAAACACAGATTAATCAAATTTCCAGAATTTCACTACCATGAAATGAAAGAAAAGTTTCATAGTCACATCAGGTACTGTTTTAAGGGCTTCCTATCCATCTGCTCACTTAATCCTCACACTGACCTCACGTTAGGCCAGAATGGCCATTGTCTCCGCTGACAAAGGGGGAAACTGAGGCCAAGGAGTCCAGGATGGTGGTAAATTCACACCCCTTTAGGTGGCAGGTCCGTGCTCAGCTCGGAGGGACATTGGGGCTGCCTCAGCTTCCTGCCGGGGAGGGGGTGGCCAGCTGGGAGGGCCCCCGTGCGGGCTGGTTCTCCTAAAGGCTGGGCTGCTTCCGAGTTCGCAATTTGGTTCCAAGTGCATGGATTTAAATTCTCCAGGAGGCTAAGCAGATGAGTCCCCGAGGGAGACAGGAAAGTCCCCAACACAGGCCCCCTGGTTCCAGGAGGGCACCTGCCTGGCTGTGGGCTTTGCAAGCTCTGCCTTGGCTTTCCTAGGCTGGGTGTGGGTTCCAGACATGAGAGCTTCCTGGGGTGCCAGGGAGCAGAGGGCAGCAGGCCACTGGGAACGCTGGACGCCTGCTGGTAAATGGGCTCACGGGGAGGAATCCACACACGCAGAGGGGTGGATTTGTTTGTGGGGTCCTTGTTTCACCCTTTTGTTAGCTTCATTTTGTTGATTCATTTCCCTCTCATTATTACAGTACAACTAAAGTGTAGTTCTAGAGTTTGGAAAGTATATTTATTTAACTCCTAATTTTACTTAACAAAAAGAGCTTGCTTCTGGATTCAGAAGGTTCTAATGGATCCCCTCTGTGAGAATTAATTTCTTTAACCAAAAATATACATATTAGTTTAATCATCATCAGAAAAAACTAGAGTACATTTTATCACAATGAATGTTAAATACAGTATTTTCCTATCCCATATATAACTTATTAAAATGTAATATAGCCAAACTACTTATAATGGAAAATTTTTAGTTTCTGGCTAACCCATCTATAAAAATTAAACCAATTTGATCATCTGTATCAGAATTTTCCTGTATTTCAAATGCATGTACGGAGTTTGTATAAGCATGTGAACATACTGCTACCATCATTCACTACAATAACTCTTCCTTTAATGGTTTCCACATTGTAAAAGAAATTCTTAATTGAACAGAACTCACCTTTTGCCCATTCATCCCTGGAATCCCAGGTGCTCCAAGAGAACCCTAGGGAGACACAATTAAACTAGGTTGACATCACAATCACAAAGCATTTCAAATCTACATCCATATTACATTAGTTATATCAGCCGTAATGGTATCTTGCTAAAGTACTTCTATTAGAAAAATTCTAAGAGCATGTTTTTCAGATCTTTCTCATTATGTTCAAATATTATAACGCAGTCAGATCCTTCAAGTTTTCTCAGAAACTAGAGTTAAAATTTAACTCCATTCCCAAATACACACTTCATCTTAATATGATTTCAAAGGATTTAAGTTGAGACACACATTTCAGTCAAGTGTTATCATTATGTATATCTAAAATGTACCAATAAATGTTTTGCTTAAAATAAAAAGAAATAAAGCTAGGTGTGGTGGTACACATCTGTAACCCTAGCACTTTGGGAGGCTGAGGCAGGAGGATTCAGGTGTGAGCCCCACCTGGACGACTTAGTGACTTAACAAGACCCTGTCTCAAAATAAAAAATATAGACAGGGCTGGCAATGTGGCTCAGGGTGAAGGCCTGGGTTCTGTGCCCAGTATCGTAATAAATAAATAGTTTTAGTTACAACAGGAACAAGTCTCTCAGTGACTGAATTCTTGAATTTCACAAATTTATATATGTAAACGAAAAGTATTTGAAATAACAACTGCTTGTTCCACAAGTCCATAAGGGAACCATGTTAGAAACTTAAATGCCTTGTGTCCGGAGCATTTTCTCTTGGCTTCTTGGGAGCATGCTGCAGTCGCTGGAGGGCCAGTCCCATAGTTGGCTCAAACAGGTGCTACAAACGTCACACATGGACCAGGAACAACGCAGGTTCCATCCGACAGGGTGAAAGCAGGTGTGTCAGGTGTGTGCACCTGCACCAACACGGGCGGGCACACAGCACCGGCCGGGGAGGAGAGGCCGGCGCGGATGGGAAGGGGTGGGACTGAAGCAGTAATTACTCCCTGAGAAGGTCCAGCGGGTAAGCGGATACAGGAACATTAGCAAGCATGATGTCATCTTCCTCTCCCAAGCCTCCTTTTTAGGCTCTGGAGAAACCATTTTTAAATACAATGTGCTTATTCTTTGCCTAGAACTAGAAAACAGATTTTTCCCCTTACTACATGTATTATTAAATTTCTTTAATAATGATAGGAAAAAGCTTTTAAAAATAGTAATGATAACACTGTTCTAAATATAGTAATTATGTGCAAAACCAACTGAGAAGGCAAATTCCTTCAAGCTCGAGATGTTGGAGAGGAGGTCATTAAACGACTTCTGGAAGCCTGAGCAGTAATTTGACTCTGGCTGAATGTGGATTAGGGCAGCTTTACAATTTCACACCATGCTTAATGGAGATGTCATTGTGAGGGACAAAGTCTTCCTACACACAAGGTGTCTCACTACTCACTGGCTTTGGGTTGGTTTGTAGGATTATGTTTCAACAGATGCCGCATGCCCACTGCTTGGGGGATAAAAATTCTCTATCTTTGATGGATTCCAAAGATAAAGAATAATCACTTTTCCACCTGTTATAATCCAATTGTTTTCTTTAGTTTCCTTCAAGTTGCAGGGTGGGAGGTTGGTGGGGAGTGGAGAGCAGGCAGTGGGGACCTAGTGATGTGTGTCGGCACAGAGCCATCTCCCTGCTGGTGACACAGTTACCACTGCGGTACTGGTGCAGCTTCAGGACTCCTAGATCCGCCCATCACAATGTCATGGTCAGCTGCATTGAAGGACAATCAGGAAGTCACATTTCAGGTTATCGGAACAAAGGAGGATCTTGGCAGGCACCTGTCACACTGCAAACCAAGCAAGAAAACCATCCTTTGTTCTGACCAGTTCTGCGGCCATTGGCAATTACACATTTGAGCCAGGCCATGAATTCAGTTTTCAGTGTCTTATGATCCTTGAGATTTCCAGTTTTGTCTCAAGGTGTTACCAGTATTTGAATTACAAATTCAACAACCTACAGGCTTAGCACTCAGCCTAAGGAGTTCACTCTGGATACAGTGAATTTTCTGCAGTAGAGCTGATTAGATGTCTCATGCTGCATTCCAAGGCAGTGTTTTTTTAAAAAATTTTTTAGTACCGGGGATCGAACTCAGGTCCTTGCGCTTGCCCAGCAGGCAGCGAAACCGCTGAGCTAAATCCCGGCCCCAGTGGCTGTATTTTTAGAAAGCAGAATGTGCAAAGCAGAACAACTACTCAGCGTGGCTTATAGTAGCTCACTTCCGCCACCGAGCAAGGGAGTATAATTACTTTCCCAGAACTGTTGTATACTCTACCTTTTGTCCCAGAGGCCCCAGAGGACCCTAAAAAAGAAAAAAATAAACCTCAGTCAACAGAAGACAACAGTCATTTAAGCTAAGACGACCAATTAAAACTGTCCAGTGCCGTTCTCTTGTTACCCTGAACTACGCAGAAGTTCAGGGAAGATTTTCAGTCAGATGAACAAAACGGATTTTAAGCTATGTCACTCTTTTGGGAAGAAGCACATGCAGTGGAGTTCTCATCTCTTCCCTGAGAACGTTCGCTGTACCGTGCACCTGCGTCTGAATACCGGCAAATGGGTCGTGCCCATCTCACTTAGCGGGCTGGGGCTTGTGCTAGAAGAAGTTAAAATGCACACAGTGCCCAGCAAAGCTACGTGCTCCAAGACTTCTGCATCTGCAGGCCTTCAGGAGGCAGATTTGCAAATAGCTGCATAGCACCACAAAGAAACACGTTCGGTTCTCATCTTCCTCTCAGGAAACGCCGCCAGGTGACTGGCACGACGCCTTGCTTACAAATGAGGGGCAGCCAAGGTCGAGCGTGGCACCTCAAAAGTCCCTGAAGAAAAGACGCTGTGAGCTTGAGCTAAGACATGGCACAGGTGGTGGGAGGAACACAGTGTTTGGTGAGACGAACGAGAACACTTACACGGAAAATGTAAATGTGACAGTTTGAGACTCAGCAGTTTTTCAATCACAAAGCCCGAGTTAAGGTTCTTTTGGCTTTATTTAGAGCAAGTCCCAGCGCCGGATGAGCGGCAAAGAACACAGAGATAGAGTTATCGTTCTAACACTTTATGTCTACTTTAAAGTAAAAAATTAAGTAGTTTCTAATTCTTTCAAAATACATTTAATTTTACATGCTTTAGGGAAGTTGCAGACATCATCATCATACATAAAAGCTCTTTAGTGCATCAGCCTTCACCACGGCTGCCTCCGTGATATCAGTGCCTCACACCCATCCTCGGTAACACTGTAGAAAGCACAAGGGTGGCCATTAGGGGAAGACTGGGTCAGGCAGTGGTTTGCGTTATTGAAAATGCACAGTGCTCCAGAACATTCACCGCCTATTCCCCACAGTTATTTTGTAACCCTCACAGGAAGACTAATAGTTTCCTTCCAGAATCGGCTTTAGGTTATGAAACTACGCTACGTAACACACCTTCACATATTCCTCTTTGATTTAACCAACCAATCAGTTTTTTAATGAGCTTGTTTTTGGCATGTCTGTGGTCATTCTCCCTACCCATCTTATTTCATCTATTTAAAATTCTCCCTCTCTTAGATTTTGCAGAGAGAACAGACTATCAAGAGTGAATTCCCTCGATAGCCCATCTCTCATCAACCCAAGCCCGCAGAACCCCTCCCTGTATCAGAGGAAGAAAGGTCCCCTGCCTACACCCCTGCCTACACCCGCCGGAAACTCTGGACTCCATCCTGGCCTCTGTCCTTCAGGGTCTGTCAGCTACACCTGCATCCCTATCTTGGTCTCCCCACTCCACCATTCCTTCCTCTCAGCACGTAAAGATGTTGAATCACTTCCTCACTTGGTTAAATTGTCGGGGAGGCAAATGTGAATGCTAAGTAAAGGCAGAGCTTGGAGGCAGAGGCGATGGGAGATCTGAGAATGAAGAAAAGACTTGGGTTTTATCACTGTCTTGGATTCCATTTTCTCAAGTGTCTCCAGGGCACTTCACTTCTTAAAATGTTGATGTTAGAAAGGAAATCACCTAACAAGGAGTACATTAATTCAGTGTTTAGACTGAGGATGTGTATGTTCAGTTCACAAAGGTTTCCTTCCCAATGTAAACCTAACTTTGCCACTTGAAAAAATATCATCCGGTAAAACTGGATGTTTCATTACATCGACACCCTGAAACAGACTGTTTCAAATGAAAATCAGAGCAAATTTTATATGAAATACTTCAGAGACTAACATATGTGGTATGTTTGATCTCTATTGCAAGATCACCTCAAATCGGAGCTTTAGAAAGACTAATCACAACTCTGAAATTCATAAAATATTATTAGTTGTATAATTTAACATAATATTTGAGGAAGTCAAATGATAACTTTAAAAGAAAATATTTATCCTTCACTTTTAGGAAACTAGTGCTGTTTTGGGGAAATTCTGAGAATAAAGGCAGTTAAGACTTAACATTAATTCTGAATTGTGTATATCTTGTATTCACAGTTCTACTGCCAAGAATACATTCTCAGCTACCACAAATGTACATATACTTCTTTTGATCCCACTGGCAAGAAAAATGTCTGGGAGTCAGGGAGAGTATCATTTGTTACCAGGAAGAAACTGGGAGGAGCAGCCGAGTATGAGTCACAGACGTATATGTGCGTACACACACCCGTGCACACACACTCCAGTTATTTTTATAAGATATTACTTATATGTATGTGCTGCAAGTATTCTTAGATTAATAATCATTATATATCTGTGACATTGGGGTAATTGAATTTAAGCTTACAAATTAAGGTTCCTTTGCTCAAAACTTGATTTTAGAAGTAGGCTATGTTCCTAGCAGTTGGTTAAGATGTCTACACTTGATTGTGGTTCATGGTACATATATAAATTTATAAATAGGCAAATACCAGAGATGTATTCATTAATTTATCTAATCTTTCTTAAACTTATTTATACTTGGCTTGGGTGAAGAATGTCATATTCATTGTTTACTAGAGACACTAATGCTTATTATTCCTAAAATTAAAGTTTTAGTAGTTAAAAAATTTTAAAGCAATTCCATTATTATTAACCCCATGATTTAGTAAGTTTGGATCAAATAATTTTCCAAAGTAGAGTTATAATCTTTTGGGTCCATTTTTATTAATTAGTGAATGTTCCTTTCTTAGACATTTTCTTGGCTGGCCCATTTATAGTTTGCATATGCTTCATAGGCAACCGATTAAGATGGAAAAATCAAATTTACTTAATTTTTCAAAAATAATTTCTATATGCCTCAAGATTAAAAGCTGCAACATGCAGAATTTCAGCAAAGTAAACAAAACTTCTTCAACTCCAGATCTATCAACTATAATTTGACTCTGAGAATATATTCATCTCAGTGTAGTCCTGGGTGATATAAAATATGTGAACCTATCTTGGAAGAATTCTGCACAGTGATATAACTTTATTCAAAAGGTAAAAAACAAATGGCAAATTTGAAGGAGTAGGAATGGGACTAATCTGTACAGAAACCGTTACACCAAACTTTTCAAAATTAAGTTCAGGTAGTAACTTGCAAACAAGGAAGGAATTATTCAGTGCACCTGATTTCCTTGTTTCCCTCAATCCCACTTGATGCTGCTGCTAAAGATCATACACCACATCCAGCTAAGCAAGCAAGTGAAAGAAATGTGATAGTCCCCGTAGTCCCTACGTTGGCAAGGATCCTCCCAAAGCGCGAGGCCCAGGGAGGACCCTCCCCTCCTCCTGAGCCATCAGATGTGCACAACTCTGGTCCTGGCCTCTTCCAGCTGTGGTGCCATGTCCTGCTGAAGTCCTCAGCTCTCATCTAGCTAACGTGACAGCCACCTCACAGCCACTCTGCTTTGAGTGTCCTCCAATCTTTCTGCTCACTGCTGCTGCTAAATGCTAATGGGCTCACACTCCCTGCTCAAACGTCCACTGAGGGCTTTCGCACAGTATTCAGAAGAGCACAAGCTTTGATAACAGCTGCAGTTGGCCACGCTTCCCTATCCCCACTCCTCTGGGTGCCACGTCAGGTTGGCTTTGCTCACCCTCTCTCCTGCGTCTATCCCTCAAATCAGAGCTCAGCGCCCCTTCGATTACCCTCCAAAGTACCGCTCATACAGGACTTTTTAATAGCATTGTAGCATTACAGTAATTGTCTAATTATTTCTCTTCAAACATCTTTTATCCTGCACAGTAGCTGGCAGGTAGCGACTGCTCAGTGAATCCTCCAGAGCTCACTTGTTTATTAATGTACTTGAGTTTGTTGGGGCCCACTGAGCCCCAGGCAATGTTTTAGGCACTGGGGGCCCAGTAGTGGACAAAGATAGACAAAATTCCAGCTCTCTTGGACATTTATACTCTGAGAGTAGACAAAGACAGTGGACAAAAGATGAAGGTGGATCAGCCGATCAGTGCTAAAGAGAAGACTGGGATACAGAATGGGAGAAGCGGGTGTGGAAGGGTTTTAAATGTGCGGCTAGTGAAGGCCTCAGTGACAAGGTGACTAGTGCTGAGGGAGGTCAGGCAGGCTGGGTGTGCGGAGAAGGGGGAGAATGCTCCAGGCAAGGGGCAGCGAAGGCCCAGCATAGGAACAGCGGGTGCATCGGACACCAAGGAAGCTGCAGGCGAGTTAGGGGAAGACAGGGGCAGCGGTGGGGACGTGGCATTTGTACGAACTAACATGGGCTTGAGAGCACAGTGGTGTTCACCCTGAGTCTGCCTGATCAACTATAGGAGCATGTGAAGGGGTAAGGTCAACCAAGTTTTCTTAGTCCCTAGACCAGAGCATCTCAACATAGAAATGGCAGGGTATTTTACTGTTTCGTTCATCAGAGTCATACAAATGCCACTGGCTCAAGAGCCTCTGTTACTTCTAAGTGAAACAGTGGGTGGCCCAACTGATGGTCTCTACAGTAAAACAGTAAAGCAAAAATCATCTTTGTTAGGCAGCACCAAGAGCACCGGGAGTGTTACGTCGTATGTGGCAGACTGAACTCTCTAACGCGCTTCAGAAAGCCACTATGCAAACAGTACATGGAATTATCAACCCACGTTTATCTTCAGAGCAGGGCACACAGAAATGGATGACTCTAAGAAATTATGCAACGACTGCTCTTTCCAGCTCATATACCCTGTATGTTTTCAAAAAGCCTTTGCCTTGATCATGGAACGGAAAACAATGAATGGATTTTTCAGACACTACTGATGTTAGCACAGATTTGATTGAGGTGCTAATTACTTAAACAGGATGCAGTTTCTAAGAGATGTGCTTTTGGGTGCCCCTTGGGAAATGTTTTAAGGCAAGCTCTGGTCGCCTGCTATTAGGAAATGATGTAGAGCACAGACGCAGTTCCTGTTCTGTCCCTGATGGCTAACAGTAAGATTTGAAGCTCAGAAAGCCGCTGGTCATTACTGGATACAAGAAGATACAAGCAGCTTCTGAAATAAAAAGCCCAGGGAACAGGAAGAGGTAGTTCGTCTGCAGGGGGAAGGATAAAAGCCCCAACCATGACCAAGCCATTTAAAATTGTTTCCTTTTTAAAAATTTGTTCATGATTTAATAAATTAGGCAACATGAAGAAAATACTTTTTAGAGTGTGGTTCTTCTATTGGGAAGAATGGTAATATGTATAATCTAACTTACACAGTCATAAAACATTAGTGCCAGACTTTCTCAATGGGTGGGTGCAACAGGCTTTAATTACAATGTTTTGAAAGATGTTAACATGGCCAAACGGACCACAAGGCCACAAAATATATAAACTTGGTTTATAAAGAGTAAGAGGAAATTTGAAACAAATAATGGAAATTCATATTACTTAAGAAGCAGTTGTTTGAGATGTACATATACAGAATTCCACGTCCGACTTGGGTGTTTGCTGTTGGAAAGAAACAAACTCTAGCCACTCTTTTTTTCAGTACCAGGGATCAAACTCATGTCCTTGTGCTTGCACAGCAAGCTGTGAAACCACTGAGCCAAATCCCCGGCCCTCTAGCCACTCTTATATGTATGTCTGGGGTGGAGTTTAAGTGATATTTTATAAGATTTGGGTTTTACTGCTTGGACGAGTGGAACTGCCAAACCAGAAACTATTGGGCAATGTTTATGGTATAAGAGACTATGCTGAAGCATTTTCAACGCAAAGGCCAGTGATTCAGTCGCACTGGCTGGGAAGGAAAACAGCGTAAACAAGAGCGAGACAGCGCCAAGCTGGGAAAGCTATGCCTCTTGTATCAAGTCTTTTCTGGACCCTGTCCTCAGCCACACTCATCAGTCATTTATATTTTCCCAAGTAGTCCATGTGCTTCTCTACAAGTCTTCATTCAAGGTTCGTAATCATCATTCCAGGGTTCGTGGTCATAACTTATAACCTTTCGGAGCCTTTCCTGATGCACCGAGACAAAGCTCGCTTTTATCCTCTGTGTTGCTCTAGTACATTTCATCTGGCCATATTTTAATATGCTTACATATTTTAAAAATCCATTTGCCTAAGTAGAAACTTCCTTAGGCCATGTATTTTTACATCTTTAGCACCTAGGTTAGTGTTCAATGTAATCATTGACTAGAGATGAAATGATGCATGAATGAGAGTATATACATTTTAAAATTCTGTTTACCAGACTTCCACCACTATTTTACCACATTATCATACTTCTGCGACTGGAAAGAGTCATCAGCTTTTCAGTATTTGTTAAAGTTCCTGGGTTCTTTGCATAAATAATATCACTCCCAAATTTCTATTACTTGAAAAAAGTTGCTCTGAAGTGGAGAGCCTGTTTGTAAGGTGGCATGGCATTACATTTATTCAGAGTACTTGGCAAGAAGCAGTTCTTAATGGAGAAATAACTTTCTAAAAAGAGCAAATTCTTTCTGAATGCCCTATCTCATGTGCTGACTTTTTGGGGAGGGGGAAACACTAACCCAAGATGATTCATTTATTGGTATTTCTCAAAGTCATGAGGCTATGACCTTTGGAAGGGGGTTCTCTTAAAGCTCAGGAAATTAAAGAGGTAATACATTTTTCTCACCACCTGACAAAAGCAGAACCTGACTAAATACTGAGCATTAGTACAAGCAAATTAAAGGCAGATCTAGGTATTTGAGAATCTATGTGCTGATCAGGTTCCAAAGCAGAGAGTGTATATCACATTTCACCAGATATCCACAGCTGAAATTAGCTCACTCCATCCCTTCTCAATATTTAATAAATTGTTTCTTAGTGCTGAACCCGAAGTGGAAATGACCCCAAGAGAAGGAAAAATCAACAGGCTCCTCTGCCCTCGGTGGCTGTACATTCTTCCCTTGCATACCATAAAGAAGAGAGATTTATGGTTCATAGGAGCCTATCACCCTACTCAGTAAAAAATGTTTCTAGTGAGTAACGTGTAATCGCTTTTCCTATTTTAAATCAACAATGCTGAGAAACACTGACCCCTGCAATTTAAATATCTCATGATCCACAGAAAGTCTTAAATTTAAGACTGCAATATATGGTCATGTGCCATTCAGATCTGTTTTCTATCTAGGCAGATCAGTGCTGTCTAGTGGAAATTTTTGAAGTGACAGAAATGTTCTATTTTTTTCAACCCATGGAGTAGGCAAAGAGTGCAGTTGCCCCCTCCCAGGTCTGTTCTGAAAGTGACTCATGCCACTGGCATACACAGCAGTGAACCGGAAGAGGGGCAAAGAAATGAGGGTTTTGAGGTTTGTGCCTGGAATTTGGTCCTGTGGACATCCAAGAACTTGAGTCTCACAAAGTTGGAGCCCAAGTTTTATATAACAGAGGGATGGAGAAAAGTGTTGAGGAAAGGGAAGAAGGCCAGGGCCAGGGCTGGTCATACTCTGGCTTCAAACTCAAGACTGCAGAATTTCTGGATCTGAATTTTCCAAGTAAGTATGAAAACAGTTTTATGCGAGTTAGAAGACAATGTATTTTACTTACCAGTTTATTAGCATGGTTTATATAGTTCAATATTTACACATTTTGTGTAAAGACTTCCATTTGTTCTCTTACCCTAAAATTTGTACACATGCCCTAGATCTGAAAATGTAAATGCACACTTTAAATGGATCCAGCTTTAACTGCAAGTTTCTTCTCCATGAAACGAAAATGGGGTGAAATTAATAATAATTTCAATATATCCTCATATAAGAGTCCCATATTTTGCTTCAGTATAGCTCCAATAGGTTGGATTCTAAAGTTAAATGATAACTAAGTTGATTATAGTTCTCAAGAAGACATTTTTAAGACCTTCTTTAAAATTTAACTTACAATTGTTCATTTAATCATGAAAATGCTTTATGCAATGGATAAACGTAACAGCCACCCATGCATTTATAATAAACACGTAGGAGGAGTATGGCAGGGCTTTAGAGTCGGAAGGGGCTCAGGGCACTTAGTCTTACCATCTCCTTGGAGGAGGAACCTAAGGTCTAGACATCTTAATGGGTCCAACAGATTTTTAGATTTTTCACTGGAACCACTGTAAGAAGAGTCAAGCACAGTGCTCATTCACGGCATAGGGATCATGAAGAAAACCACAATGAAATGAGGAGAAAAGAACACAGACAGAATTATCTACTCAGCCCTGAGAAAATCTTTCTGTACTTAGGTTCCATGATCATGCTTCTAAATTACTGTTGAAAACGCTTCCCCAAAAGGTGAGAGTTTGTTTCTAGGAGACAGAACTAGCTTCAGAGGAAAGTCAAATATTAAATATTCCTCTCTGATGCTGCACTCACATAACCTTTAGATACCTTCAGAAAGGATGGTGCACACTGGGACTACAAACTTCCCCTGTGTTGGCCCAAGGGAAGGGGTGCTGGGCAGGCATCAGAGAGAGAAGGGAGATCGCTCCTCAACTTTCTCATGGTTCATTTAGTAAACAAAGCATTGCAGGCTGGGGACAAACAGGCCCGAGAGGTGGGAAGGCTCTGCCTGTCTGTCACTTACATGTACTTCATGGACAATCAGATTATGGGAGGACAGTAAAGTGCTGGGACAGTTACTGAGACATCCCAGCAGGCAGGGGGTGCAACTCAAGACACGCAGTCTCGCCAAGTAAGATCTCGCTGTTAAAATCCAGCCTCATCACTACGCTCAGGTAAGTTTCTCCATCCTTGTTATTTGTGATTTGAAGACTTGGTTGGGGCTTTGCTTTCTCTGCCAGGTCTAAATCAGGAAGTGAATTCTGCTGTTGTCTCCATTATCTGCCATCTGCTGACCAAGATAGCAGGCAGATCAAAGTTCACTAAGGAAAATGCCAAGTTCTCGCAAGTTTGTGGCCCAGCAATGCGTTATGATGACATTTAAACAAGTCTTCACTTACTAGTTATTTCAGTTTTTAAGTGAAGCAGAAGCAATTATTTATGCTTATGTGATTAACATTTTAAAAAAGCATTATATTCACATAGTGCAAATGTAATAAATGGGTTTGCAGGCAAAACTAAAACAAGCTAAAATATCTATAAATCCTTCAGTCCAAATTTCACCTTAATGGATGACTCTGAGTTTTGAGTTCGCACATAGTATCAAGGCCCAGTGAGTAAGAATATATTTTTATATTCAGAAAGAGACGAGTGGACGTGTGATGCAGTGTGTGTGAATCTGGGGGCTGGCGAGGGGAAGGATTTCGGGTTCTGAGCAGGGAAGCTGGGCTGTTCTCTGAAGGCTTGGGTAACTGACACCTGAAATAATACCCCAAACTGGGGCTTCCTGGCATATTACAAATACTTTTATCTTTCAGATTTCTGAGATCTTCTACTGCATTTTCAAAGAAGTAGTGAGAATATCTAAAGGAAAGATATCTCCAAAAAGACTATTTCAGCAACTTTAAAATTTGGAAGAACTGGCAGGTAAAGATCACTCGTGCCAGAGCAGAGCATGTGGACTGCAGTAAGTCCTGGGTCTCCCTTCCGTGCTGGTTCTATAAGACAGAGTGGATCTGTTCCTACTTAGATGGAATCAAATTTATTCAAGCTCAAAATTCTGTCTTTTAAAATCTCATCCTGAACTCGTCAGAGA
This sequence comes from Heterocephalus glaber, assembly GCF_000247695.1. The sequence continues at coordinate 741,545 of NW_004624830.1, read as the reverse complement.
ACCCCAAGGTCACGCTGACAGCCACGATGCCCAGTGGCATTAAATAAATGTGGAACTGCCCAAGGGGGGCTTTTCCTTTTTACTGCATCACCCATGCTGCTAATCTTCCCATGATTAGTTTTTCGATGTAAAATGTCCTGGATTATGAGACTAATTCCCTACCTGACCCACTCATAAACAGTTTTGTAAGAGCTAATTTTAGCCTTCTTCGGCCACCAGAGACATTTTAATTTATAAAAGTGCTCCCATGCCTAAGGGCCTGTCACCTGCCACCTAGGCACCCCGCATGGCACAAAGTGACAAGTGGAGCGGATGTGCATCTGGTGGAAAGATGACAGCGAGGGTGTGGGTTTTCTGTTTTAGCTGGTAGGCAAGAAGGGAAGCATTATGAAAAATCGAGGAACACACACACACACACACACACCGTGCTCTGTGAACCTCGGTATTTAACATTTCACTGGAGCTCGTGAGCCACTCCTAGCCCTGACATTTCATGATGGAGTCTTCCTATGTGCCCAGTGATACCCCGGGCATTTGTTTTGGCCATAATACTTCTCATTTATGGAATTCTTCTAGTTCATAAGACAGGCCACATTCGTATTTCACTTGCTTCTCACCATAGTTCACTGGGATACGAAGAACAGGAATCATTACCTACACTTCATAGATCAGTAAAAAGGAGCAGAGAGTATAATCGTACACCCCTGAGTGGTCCCAGTCAAAAGTTGCTGGCACCGTGGATTTTTCTCCCTCCTGGACTTTGAGTTCAGGCACCCACACTCACCCACACTCACACACATTTGAAAAGACATTTCTAAAGAAAAACTCATGAAAATTAAAATTATACTTTCAGCATCACCTCTCTGAGGTGAGCTAAGATATACAGGTACTACTCTGGTTAATAAGCAAAAACATACTTTTTAAAAAAGAATGATATCTTTTTTAGACAAGAGAAAATATTTCATAGTAACCAAATACAAAGTATAGAAACTGAGCTTGCTGGAAAGAAGACAGACTCGGAATAGGATTGCTTTAATTGCAAAATTCCTCAGCACATTTAAATATGGTGATTTATGAAAATCTGATTCATACACAACTTTACAGGAATACATCTGTTATAGAAATCCAGGCTGGCTCACCTGTAATTTACTCTAGAGGAAACGACTGAGTGATAATAATAACAACATGCTCACATCATCTTTCATTACAGATCTTAATGCGCTTCCCCTAATACATTGCATTTGTCTGGGTGACCTTTGGAGGCAGGCAGAGAGGGTATTATCCTTTCTTTACAGATGAGAAATTGGGGTTACGTGCCTTGCCCAAGGTTAGACAGACACCATTCATTTGTGCCCTGAGTGATGCGGTTTTAACGGGGGAGTCGATGAAGTTAGCTTCTTCCTATTTTTCTAACCAGCTGTGAAGGCTCTTAAAACAGAGGCAGATGATCTCACAGATACAACTCTGAATGAAAGAAGCCAGACTCAAATGTGTACATACTGTATGATTCAATTAATACAAAATTCAAATGCAGGCAAAACTAATCCACGGCGACAGACGTAAGGACGGGAGTTACCGTTGGGATAAGGACTTAGGGGTCGGGAGGCTTAGGGTGAGGGTCTGCTTATTGATCTGGGCTGTACACTGTGAGGTTTGCCTTGTGAAAATTCACGGAGATGTACGCTATATCTGTCTCTGTTACAGGTTATAAAAATGTTTACTTACAAAAGGGCTTTACATCTTTAAAAACTAATTTGTAGATGCACTTTATCATTAGATACATCTATCCTTGTGTGTGATTTCCATTAAGTTTAAGTGCATTTTAAAAATATGAACTAAATCTGGAGTTTCAAGACAGAAGAAAAGGTTTATAGAAAATATAACCAGAAAAGGACTTTTGTGCTTCTGAGACAGGGTTTCACGGTGCAGTTCTGACTGGCCTTGGACTTACATATAGCCCAGGCTGGGCTCGAACTTGCAGTGGTCTCCCTGCCTTGGCCTCCTGAATGCTGGGCTTAGAGGCATCACCACGCCCAGCTATGAAAGTTTTTATGTGAGGCCGAGTACAGTGACACACACCTTTAATGCCAGCCACTTGGCAGGCTGGGGCAGGAAGGCTGTCAGATACAAGGCCAATGTGGACAACCTAGTGAGACTGTGTCTCAAAATAGAACTTTAAAAAGGAGGTAGGGCAATAGTTAAGCAGTACAGGACTGGCCTAGCATGCACAAGGCCTTGGGTTCGGTTCCTAATACTAAAAAAAAAAAAAGAAAAAAAAAGAGGGAGAGAGAGAATTTTCCCCTCATATATATTAAGTGGGAAATCGGGGCACATTAGGAGAATAACACAACTGATTTAGGACTATGTCAAACATTTGTATTTAATGACCTCAAACTAGGAATTGCATGCAGCTCAGTGGGGAGGATGTACTTAGCATGTGCAAGGCCCTGCCTCAATTTTCAGCATCAAAAATACAGCAAAACCCCAAAACAACAATAACAACCACCCACAATACCCCAAGAAACTAGCAATCGTAGGAAATGGGATTATGTTGCTGTTCATGTAGTACATCCCCAAGAGTATATGTAAATTCAAGGGAGGTAAGACTACGGTGTTTAGAACAATGCCCGTCTTGGTTCAGAACGCTGCACACCAGGAGGCGTCAGGGTCGGAAGACCGAGCCAGTGACAAACCTGAGCTGGAGCGAGATGAACAAGCTTCCCGAAATCCAGACAGGTCTCCACGCGAGAGGGAACGGGAGGAAAACATTCCGACAGTTTTCCAGGAAGGAAATGACAGGTGCTTGCAACTGCTTAAGGCAATTCCTACCGTAGTTTTCCAAGAATCCTTCGTGCTTAAGTGACTTGTAATACTGGGAGTCAGGGCTGCACTTCTCCTGACGTTACCACTGACGACACGTTTTTTCTTTTTCCTTTCTTTTAAAAAACTTCATGATAGTCCCCGGAATGATGGACGTCAACATCCATCCTGATTGTAGCGCACAGGCACCGGGGCCTCAGGGTGGCGGCGAGATACCGCCCTGAGTTCACCCTCCAGGGGCTTGGCTGGCAGCCAGGCGCGCAGTGGGGGCGGCGCTTTTGTGCTGCGTTTACTAGCGCCTCGCAGGGTACGCATCTCCTGCCCCCGCAGGACGCGAGCCACGCATTAGGCAGCAGACTGCAGATCGGCGCCCTGGCCAGCGTGAGGCCCTCTGGCGTGGGCAGAGATGGCCCGTGCCTCCCGAGTGGAGGAAGCGACTCCGGTAAGGGTCTTCACACCCTCGCATCTCCTCACCGCAGAGCCCCTGGCCTTCCGTGGCCCCCTTGCCCTGTCTGCACCGGACCTTCCGGTCCTCCCGCATCACTCCTGACACACGTGTGGTCCTGTGGCCCCCGTGGGCAGCAGAGAGGCCACACCACGCTTCCTTTCATCAGTTTCCACATTTCTGTTCCGGCTCACACAACAGATGCGATTGTCGCGTATTAGCTCAACTAGGGTCTTTAATACCCCGAGCTTCCATCATTTTTAGCATTGAAAAATGTAAATCAAGATACTTGCCATTAAGCCTTGTTCTCCGGGCTTCCCTGGTTCACCCTTAAAAAAAGAACAGGGATAATGTTAGTAATTATTTTCTTTTTCCTAGCACTCCCCACAACCCACAGATAAGTACTTTAAAAAGATGAAATAAAAGAACGCACATGGTACAGAATTTAAAGAGATCTGCCGTCCTTTTTTCAAATACATTTAGTAGATATCTTAGGATTTAATAAAGTCAGTCTATTCATGTATTTCTATTGGTAGCTGTTTGCAACACATGACCATTACACGCGTCCTGGGGAACTGGTCCACGTCTGCATCCCCCCTTAGTGTCACTTCCCCTCCCTCCCTGCCTCTGTCCCAGGACCTCTCCCCAGCTCCACCACGCCCGGCCCCCTGCTTCCTGTCATCGAGGACAGGGCCACGTCCTGGTTACAGTGACATAAAGATGACAGCGTGCATCTTCCCTATGAGAACTCATAAGTTTCGATGGAGGACACAGCCAATTGCTCTTAGGTGGGAATTATATAACAAAATGTGCATGGATTCATTTTAAACCTTGGGCCTTATGAATCAATAATGGTTGAAGTGCCTTGTTTTATTAAAATCGATACAGAGGGCTGGGGATTTAGCTCAGTGGTTCTGGTGCCTGCTGCGCAAGCCCAAGGTCCCGAGTTTGATATCCGGTACCAAAAAAAACAACCAAAAAACCCCCTAAAATGGATACACAAAAATCTGTTCTACCACTATCATTTTCTAATTCTCAGATCAAAATTGAATCATGTTTTATTGCCACATTATTATATGACAGTCCTGGGCTACAGACATTTGACTGCAAACCTGTGTTTGGAAAGCCAACATATGCAGCCATTGCTGGTGGTCTCAGATTATTTTTACAAAAAAATCTTTCTAGCAGTTATGACAACATGTATACATTAATTCAAAGACTATAAATTAAGTTCAAATTATATTTACAGAATCTCTTTTTAAAAAGTCAATTTGTTCTTTGTGTAAAAAACCCTACTTCTTAAATGAATAAACTATAGTGATGTTTTTGGATTTTTTTGTCACACCTTACCTTTATCTCTGTTTCTTAAAAATAATTTCTACCTTAAATTAGATTTCTGTTATTGTATACAATACTCAATGATATGAATAGTTTTGTAGCATCAAAATGCTTTTAACCAGTTTAAAGAGACTCCACTAACAACTAGCAATCAATGAGAGTGCTTGAAATATCCCCAAATCCATGAACCTCTCTATCCTCAGTGGTATCACCCGTGGAAATGCTGAGATACAAGCAGACAGTTTTGGGATTAAACCAGTGTTGGAGGTCCAGGGAAAGTGTTCCCAATAGCTACTCATATGCAGAGTCCATTCTTCCTCTCCTGCGAGCCAATGCCCAGCAGGGAGAGGGGCTTCTAACAAGGTTACCTCAGCACAGTCTAACTATCTTACACTCTGACAAAGAGGATCACTCTTTGAAAACAAAATATAGCTATATGCGTTATACAATGGAAAGAAAAAATACTAGAGCATTAATGATTGTGGCTGATTTGTTTTGAATTTATTTTTAAAATTTTCTACTTTGTGGACAAAATTTTCATAACTTTTGTGGTATAAAAGCAATAAAATAATTTAAATTAAAGGAATACACTCAATAAAACAATTCAGTAATAAGCCCTAATTTCTAGTCCCAAAGTCATAATACTAATCTACTTTTTAATTTTCATATATATTTTTTTAAACTGTTGGTTTGCCTCTATGAACCATTTATCTACTGTCCTGTACTTTGACACTTGACTTAGTAACTAAGCACTGAGAGCATTTTGATTGATGTCTATTAATAAGGCTTATATGCTAGGGACAAGTGCTATTAAAATCATAACCAGTGATATTTTAACCATTAATTTTACTGTTCTTATTAGCTTTTTTCGGGTCAAGTTATGTACAAGGAATTAAATGTTAGAAAACTTTGCCTTTGCATTCCATAAATAGTATGAAACTTTGTTGTATTTGCTGTGGACCTCAGCAACTTGTCAGCCTCCCACTGCCTTTTCCAGTTATCTTTCCCAACACCCCAGGCCTGAGCCCACCCTGAGCCAGATGTGGGAAGGGGGTCCTCAGACCACAAGTGCTTCAGACTCACCTGTGCAGGTCCTTGGGGTTCCCGATGGATGGCGGGAAAGTGGCACACTGCTGGCAGTGCCCTGCGATGCTCAGAGACTCCCCTGTCACCCCACTGCCCTCTGCACCCCCGCACGCCTCACCCTAGGCTGGACAGCCCCTCACCACCCTACCAGTCCCGCTTCCCTCGACAGCAGGGTCCCAAAGCCACTCACAGGCACTCCTGGCATCCCTCGGGGGCCGTCCTTCCCGGTGTCCCCAGGGGGCCCTCTGGGACCTGGAGGGCCTGGGGGTCCCGGGGGCCCTGCCTGGCCTTGGTCACCCTGCAATGGAGAAGGGAACAGACAACAATAATCAGGAAAGATTAATCCCCAGGTCTTCTTTTCGACACTTTGAATTCCCATTATCTAATCCACGTTTATACCCCGAGAAGAGCCAGAGCCACCAGAAATCAAGCCTGCAGGCAATTTACCTGCCAGCAGGGAGCAAATAAATATTCATGCTGGGCAAGCGATGAGATGCTATTACAGCCAAAGCAGCCCCAGTGCAGGCCCGGTCGGAAACTTTGTATAACTTAATCTACCGCAATACTGAGTTCTAGTCACTGCTTAACAAATGGCTGCATTTGTAGCTCAACAAATATATTTACATTTCATAACCAACAAAATTAAGCAGAGGAGGCTCCTGGCAGATTGTGTAATAATTGATAAGTAACCAAAGCTCGAGAGATTAGAAATAGGATCTATTACTAGTTAGAAGTTAAGATTTTTAAAATTTAAAATTTTGATGTCTCTTTAATTTGGTACTTTCGTATACGTTTCAAATGCAGCTCATCAAATAAAAATTTATTCTAAGATATTTACAAATAAAGACACCCCCAACCCCACCCCACCCAGGAGGTAAACAGTGAAGCAACAGCACCCGGAGCAATAACGAATGTAAGAAGAATCAGACTCCAGCCAGAGGAAGCACTACCTTAATCAGGCGGCGTTTAATGAGCTGCTGATCAGCAGAGAGAAAGCCATGATTGATTTTAGGAAACACCATCTGATCAGTCAGGTGAGGTCAAAGGTTGAAGTTCAGAGGTGAGAGAGTTGAAGAATAGACATCAGAAGGCCCCGAGAAAGAAATAGAGACACGCATTAGATTACAGCAAGCGGAACCGGCACTGTCTGGGTCCGACCCGCGGCTCTTCCGAAGGAACCGGGACCCTGGAATGCCAGGGGGAGGCCGACTTCGGTTGGAAAGCGGCCCTTCTCGGACCCGTGCTACACATGGTGTCGGCCCCACTCCCGGAGGAGCTGAGCTGGGCAGGCCTGGGCCCGAGCAGAGTCGCCACAGCCAGGGCCAGTTCCGTGTCCACCAGCCCGCGGCCAGCACACAGGGGCGCGAGCCCGCCTGCCGTGGGTGGCGCCGAGGCCCGGCTGCCTCGCTCCGGGGAGTCCAGGGGTCCTCCGGCCTCTGACGGCGGCGGCGGCTCTCGCTCCCCGGGGGCTGACCGCGGGCCGGACCGCGGGCCGCGCGACCACAAACCTTGACGGTGAGGATCTGGTTGCTGTGCAGGGCGGCGACCGTGGGGAAGCCGGGCAGGCCCTAGGGACAGCCAGCGCCAAAACACACAGCGTCACGACCGGGGACAGCGACACCAGCGCAGCCCAGCGCCCCCTCCCGGCTGGGCAGAGGAGCCACCCTGCCGCGGCCTACGGGAGGGACAGCCGACCCGCAGCCTGCACGCCCCGGAGCGCAGTCTGTCCTCAGCAGTGTGAGCACAGAGCGCAGGCCGCTGCCACACCGGGTCCCGTGGGCGACTCACAACACACAACACGCGTGTTGTTTTGTGGACACCAACAGTGAACCCACTTTGGCTGTTAGATCAGAATAAACTAAATGGTTCCCAAACAGCCTTCCCACCCGCATAACCCAGTTTCTCTGGTCACCCCGTGACTCGCGAGCCACGGGGATGTGCCTCGGGCTTCTGTGGCTTCCTTCCTGTTGGTCCCCTCTTCTCACCCAATTCTATTTTGAGGACAGTTTTTAGGAAAAGCCAGAAAGCTTCCAGGGTTTTAATTTTATTCGTTCTGTGGATATTTTTCTTACTTTTCCCCATGTGAGGGAAGACATGCTTTTTTTTTTTTTAAACAGAGCCAATAAAATCAGGTTTGTCGTATGAAGACTTTTTTTTTTTTTAGCCCTAATGCCTTTCATTCTTGTTCTATAGCATTATGACTTTTCAGGAAGCAAGTCAGAGGAAATCGTCTACCTCTGACCAAATCCGCTCTGATAAGGCTATTAAGTGGCTGGGTAGTTTTGAAGTGACCTGTGTCCTTCTCTTCTAAGAGTCTTCTAAACACAGACTCTACACAAACTCAGGAATACTACAAGTTGGAAACCAGATGTGTACAATTTGCTTTTGTTTTACTATGGAATATGAGTTTAAAATGTTATTAGATGGTGATGTGCCAGCGTCTTTCCATCTGCGACTCATTAGCCCTATATTACACAGTCCGAATTTTATACATAAACCTCATATTTATGTAACAAAGAACAAAAACAGATACAAACAAGACGTCTATGAGGGATCAGAATCATGATTAGTGGTGATAAATCATAATGTCACTTGAGACACGATTATCTAACAAAATAATTTTAAATTAAAATCTTTTAACAGCACACATGGTAGGCCTTACAAATGTTTTGAAATTTAAATGTCTAAGTAAGTCACTTCTTGTACTTACATTTGAGCATGACCAGGTTGCTGTGTCAACATATTTTTAAAATGCACACCCAAATAAAAATACTAAGTTTTACAGCTTTTTTTTTGGCTTTTTTTTATTAATGAGTTCCACTTTGGCAGATTCTGACACGCACATAATATAGTTGATCATTTTTACCCTGCTTGGTTTGGGTTCTAAAGAGGGAGGTGGATGTGTAATTCTCAGTTCAGATGGTTCCTTCCCTGCAACTGGAACTCTACCTGACCAGCTCTGTCCACGCCTGTCTTTATTCCTCAATCAGCCTCACTGTGAAAATGCTGCCAGCTAGCTGCTTACAGGGCCGCTTTGCAGGTCTCATAAAGGACTTCATATGTTTCACGTAGCAAAGGAAAAATACAGACAGCCAGAAGGATTCATTTCAATTTCAACCAAAGTCCCTTGGTGTGGGCTGCGACAACCTAACACCCTGAGCTGTTCCGAGTGGGGAAGTAACCCCAAGGGCACAGCCAGTGTCCCAGGGCACGGCTAGGGCAATAACTGACACGGCACATTTTCCCAGAAAGTCCATTTTTAGGGTGAATAATTTTAAACATTTTTATGTAAAGTAAGCCATACATTCCGGGGTGGAATACAAATCTGCATGCATTTTAAAATAGCATCATTTGATGGGGATACCTCCAGCTCATAGGTAGACCCTGTGTGTTGCTTGCAGAGTTAATTTGAAAAGCCTGGTGCCGAGTATTTATCTTCAGGACACAGCTTCCTATGGCTATAAACTGCTAGGCTCTTCATATAGAGAATTCACTTTTTCATTAACTATGCAACCCCCCCTCCAGTATCATTAGTCATAGTCCTTTCTAAATAAATAAAATGGACATATTTCACATGGTTTCACATCTCAGAAAACTTGCCTGGTACACAGATGGTCAGAGTGGGTGTGGAAAAAAATGTGTCTCTTAAAAAACACGGAGAAATGATCCAGAAGAAGCTGAAATACTGAAATCATTTGCACGCACTTTCACCCCAAAATATTTTGCATTCTAAAGGAACTAGATGTACAAGTGTGTAATATGCACTACCTTACACAGCCCACGTTCTTACCCGAGAGCATAGAGGCTCACAACAATGTCATAAAACCTCCAGGCACTCTGTGTAGGAGGTAACCAATTCAAGGTCAGGGTTTTTCATTATTTGAAGGAGGCTATATCCCTTTTTATTACCTCCTAGAAGGAAAGGTGCATGTGTACCCCAAAAGAATATTGAATAATTCATAAGAACTGGTTCTATTTAGGGCCCATAAATCCAAGCTGTTATTGTCATTTCTACTGTACACTCAGTAATGATGAGTGTTATACAGTTACATTACAGTGAGAAAACTGTGTTTTGTTAAAAGCACTCAATAAGGCAAGATAGAGCCAGAAATGTAACCCTTGACTTCTAATTCTAGACTTCGTCTTTATGCAATTTATGAATTTATGATTATTTTGTTCTACTTGTTTTAGAGTTTAAATATTAGCAAGCTTAAAAACTAAGACTCAGAAACATAAGAAGTGTTTGTTGAGTGCCTTCCGTGTGGCATTTGCTGTGTTAGGCCCCGGGGTCTGCATGGTGAGCAGGATTCCAAGCTCACAGTGTGTAACATCTAGTGGCGAGAGAGGGGAGAGGAAGCAGGCAGTAGCCATACCAAGCGACAAGCACTATGATGGTGAACTTGGCTGCAAAGGCAACTAGCTGTGCACCCAGCACTGGGGAAACGCCCGAGCCAGGTGAACTTGGTGCCTAGCTTGGTACACCAAGACTCAGATTGAAGACAGAGATGCTAGATGTTGCTACAACAGCTTCATTGCAGGACTGTGTCTAGGACTCTGAGGGACAAACTGGCCTTCCAGCATTACCAAGACCAAGTTCTCCAGACCTGCACCTTTGCTAGGAACCCAGGGAAGATAAGCAGGGACCGGTCCTCGTGCCCAGCCTGAGCTGTGGAGGGATGGCAGGGAGTTACCAGAGGAAGGTGGTGCTAACACAGGCCATGTCACAGATGATGAATTCAGTGCAGGATCTGCTCGAATTGTGCTGTCCACGGATGTCAAGAGGCAGCAGATGAAAGAGGAGAGGTAAAATCAGAAGTCGAATGACTGTATGAAGTCACCCGGGGAGGACAAAGGGATGAGCAGAGGAAGAGGCAACTGCCAGGAGGATTCTACAGAGCTGTGCCAGAAACAGGAGGAAGGCAAACTTTTTTCAGAAAGAAATGATATGGGGAAATTACTCAAAATGACAGATACAGACTTGTTTATTGCTTTATTATGCTGCATGAGTGCATATAAATGGCCCGCAGTGGCAAGAGGCTGAGGGTGGCCAATGTCACTGGAAACAGAGGCTCATTAATAAGCACAAGGCAGTGTAGCCGGGACCATACAGGTATGGGAAACAGTGAAGACTTATTTTAATCATGAAGGGCCAAGGCACCTCAACAGCAAATCTGGTGGGAAGAAAACAATGCACTGTGCTAGGAAATGAAAATCTTCATGCTTGTCCATAATGTCCACGATCGTGATTCTGTTTGCTCAAAATATATCATGCATTACAACATAACCATTACAGTGGGCACGTGTGCAGGATAAAGACAAATATTCCTGGAAGCTGATCAAATGATTTCTAGTGAAGAGAGACCAGATGGGGAATATAATAATAGAATATGAAAATATTTAGGTAAAAGAATCACTTTAGTTTAACAGCAGGAACTGTTAGGAGGCTAAAAGAAAAAAGTTTGCTGCTAAATCGTTCCATATTTCAGTAGATACTATAATCTCTGTGTCTGAAGAGAAAAATCACCCGTACAAGGCTAAGTAGCTAAGAAAATCCTCTCACTAAACAACATGAGAAACAGAGCCTGTGAAAATCAGAATTTATAACTTATGGAAAAAGATTAACTTATAGAAATATTAATTATGGAAAAAAGTGTTACCTGGTTGTTGTATATAATATTTTCAAGTTGCTCAGAAAACCCAAGTTTTGTATATATTCTAAGTCCCTTTCTGTTATGTTCTACCATAACTGTTAACCCAAGTCACTGCAGTATATCTTTTTGATAAATGTGAATTTCACAAACTGTTTCAAAGAGAGAACAATGTAATCCCTATACTGGCAATTGTCATTGAATACCCACATAGCTACTAAAATGCTAAGTAAAGATAAATTACAAAATATCTGTGTGGATAAGAAAGATGGCAGATGAATTCTAACACCGGCAAGTGCAAAGTGTAAGAAAAATTGTCCAAGCTACACTCACAGGGCGGAAGGCTCTACTTGTCTTTTAAGGGTTTCCCACGGTTATTGAAAAGCATTTCCTAATGACATGCAGCTAAGAGAGATCAAAAAACCATGCAACCCTAGGAAAAGAAGTAGGGGTCTTGAAGGAGGATTGTTCTGGCCTGAGGGAACCGGAGAAGGGCAGACAGAGAGTACGGGGGAGAAAAACAAAGCAGCCTTATAGTCTGAGAAGGTGAACAAAACAAAATTTGTATAAATTTTTGTATCAGTCACTTTCCTGCCCCTGAGACATACTACCCAACATCTGAAACTTAAAGGAGCAGAGGCTTATTTGACTCAGGTTCCAGGGGCTTTGGTCCGTGGCCAGCTGGCTCCAAGGCAGAAAGGCAGGGTGGAGGAGCTGCTCACCCCATGGCAGCCAGGAAGCAGCGAGTGGGGAAGCCAGGGACAACAATGCACCTCCCAGGCCACCTCCACTGGGCCCCACCTCCTACAGCACATCCAGCCCTTAGGAGCCCACTGATGAGCGCAGTGCCCCGACCCACTCACCTTCCAAAACTCCACCTTTGAATGCACAAGACTTTCGGGGGGGCATTTTATATCTGAACCACAACAATGTTATTCCCAGATCTGAGATATCCTCTCTAAATAAGCATCCAGAGAACAATCTGGTCTTAGGGATTTAAAATAATAGATGGTGACAGCAATAACAGCAGCCGACACTCACGACAGGCATTATTCTATCAGCCATATAAATACTAATGCTTTTCATCCTCCCATCAACCATGAGGGATCTGAGGGACAAAGAGGTTAAGGGTTTTGCCCACCTATGAGGCAACATCAGGATCAGGATTCCCCTACTGCTCATGAGCTCCAGACTCTACGTTCTTAACCATTATGTTTTCCATAAATACTTTATAGTCCTTTGCTTAGAAAAATAAGCAAGACAGACCTTACCCTGGGTCTCCTGCAGCTTTGAGCATAAGCAAAAAGGCAGACACCGAACAAGCAACTGCAAACGTGGCTGGTATCTCCTCTAAAAACTGCCCATTCTCTTTCTACTTGCTTGACCTCCTTTCCCCAGTCACGCTCTTAGCTGACCCTCTGCTTACTGCCTCACGTGAGGTGCAGGGAGGCAGAGTGCAGAACAAAACTTGTCTGGCATTTCTAGCGTGAAAAGCAGAAAGACAATCTTCTCAACTGGAAGAGAAGATGATCTGCGCCCCAAGAGCAGAGGAAACTCCTGTCCTGCTTCCCAGCAGCGTTCCCAGGAAGCCAGCAGTACCTCCAGAAGCAATGTCTAGAAGACACGTCAGATGACAGCACCGTGAGCAGCGTGTGGGAGACTTAAGAGCGGGAGAGATGGGGCAGACCAGTCCAGCCACCCCGCCACCTGCACTGCTAACTGTGCAGACTGAAAACTGGGGGCTGTGAAACACCCTGCAGCAGGGGGGAAATGGGGAAACCCCAAGCAGGCAGATGCTGTTGTGGTCAGCTCAGAAGAGTGGAGGCTCAGATTCAGAAACCCGCTTATTAGAGAAAATTAAGTCAGATTTCTGAGTCTTTGGATTGAGATCCGTAACTCTAAAGTATGGATGATGACTGTGAACAAAACTAGAACTGAGAGGGCCTGGAAAGGGGACCTAAGCAGCTCAGGTGGGCAGGGAGGTGACAGTAAGTGGGGACCTGGCCGCCTTTTAGGGGCCCTGGCACTTTTCCTTCGCCTAGGATCGTCAGGAGGAACACGAGGCCCAAAGAGAAAACATCTTTCCCTTTCTGAAGATGCACCCGACCTACCCGTGGTAGATGGGATTGAGGCCCAGTTCGAGCCACTCCCCCTTGAGGCCAGGCTGTCAGGCAAGGCCGGGACAGAGGCCATGGCTCTAGGTTGTGGGGTTCCGGTGGAGGGTCAGAGCGATGAACAGGACTCTTTCATGTACCAGCACCTCCTGCGCGCATGCCTCGGTCCAGGTGCAGTGAAAGGGGTTGCAGGGGTTCAAGCCCGGCGGAAAGGGAGAGGTGTTTCACGAACATCAGTCCAGGTGGAAAACATTCCGCATTTGTGCTCTGACGGGCAGGCAGCACCTAAGCACTTTCCGCCTGGGAAGAGGGGCGAGGCTCCCGGAGTGGTGGGTCGCGAGGGGTGAGGTGAACAGGAGGGCGACACCGGAAGTGCTTGTGGACTCAGAGGCAGCTACCCCAGTGTGAAGTGCTCTAAGCTCCCAACACCGACTGGAGCCAAAGCGCACGTTTCCTAGGAAACAGCACGGAGACGGCGGCCACAGCTCTTAAGGTGCTGAGAGGCGGGGAGTACTGGGCAGCCACGAACACTGCTCCACGATGAAGGTGCCATCCACACGTGGGCTTAAGGAGGACAACCCTAGCAAGCCTGAAGGTCAGATGACAAAACAAGATCCAGCCTGTGACTTATCTGCTATCCCCAAGTCCAAAGTCTCAGAGGAGAAAATGTTTTCTATAAGTTTACAATTTTTTAAGTTTGTAGCAAACTTATGTGGGGACAAAAACTTCTGAACAGATGCGGGGCTCTTTCTGTCCCCAACAACCCTTCACGGTGTGACGACGTAGGCAGGTGTCCCACTGCGAGGTCTGATGGTGCAGCGGCAGCGTCTTGGCCCTCGAAGGCTGTTAAACAGGACGCAGTCGGTGCGGGAGCAACATTAGCTTCTGGCTTCCTAGAAAACTAAATTCTCAAACACAGCTGACCCCAAGGGCTGCAAGATGCGATAGGAACCTTGTCCAAAGTTGATGGTAAAGGGCCCTTAATGGGATAAATGATTACAGAAAAAGTGGTAAACGTTAAGTTTAAGGCAAAGCATTTGTCAATACTGGTGGGACTGGAAGTGCCCCAGTGTGAGTATGTGCCTAAACGGATGATAGAATTTATGTAAGTTTTTGGCAATTAAAAATACATTATATTTTGACATGGTCTACAGAGCTAGCTGGATCAATTTTTGTCTGGTACATATCTTTTAACTGTTTTTATAAATAAGCTCATTTATAATTAGCATATTGTTTTGCAAGTAAATGAAAAAGAAAACCTGTGAAAATTTTGTCTTTTTATGAAAAAAACTTCTCCAAAGGCCTTGTTTGGAATGCCCATTTGATTACCAAACACTGCCTCATAATTTGCTTAAATCTCCCTTTTAAAAAATCCAAAAGCAAGCCAGGCATGGTGGCACACGCCCATAACCCTAGCACTCAGGAGGATGAGGCAGGAGGATGGCCATGAGTTTGAGGCCAGCCTGGGCTACATAGCGAGTTCAAGTTAGCCTGAAAGACAGTGAGATCTTGTCTCAAAAAACAAAACAAAACAAAACACCCCAAAAGCAAACTTTAACTCAGCCTTCTCTGAATTTTATGCAGACTGCATTTGAAATTAAATTTTTGAGTTGAGGCCTTCCAATAATAATTTTTCAGTTCTCATGGAATTTTCTAACATGATAGGAAATCACAACAGTGTGCAATACAATATTTTGCAGTGATATTTGCATAAAACCCACGGTCCACTCAGCTGTCTGCCCAAAGACTCCACTCCACTTGAACGGACCTACCCTTCTCCGACAGGAAGGTCTGCATCTGCAGAGAAGGTGCAGGCTCAAGAGCACAGGGCTTCATTAGCCAACAGAGCACTGGATACTGAGTGAAAATAGGCATTCGTCCAGTTGTCCATGAGAAAAGCTCAACTTCTCGTTTTTCATGCCAAAGTGTCCTGCTGTCCCCTAAACAGTCAATAAGTGTTCTGGCTTAGTGGGTGGTGGCTAACCTTCCCTTGCCTGGGGTTAGACGGCGTCCATGCTAAAGTCACTTGGGCCTGTGCGCTGTGGACGGCAGCCTCTTTTCCTGTTCCAGCCGACCCAGTTGACAAAAATGCTGTCAAGGCTCCACGGGACCCAGCTACCAGGGATGGGGAGTTATCCTGGGAAGCTCGCCATCCCCTGAGAGTTTAGCTCCCAGTAAGCGCCTGACAGCCCTCCACGTGCCTGGACTTTTCAAGAGAGATCTTAACAGCAAAGAGGTAATGGGACACTTGGTAAAGTCACCAGAGAGTCGCTTTGCTTGGGGGGTCCTATCTTAGAAACTTTCTCCACCAGTTAGTCTGGTCCCTTTTTTTAATATTCTCCTTTGTCTTTCTCCTAATTTTATAGCATTTTCATACAGGCTGTTAAATATAAGAGTAAACTAGTCCACCGTTTGAAGATATTCTTAAAATGTACATGTTTTATAATACAAATTATATGTAGGATGTGCCTAAATCCCCGTAATTACCTTTGATGTCATTTGTGTGTAGTGGGATTCGCTCGATAACTGCAAGGATGCAGCAGATAACACACAAAAAGAAGCATGTTTGAGACAAGCAGAAATGGGAGGACTTGGCTGAATAGGAGGTGAAGGTTGGGCTGAAAAGAAATGATAATTATTCAGTTGATTTCTGCCACTGGAGAAGGCAGACAAGTGCTGCTACATCTTTTCTTGATTCATGAGAAAACAGAAACCTATCTTCAAAACAATAAAAAGGTCGAATGCTACAGTTTAAATTTAAATACCAGTTACCAATTCAAATTTAATTTAAAACATTTTATAGTCCAAACTAAAATATATGAAGGGTAAGATTTGGACAGAGACCATCCGTTAAAGATCTGTGTTCTTGTGCTTTTGAACACTGAATAATCGCTAGAAGCCGCTGGAGGTCTCTGGCTGAGAGAGGAAACAGCCCTTATCCTCGGCAGCAAAATAAAGGGTTGCAAGTTCTCACCCTGTCAGTGCCATGCTGCACTTCCGAGCCCTGGTTCCTACGTCAGAAACATTTTTAAATACGAGGAGGAAGAAGAACAGAGCAGGTGTAATAAAAAGCAAGTCTCACATTCTGGTAGCGATGGATTTGTTTGGGAGGCGGCTTGTGATTTGAGCTCATATAAAAGAGGCCGCTGTGATCTATGTGAGAAGCGTGGTTACTTTGGGACTCTCAGAACAGAATTTCCTGACGTCTGTGAAATTAAATCTAAACTTTATAATGATATGGGTATTAGAAGTCATAACATGAAATTTCTACATTTTGGTTTTAATTTCATAGTTGTGGTTGATGATGTTGTCATGTAATGAAATGCAGTATATTTTTATATTAAGTTGTACTATACTGTTTAATTTTTAAGTGGTATATTTACCTGCAAAGCTTACTTGAAATAACCACACCAATAATATTTTTTTACCTCTAATTCTTTTAATGGATTCATATTTCAAATACCTAGATGATAACA
This sequence comes from Heterocephalus glaber, assembly GCF_000247695.1. The sequence goes on along the minus strand of NW_004624830.1, from coordinate 724,618 downwards.
GACCAGCCAAAACATGTCAAGAGTAAAGATTAAACTGTCTTAGAAAGTTACTGAAAAGTATGGCTCAAATAAGCCTTGTGTGCAATTTTTTTTTGATACCGGGGATCGAACTCGGGACCTTGTGTTTGCAAGGCAGGCAATGGCACCACTGAGCTAAATCCTTGGCCCTATGTGCAATTTTTAATAAGGTCAGTTCTCTATTTAAATGTACTTAATATTCTGTTCATCAAAGGAATTTGCTCACATATACAGAAGCTACATTTTTTTCTTCCTATGATTTCAAAATATCTTTCAAGTGAGCAGATATTAAATGTTTATTTTATTTACCAACAAAAATTTAATGACAGTGTTTTGTGTTTGAATGCATGTGTGCCAAAGAAAAATCTTTTTCTGATATCTTAAGAGATCTAAAAGCAGCAGCCCAATTTACAAAACACAGATGTATTTCACAGATCTTACTTTTATTTTCTTGGATGGGTCTCCAATTTTAGTACCCATAAGAAAGCTTATGTTTTAAGAACCAGGTGTTACCTGGGAGGCTTTGATAAGATCCCTACCAGTTCTATCACTTCATCAGCTACAACACTGATGCCTCCCATATGCGACTAAAAGAAAGTACAAGATGCACGCCTATTATGTTGTTACTGAAAGTTGCCTATTTTGACCTAAAACACTGCCAGCCATTCTCCGGGCATGACACGGGATATTGGGAATTGTGGAACAGGAAGAGGAGAGTAAGTTAGCCTTCCACAGCTCTGGGGTGAAGCTTGATAACATTACACACAACTGGCCTGAAGGCTCATTGTAGTAACTATACAATTGACCATGATCTTGGCTTTCCAAACACTGGAGAAGTTAACGTGGAAAAAGGCATGAAATAAATCTGACTAACAAAAAAGTATTTCTGAAGGAGCTGCCAGAATTGACTTTCTACAAGGTATCGTTATCTGATTTGTGAATTATCAGGTCCTCAGTAGCTTACAAATTAAGAGACTTCTTTTCCACTCTTACTCATTGAAGGACTTCTTTCACTGTAGCCATCTAATTAGGAATAGGAAAGGAATAAGAAGTGAAAGTGAAACCATGGATTAATATAGGACAGTTGGCATGGAATGTTATGCCTGTGTCAGAAGCACTTTTGGGAGATGTTCTACAGGCAGCAAGAACAACATTCTATGAACCCTCAACATGAATGTAATTATGTATCACAAGCACATACTAATAGAAAAGAATCAGAAACAGAAAAATGCTGAAAGAGTAGGCTTGCTTTTTTCTAGAGAACTGTTAATATTACTATTACTTTATAAACACGTAATAGTAACCAGTTCCTATTTAGTTTCCAATGGTCTGTCAAACAGAAAAAAAATATAGCTAGTTGTGTTCAAGATTGCTACTAATAGTGGTAAAATTAAACATGAAGAAAAGTAGAAACTTTGAGAATCTAAATATATCTTGGGCTAAAGAAATGACTTTCCAAATAAAGAGTTATTCAACCATTCATATCATTTTCCACCTTTGTGAAAAGTGGGAGAAGTAACAAGAGAAAAATAAAAAAGGCAGATCCCGCAAAACATATACAGAAATTCCATCTATATTCCTAAGTCAATGCTAGAATAGATGATTAAAAGGATTGTTAGTAAAAATTAGAAAAGAATTGTAATATAAAAGTATTGTGTTCATTTCCTTTTAAAAAAGGATCATTGGTAGATGCTGTACACATGTAACTGGGTAACAGTGCACTTGTAACTGACTGGACAATCTACTCATGTGACAGTGTCTAATTGATCACAAAATTCATGACCTCAGTCCTGGACCATTCAACATAGGTATCAATGAGTCAGATTAGCCCTCTACCATATGTGGTGTGGGAGTGATTGCTGTCTATAAATGCTTATTGATTTCTCTATCTCAGAGCTCCAGACAGTGGGGAGAAGGAGAGAACTAATATTTACTGGATTGCAGAATCCTTAGGGAGTGGGACCTCAAAGGGACAGAATGATAGTCTACTAATTACATGGGAATACAGGAACAATATGAGGACCCAATAAAGAAGCTATCTTGTACAGATATACAATTGAGGAGTGATGCATTAATAACAGTAAAAACGATTTTAGAATTTAAGGCGCCAATTATATAGTATATAATAAAATTATATACCACTATACACTATGCTGTTTAAAGCTAATCTAATTCCAGGCTTAATTAAACATAAATAATTGTTAATATACCACTTTACTCTGCCAGACCACATCTGGACAAACGGGCTTGATTTCTGGCCATTTAGCTTTTAAGGAGGATACATTCATACAAGAACGTGCACAAAGAATCAGAATGTAAGAGGGCACAAAACTGTCACAGGAGGAATAAAGGAGTTAGGGATGGAGCCACAGGAAATGGGATATGAGAGGTATTTTGAGGTATTTTAAACAGACTTAAAATCAAATGGAGAACATGGAGCATCAACCCCACCACCAGAGGGCGCACTGGGGTTATGCTGACCCACTGCTCCTTGAGGGATGTCACCATTGGGGTTGGAGACTAGAAGAAGGGCTTTGGGTGGTTCCAACTTTGAATGTCACTGCTTCTATCAATTCACTGAAGGACTGTCCTAAGGAAGAGGCATTAGTTCAGAAGGACTAGCACTAAATATACCAGGTGTAGAGAACACTAGGTGTTGACTCAGAGGCAGGGGCAATAAGATCAACTGAAAGGACAATTAAATTAACTCTGTGATATTTAGGGCTGCTTCTACTAAAACCCCGCTGCTTGGTAGGAAAGTGAGCTCCTTGTCACCAGAGTGTCTGAGTAGGACCTGGGACGTAAACTCAGGACACCCTCTGGAGATTTGTAGCCAACTGGCTGGATGTGACTCAGGTTTATTTGGCAGCTATGTGAGAATTTGACTGAGCAGCAACTGAATTTCTCTTATCTGTATCATCCTTCCCCTTTACCATGCTGTTAACATAGGACAACCAGAATCTACCTAAAAACCCTTTCTGCTGCTGACAATTTTTCAATTTTATAAAACCTAGATTGCAATTCCTGTTATTACCCAACAGTTAAAAACACAACAAATATAAACATATTTCAGATGGATACACTTCTTTCCCACACATTGAAGTATAGTCTACCTTAGAGGATGCTTTGTGTGCTATCTCTTTTCTCAACCTGCTGGACCAGGCCCTCAAATTCTGAACTTGGTAAAATCAGAGAAATCAGGTTTCCATTTACTTTTATGTCAAGGAGGACCCAGGGAAAAAAAGGTCAGGTATTACTCATCCAAATTAGTCCTTTCTTTGAAGATTTGTCAGTGTAGACATCAGGAATTATTTCAAACAAATCATGGGCTTGTTTTTAATTGATTAAAGAAACGGCAATTTTGTTACGAATTTTTGTAAGGGAAGATGTTTCCATTAATGCAAATATAGAACCAGAACAACAAAATCCCAGAAAATATGTACAATGCGTTAAAACCCAACTTTTTCTAGAATTATAGTCACTAGTATTATTAAAAAATTATTTGGCTCCAACAGAAAACCATGAAACTGGGCTGGGGATTTAGCTCAGTGGTTCTGCCACCTGCTGCGCAAGCTCAAGGACCCAAGTTCAATCCCTGGTACCAAAAAAAAACCAAAACCAAAACAGAAAACCCTGAAACTAAATTTATATTAGAATTCTAAACAACCATGAACTTCAGCTGTGACCTACTTAGGTACCTAAGCTATATCATTTTAAGTAATAAACATATATTGTTAAAGAAAGAAAACCTACAGGAAATTCTGAAATTGAGGGCCACATTTTTCCTCAAAGGAATGGCTCAGGTTCTATCCTTCAAACTCTGTGATGTTTCCAACTTTAAACATATAATTAAAGCACTAAAATGTATCTTTTAAACATTACTTGGATGTTATTCAATTGCTAGCCTAATCTATACATGACTTTTCAAAAATTGTTATTTTATCATTTATATTTCAAGCAAAGAAAAAAATATTTTTTCTTCTTTTTTTTTGGTACCTGGGATCAAACTCAGGACCTTGTGCTTGCAAGGCAGGCGTGGTACCACTGAGCATTTAATCCCTGGCAAAACAAAGAAAATCTTAAAGATAGCATAAATTATATTAGAATCTTGAAATAAAACTAACGAGGTTGAATTAGCATTAATTTCACCTTTTTGACAGACTTGATATATACTAATAAAACAAATTCTGCAGCACCATAGGTGACAATCAGCAGTGTGAGAAGAATTTTATGTAATTTTAAAGCAAATGGGATGTAAATTATGTTAAAGGTGATAATGTATCCTTTGACCTACAAAGCAAATAATTTAGCATTAATTGTTTTGCGGCTTAAGTGTCTCCATAATGTGGTGGATGGGCTTTGTCCTCGTGGTATCACAAGTAGAATAATCTTGCTGCCCAAAGTTGCAAACTCAGTGCCAACAGGGCTTGCACACCCACATGGATAAACTGAGAGGGCTGGGTGTCCCTGTAGGTACCAGCACGCGTTTCCCACCCAAACAGGCGGTCCATGTTCCGCTCCTGCCAGCTGAAAATATTAAATAAAAAAAGTGGACCCAACAATGCCAGGTCTTTCCATTTTTCAACAGAAGTTTATAAAGCAAGATTTTATATGAATTATCTAATATTAAAATATTACCAACTAACTTGGGAAAACCAAATAAAATTTATCTACTAGCATCTGGTCCATAAGCTCCAGCCTGCAGCTTCTAATCTGCTCCCTCGAGCAGCATTGGTTCAAAATAGAGAGAAGATTGCAGAGAACAGCACAAACATTACAGAAACGAGGAAAAACCAAGTCATTGAATTTCTTTCCTCCGCTACAACCAAGTGCGTTAGTCTCTATCCTGAAAAGAAATTCCATACAAGTTGTGACAGTTTCTCAAGCTACAGCCCCGTGGGCACATGCCATTTCATTCGACACATTCTAAAAGTCTTGAGTTATGATAACAGTCACTATATAAAATTCTGAGTAGATATCATGACTCAAACTTTGCATTCTTCCCTGACACATTTTATTAGAGCTACATGGCTCTGAAGTGGAAGTAATACCGTGGGGCAGGATCAAGTTACAGACTTAGCAGGCACAATGGCACTGGCTAGGTAGCAAGCTGTCTCCATTTCGATTTTGTTTGACTTTTCTGACTCAAAGTGTAAAATGAGGAATGAAACTGTAAATCTGTACATTAACTTTCTGGACAAATCCAAAGGATCTAACAGATCTCCAGATATTCCTTTTTTCCTGTAACTCCTCAAAATTCATTTCCTTTTAAGACATTATTGAATAATTGTAAATGACGACTAAACAAAGGGTTAGAAGACAGAAAAGTCATTTTGTACTGTGCGAGGAAAAAGAAAATAAAAGAGTGGCTTCTTAAAGTATTCTAGAGTTTCCTAACACGGAAGACGCTTTAGTGACTTCACTTTGTCAATGCATAGATAAGGAATGTTTTTCTACACCCCAAAATGAAAATAGCATGTGTCTTAAGGCAAAGCTCCAAATATAAACACAGTAATTACTTGACAGAAAGAGAATAATTGTTAAAAGGTAGAATATTTTTACCATTGTTTTCACCATGGAAATTACAGTGATCATCTCATAGATTATACATTCTTTAAGCAATGAAGGCATTGCCAAACAAACGTATAAAGATCAATGAAAATGGTTAAATTATAGTTAGTGGCATGGAAATCCTCAATGCTAATGAAGACAACATAATTTCCTATTTTCAAAGCATTTGATAAAGCTACATTAATGATTTATAGTTTTTCCAATGTTTACCTTAACTTTTGTTTTGTTTTTTGATAAGATCTTGCTATGTAGTCCAGACTGGCTTTGAACTCACCATGGAGCCCAGGCTGGCCTCAAACTTTCATCAATCCTCCTACCTCAGCCTCCCGAGTGCTGGAACTACAGCCATGTACCACCACACCCAGCTTATCCAATGTCTACCTTGTTGAATAACAGTTCAGTAGGATAAAAAAGAGAGAGAGTAAGGCATCAACAAGGGTAAAATAAAAACCACAAGGTCCTGCAGTAACTTATGTTAACTGAATGCAGCATGTCACAGCCTTGTTATCAAAAAGATTATACTCCTGAAGAAAATTCTGGTGCAGTCTAGACATTTCTGACTTCACTGACCACTAAGAAATATAAAGAAATAAGATATCTAAGACATGTAACTTATTTGTAAATTATGTCTCCAACCTATCTGTCCCACTAAAGTCAAAATAAGCATTTGTCCTTCAAAGACTATGGTGAAAAATGACAGGGGACTATTTGGAAGTCAGAGCCAAACGTGCTGCAGTAGTCCAGAATTGTACTTGCTTCCATCTAATTTTGCAAAGAAAAACTGAAAATGGTTTTCTTTGTATGCTAAGACATGCCAGAAGAAAAGCCAAACATCAAGTTATTAAAGTTCGCTGTGTTTTTCTTAATCCTAAGATGTCACCGAATAGAAAGATGCTTTTAAAAAAGGAATCAAGGAAGATATATCACGTTAACTCCCCAAAATGTAATAGATTGATTTGAGTTATCAGTCCATCTTTTCTAAATAGGAATTAGGGCATAAATGATAGGTTTACATTTGGACATATTGAGAGCTTATGTATGTGAATAATCTGCACTTTTGGGCAACTCTGTTTCATAAAGATATTTTAGGCAAGTGCAATTAGGAGAAAATACACAGAGCTGGGTATATAAAATAAGTATCTAGGATGAAACTAATTCATATTTAGCAAGGATACATATGCACACACAACCAAACACAGAATGGTACACGGTACAATATTTTAAACACCTGGCTGTGCAAAAGCTAAGCATTTGATAATTCTTAATACGAGAAACAATTTGGAAAGCTTTGAAAAGACAATCAAAACAGCACCGGATGTGTGGCTTAGAAGAAACCTCGTCTTCGAAGGGGCCCTGGCCTATTCTGTCTGGACCCTGCTCTCTTCCCTACTCCTGCGTCGCGGCCCTGAAGTCTCCCACCACATGGACGGCTTCCTCTCAGCGACAGCGAGGTCCAGATTCTGAGGGTGTATTTCAAGGTCAGGACACAACTGAAGCAGTCTAGGTAAACACATTGACTCAGCTTCTAAAAATACTGAGTCCTGACAAAAGGTCCAAGAATTAACAATACACTGGAAAACAAACGGATGTTTACCTAATTAAGATTTTGATGGTGAATCCCTTGGCCATTTTTCTCCCCTGCCAATAAAACAGCCTGTCCGGGCTGACACCATCTTTTGAAGACACGGCCAGAGAGGCAGGAGTTGCCACCTGTTCACCTCTTGCAGCTCCCAAGAGTACAGTTAGTTCCTGCCCTCGGAGGGACCAGGCCGGCAGGCTTTGTGCGAAAACAGCGCTGTCCCTCTGCCATGGCGAGTTCCTTCCTTGCTGATTCATCACTTGCCCACCTTTGTTCCCAGTTCTGCCGAGTTACTGCCGGCCTGAAGAGACTGCAGAGCCTGCCTGACTTGGAGAGATGGACCTCAGTCAGAGCAGTTCTTTGCTCCTTTGGGGGCTACATTAGAGGTTTATTATTTCATATTTTCATAATGACTCCTTATAAGCCATTCACACTGCATCCTCAAGATAATAAAGCACGGAAATTATGCCCAGAAGTTCTTAGTAAGTGGAATTATGGAGGGGGGAAGTGTTACATTATTACGATTACTACTATTTTTGCTAATTAAAAAATACTCGAGGGCGGTTAGCAAGGATGTTTGTGAATCCCGACATGCTTCCAACTTGACTGCCTTCTAAGGCTGAGAAGCAAAGCTTGCTCACTCCCTCCAAAGCCACTACAGGACTGCACCTGAAGCAAGACCTCGTAACTGACATCCTTTCCCTACAAAGCCAGTCCTACTTGGCAGCTGTGATTTACAGGCTGCGACTGCCCCAGGAGCTGCAGGACACATTAGCGCAGGTACGCTTCTATCTGGTATTAAATGACTTTCCAGAGACCCCGCTGTTTCAGACAGTAGGAACTGATCTCCCTGCACAGGATCATCAGGGCGTAAGCCTCCTTCCTCCATTCTGAAGGGAATAAAAACATACAGTCCTCTCTCCAGTCCCTTCTGCAAATCCTGATGCTCCTCTGCACTGCTGTCTTATACATTCTTGGTTTCCATTCGGTTAATTTACTTCAAACATTTCCATTTGCAGTGTAATTCTGCATCTGGGAATGACGAAGAAGAATGGTGGTCATCATGTTGAATTCTGTTAAACTGCTGACAAAATTGCTGTGTTTTCTATTTGCAGTGTGCTTGTTATTTGTAGATGTTACCAAATAAAAATTGAAATTGGAATTTTAGTTCATTTAAAATACAAGTTTTAGGGCTGGGAATTTAGTTCAGTGGTTTTACCGTCTGCTACGCAAGGGCAAGGACCCGAGTTCAATGCCCGGTACCAAAATAACTAAATAACTAAATAAATAAAATACATGTTTTAGGGCCGGGGATTTAGCTCAGTGGTTTCACCGCCTGCCTCTCAAGCGCAAGGACCCAAGTTCAATCCCCAGTACAAAATAAATAAATAAATAAAATACAAGTTTTACTATATGCAGTACAATGCTTTCTCTCCCTTGTATAATGTTTAAAGTCACCAACCCCAAACCTGCCTTTCCCTACATATTTTATTACATGCTTCAGTTGTAATCATTCATGAAAATCGTAGTGCCTGCTTATGACTTAGTAAATCTAAGAATCGTGTGTTTGAATTCAAGTGAAAACTAGCTTGCTTATACATAAAACAAAAAGAATAAAATCTTCTATATAGCTTTACATTTGAGTAATTTAAAAAAGCAATACTTGTAAAAAATGCTGGCAAAAGAAACAATGGAATACTATTAAACATAGCACACAAATTTTCATCTAAAATCCTTCATTCTGCTCAATTTTAAGAAGCATAAAATGGTTCACATTAGTGTGAAATCTTTTTAAGGCATATGTTTGGATATGTCTCAGAAAGATGCAAAGAATATGTTACTGTTGATATAAGTAATGTGTGGACAAAAGTGTAGACAAATGAAATGTTAGTTTTACTCCATAAAATGAAACAAAATAATTATTTAATAAGAAGGTCACTGCACTTAAAAGACAGAAAGAAAATGCAATAGTTATTTAAGCTGGTTAGCATCATTATCCAGAGTTCCTTGCCAGAGTATGTGTCAGGCCTGGCTTCTGGCTTCGTTTTAGTATCTTTGAGGTCATTAATATAATCTTCAGTCAAGGCCCCATACCTCAGGCATTCCACTATTGTGCTGTTTTGTTAAGATAAGGGTTTTGCAAAATCTTCCCTCTTCCCACTAAATATTTTGTATAAAAGTTTATCTAACTGAACTACTCAGTAGGGACAGATTTACTAAAATAATTTTTTATATTAAAGAAAAATGTACAAATTTAAGGTGATATAAAATAGTCATTATTCCTCAATATTTAACACTTCTTTTTCTTTTATATCTGTTTATTGGTACATTTTAGGTATACAATATAATGGCATTCATCATTGGAAATTTGCACCTTTACATAGTCTCTCTTATTTTTCCCCCTTCCCCTGCCCTCCCTTCAACCCCTCCATCCCCTCCCTATTTGCAAAGACTTTCCTTTTTTTCATTTTCTCATATTAATTCCATTCTCTTCTTTCCTTTCCCCAACCCCTCCCACTTCCCCTTCCCCTTTGCCCCTTTTCTTCCTATTTCACATTATCTATATACTTTTTTATAGTCCTTATTTACACATTCAGTTTCTCACACTAGAGAAACTATTCAGTATTTATACATGTAATACTTCTTCTTACTTGATCACTCTAGTCATCAACTACTAACTCTGGGACATAATTTACAACACTGTACTCCAAGGGAAATATTGTCTACAAATCAACCATAGTTTGCAAAATAATTTATTTTCTACATTGACGTATCTTAGGACAAATTTTAAACTGTTCCTGGGTTTAATTCTGCACATCAACTCTAGAGGTTTGAAGTGTGACAGAGAACACTCAAAAGGGGCCTCTGATTAGAAAATATAAAAAAGAACATTTACAAATGGTAATGAGCTTGCTGTTTCCATGCCAACTTCTGCTCAATCTGGAGAGCATTAAAATAATTTACTCACAATTTTTTCTTTCTATTGTGTTGCATGTATTCCCCTTCACAGGCAAGACATTCAAAACCAAATGAGTAGCGTGCTCATTAAGGCTAAAGAGAAAGGCAAGGGTTAAATAAATAAGAACATCAAATTAATATCCAGACCTAAATGTTTTAGCAGAGCCAAAGAATCTATTTAATCATTCAAGTCAACAAAGGTTAAGATAGTAAAATAAACTTCTAAATGCTTTCCTTTTCTGGAACTTAATCTGTCTTGATAGAGATGTTTTAAAAGATGCTATCAGCTTTTGATAGTCCCAGCTGTTATGAAAATTTTGCTTGAATACATAAGAAGGACAAAGAAGTTTTATGCAGTTAAGCAAGGCTCCCGGGTGGCTTATTGAAATCGTGAGAGCTCAGGACTCATTTAAAACCAGCTGTTGGCCAATGATGCTGAGACCAATAACCACTAAATCTCCTATTTATCAGGGCTCTGTGGCATTTGGCAAGGCGATGAAGGCCGACTCATTAGAAGATTAATATAGAATCAAAAGATAACTTCATGATGTTTGCTTAATAAATTTGCCATAATTTATGAACTATACAATGTCCTAATTTAAAAAGGTGTTATTAAATATTAAAATGGCTTGGCTTATTTTTAGGGCTATGTTTTTAAGTCACTAATGCAGAGAAAACAAATACAAGCGGTCATGATCAAAGCCCTGCCCATCACTATTCTGGGGCTGTGGTTCATGACGAAGGTAGACGCCCTTACGAACTGGGTAAACAGAAAGCCTACTTCGATGCAGAGAGACAAGGCAGCAGAAGGGTGCAGGAGGAAGGAAAGAAGCCTTCACAGTCTGGAGCCTTTCTTACTTGACAATGAGGATCTACTATCGATCAAGAAAGGTAATTCGGTGTTCTGCAAGAGGGGGTTCATAGTAAAGGAAGAACAAAACACCTTGGAGAATGCACAAATGGCTTTACGAGCAGTAGGAAATAGGCTTCATTTGTCTGGTTATCCTGACAAAAAGCATTACCAACAGCAAACATAACCGGGGTCTTGGTGTGCAATTTTCAACCGGTGCCATGGAGCACAGGAGTCAGAGCTGTACTGGAAGAGGTGCCCAGGGAGCTTCCCCTCCTCAGATGAGTGCCATCGTCAACCTGCTTCCCCAGGTTCCAGGGCAGGTGTGTCCAGCCCCTGGGTTTCAGGCCATGTGTCCTCTTTGTTATAATACAAATATTTAAAAACAAAAGAAGCATTGTTACTTACACATATTATGTATTTCACATGCAGCCCAGGATGATTCCTTCCCTCTGCGTGGCCCAGGCAAAGCCAAAGTGCTGGGCACCACATGTAGGGTGTTCCTACGTGATGTACATGTGTTCATTTGCTCTGTGGATGTCTGATGTGCAGGGTGATCAAAAACATGCTGCATGTTGAAATTTTTTAAATCTTAGGACAGTGAAAGACATACTGCCAAGAATAGTGGGGTAGGGGTGTTCTAAGCAATGGGGAGTCTTTTGAGGGGATTTAATGGGAACATATCTTTTACTGTAATAAATTAGCTTTTTAAAAAAATTCAAACATTCACGTATTCTTTGGTCACATCTTATATATGGTTGGTCCAGAATGAGTCACGATTGCAAAGAGAAAGGAGCCACCTGTACGTGTGTGGTCCCCAGCTTTTCCAGTCAGTTTCAAAGGCGAGAGGGTCCTGGCTGCCATCTGAGGCTGCGTGCCATTGCACAAAGGGCAGACTTGGAAACTTGGGTCTGAGACCCAGCACTGTCTTTTGCTGGATGTGTGCAAAAGGACTTGACTGTCACTTACCTACTCGGCTCCAATCCTCATCAGATAAAGAACGGCCCCAGTCATATCTGTTCTACTCACTTCCATAATTACTTTCGAGGATAAATGAGAATGTATAGAAATATAACCTATAGGAACCTAGGTTCAAATCCTGCTGACTGTTACCCTCGACAAAATAATATTTAAGTTTTCTAAGTCTTGGTTTCCTCCTCTATAAAACAGGAATCACGAAAGTATTACATAGGGTTACTGAAGTCAGCTTCGTCTTCATGTGGTTGTTGGGATTAGGAACTCAATGAAATTATTTATTATTATTATTCATCCTTATTACTAACCACAGCTATCAACATAACCTCTGTCATTTCATAGTGGTGTTGATGACTTTTCAGCACCTGCCTCATGGATAGGGAAGCCGTCCAGCACCCTGGAAATATCACACATGGAAAGGTGAATGAGCTGCACCTGCAGCCTACGGTTACTACTTACAAACTGGATCAACTCGGACAAGTCACGTCACCCCAAGTCACCTCACATGGAATACTACACTAACCAGCTCACTTTGTCAAGTTCTTAGTGTAGATTTTCACGCCTATTTATCAGTCTTACTACACCTGTAGTGACACAGTGGTGGACTGTGAATTTGCTCCCTGATTCCAGTCTGCGTGGAAAGTCACTTCACCCTACTGTCTCTACTGTTCTTGTTTTTTCTTTCCTGATAACTTATTCACTGAGCTATTTAAGGCTTTGGGATGAAGTATGAAACATACCAGGAAGGTGTTCAGAAAGTAAGAGGTAAGACTAAGCAATTAGCAATTCTAATCATTATGTGAAGTATAATTTTCTAGGGCAACTTCCATTCGGTCTAGAAATTGCCTACCACTGTCTCACAGCAGGTTGCCCGATCCCTGTGTCAATACAAGGTAAAGTTGTGGTGACCGCGCTTTGCACTGCAAACCTATGAGGATGCAGAGAACAAAAGCAAGAAGTGGGGCTTGGTGACAGCACAGATAAAGCCCATCTCAACCCCACAGCCTGAAGACCTAACTGCAGAAGTGCAGTGGGTACAAAAATGAATCAAAGATGTACAGGAGATCGGTACCGACATCTCCCCAGGAATGAAGGAGGGGATCACAGTCCTAGTCAGGGTGCCTTCGTCTCTGAAAATCTAACACTCCATGCCTCACACAACACAGCCAACGGATAGCTATGGTTGTTATACCTAAAATTGTAAGCTTGAAATTGCTTCAAAGTATACTAAGAGAAAGCTAATGCCAAAAAAGCCCACAATATCCAAAGATGGTCAACTTTCCTATCATTTTACCCTCCAACTTCATGCGACATGATTTCCACTCTTACTTAGCAAAAAGCACTTCCAAAACATCACACGGCTCCAAAATACCAAACCCAAAGCTTTTCATAGACCTCATCGCTCTGGCTTTCTCTTTATTAAGAATACACTGTTGATGGCCTGGTTCCTTTGTCCTTAAGATGCTTCCTCTTCAGTATTCACGCACTGCAAAGACCTGGCTGTCCGTCTCTCTGCTGACACTACCTCCTTGTCCCACATTCCCTGAACGTGGCTCTTTCCAAGGGACCTATCCCAGGGCTCTTCTTGCCTTCCTCATTCTTCACTATTTCTCTGACTCTGTGCTCTCACTTCTCACGCGGTGACAGCTTGTCTATGTAACTGTCACCACCTCAAAATCTAGTCTGTTTCTCTTTGCTCCCCTATTCCAGTGAGTATCTCATCAAAATCACGAATTCCACAGAACTCAAATTCAATTCATCATTTATTCCCAGGACATTTTTCTTTTTTTTTTTTTTTTGGTACCTGGGATTAAACTCGGGTCCCTGCGCTTGCGCAACAGGCAGTGAAACCACTGAGCTAAATCCCCGGCCCCCCAGGACTTTCTTCTGACCCATTTTATCAAGTATTAAGCCAGGAACTTCAGCCCTAGTTGGAACTTTTTCAGCTGTAGCTCTTACACCCAGTAAGCTTCAAGGTTTTGTGCGGAATTTTCACATCTTTATCTTTCGGTATTACTACCCTTTTTAGAGAACTTTAACCCGGCCATATTCCACCTGTGGTCAGCAGTCCTTGACACAAACCTAGCAGACTGAACCCAAGCCCACCTCCCGCTCCAAGGCTCCCTGCTGGTCTTCCACTAGGGCCTCCCTGGTTTCTTCTGTGTACCCAGGGTCTTGCTTGGCACTCTGGGCAATTAGGGAGATGACCCAGCTTTCTTTTTCCATTCTCCTTTCCCCTTTCAGCTTTGGCTACATACATGACACAGACTGACCAAACAGACATGAGCAGAAGTCTGCTCTGAAATTCTGGGTGAAGGGGGAATCATGTTTTCTTGACCCTTTATCCTTCTTGCTCCTACAGATGTAGAGGTGATGACTGGACTTGAAGGAGCCCTTCTTGCCAACATGAAACAATGGCCAAAAGAATGTCATGAATATCCTTGAAATATATAATTATAAAAACACCACCATCAAATGCCTTCTCCAAACTTATGTAAGAAAAACTCAGTTAGGGGTTAGATCCAGAATGACCCCCAAACTATCATGTGCTCGGAGGTGGGGCTTTTGGGAGGTGAGTGGGTCACAGTGCCCTGTAGCTGAGCGCAGTACTAGGCAGTGGGGCCTGGCTGGAAGAGGCGGTCATGGGGTGACAGAAGGTGCACCTCCTTTCCTGGCTCCTCCCTGCCCTCTCTGCCCCCTGGGCACCATGATGTGAGCAGCTTTCTTCCACCAGAGCCTTGCACCATGCTGTTTCTGCCCTGGAGCCGGCTGACAGTGGACTAAAATGTGAGCCAAAATAAACCCCTCCTCCTTTCAGTTGTGGGTGCCCGGCACCCTGGCCAGTGATGAGGAAAGTGCCTATGACATTCATTTCCTACCCCCATAGCAGCAGTATAGAGCTGCCTTCCACAGCTTGATGACCCACTGGGGATCCCCTTCCGCAGCTAGGGCAGCTCTTCCCGCTGCTGAGCATCTGACTCCAGCTCTAGTTTTGTTGCTCAGCATGTCCCCTCCTCCAGGAGGACCTGGTGTTCCAGGCTGACCAGCCCAGCCTCTGCTGACCTCTCCACTGCCCTCAGAGCCCAGATGCTCAGGACCTTGTCCTGGATAACCAACGTGTTTGGTCTCTGAGCCTTTGCTCTCTCCCAGTTCTATCCTACAATGAACACTATGACACAACAGGTTTGTATAAAGGACATCTGATGGTGCACATCAAATGATGCAAACGCATCATCCCCACAGCCTGTGGTAATGCACAGGAACTCATGTCCTCAGAATTCCTCACTGGTTCCCTACTGCCCACCACACTAGAAATCCAAACTGTCCCAATGATATATATCATATAACTTCAATAAAAAATTTAATGTAATTTTCCACATATTTAATCTATTTCCTTGGCAAATGGAATGTTACAGTTCTTAAAATTATTATAGAAAACAGAATGATTCATTTAAAGTGTTTTGCTCTTCACTTTGACTTCGGAAGATTACTCATTATCAAATCCTAGGTTACCTCAAGGGTCACTTCTTCCAAGGTCTCCAATGATAACTTCAAATGGGAGAAATTTCAGTACCCCTTGGTATAGCTATGACACATAACACACTACCACACAGTTTCCTTACTGGGGCACCCATGTGCTTCTTGTGGGCAGTGGTGATATAATACTACTTAAGTATCTATTTGACAAATACTCACCCAGCCCTTCCTAGTCTAGGTGTGGGTGGTATGAACAAGGCAGGTCACCTCCATTCTGATGGAGCGTGTGTTCCAAGGCGGGGGGGGGGGGGCATGTCTTTCCAGACAACAAGCAAGGAAATGAATGAACAAAATAGGGTCATCTCGGATCAGGCTGGGTAGAGAGGAAGTCCTCCCTAGGAGCTGATATGTGAGCTGCAGTCTCAATGAGAAGAAGAACCAGCCCCAAGGAGGAGACCAGAGCGGGGCCCGAGGGTCTTGTGGCTGAGCAAGGGCATAGGAGGCAGGGACAGCAGAGCGGCAGAGGTGGCAAGGCTGACCCTGAAGGTCCACAGAGGCCAAGCACAGCAGCTTGGATTTCACACTAAGGTTTTAAACAGAGAGTAACCCAGCCTAATTTACAAGGCAAAATGATCTCTCTGGCTGCTGTGGAGAAAATGGATTACACAGGGTCAAGGGTGGAAGCGGGAAGCTGAATTGGAAGACGCTCTGAGTGTGAGGTTACAGTAGGTTGGATCTGGCAGTCACAGAGCAGAAAGAGAAAGAGGTAGAGACAGTCGTGTCTTTAGTACTTCAGTACCTTGGACGTGATAATGCTCAGATATGTTCTCAATGTCTACCTGGTACTTCATAATAGTTCTTCTGTGTTAAATTTCAGTTTTTCCTGTTTTGATCACATATTATGACTTAAATTCTTTAACACGTAAGGAGTCAAAGAGAAAAGCAAGTGTAGTAGGCAATAGGGCTGATGAAGAATTTGGAGCACATCATGCTCAAGCAAACAGAAGGAGTCCCACAGTGGAAAGTCACCTAACAAAGGACAGAAAAGACGGCGTTTGGAAGGTCATAATGTTAACTATGAGGAGTAATAAATCACGTGAAGCAAATGGCCAGATGTGGAATTTATAATCTATGACACACATATTTGATTTTTGTTTATCCACTCATCTGTCCACTGCCTGTTTTTAGAAATAAAGTTCTTTTTGGAAGAAAATATACAAAAGGATGAAAATAGAGTGTTCAGATAAAAAGATCTACACTTTAAAAGACAGCCAGCCAACATCTGCTGGAATAGTGTACCTAAAAGGAGGCTATATTTCATTTTCAGTAAAATCCAAGGCGTTTTCAATTCTTTCTTTTGCTTTTCTAGAAATTTAAAATCTTAAATGTCTTTATATGACAAATTTCCCAATAAGCAAGCTAATACTATTTTCCCTGAAAGGAATGTTTATAGAATTCTAGAGTGCTGAGAACTCTAAATGAGGAATCTGAGAAAAGACGAAGGGTAGAGTTCTCCTCTTTCACATACACCTTCCAAGATATTAACCCAGCCAGATGCATCCTGGATTAGGAATTAAATCCGAGTTCCTTCAATACAAAGTAAAATCCAGGAGAAAGCAGGATCCATTTTTGCCACCCCCACCCAATGCTAAACGGCCCCTGAATCACATGAAACTTGGCCCGGTCGGTGTGAAAACGCTGAAATCCATTTGAAGGGCAGTCTGGGTTTGTCAAAGTAGCTCATGAACTTCTGGCCAAACTTCAAGGAACCTGGTCCAAGTCTTCGTTTGTAATGCAACATGAAACCAGGTGAATTTCAGAGGGTTTCAGGTTTCCTCCTGAAAATTTGGCCTTGCTTTCCAATCAATCATCACTTTTCGTGATGATGAAAGCCAATGCACCTTTGTGAAAACGAGGACTGTGTGGGCGCCGATGACAGCCAAGCTGTGAGCCATCCCTTCCTTTCTTTGCCAAAAGATTTCTCAGAATGGAAACAGTTTCCCTCTTACCTGGAAAGGGCAAGCTGAGCCATTTTGATGCTGTGTGTAGAAAGAAATGCTACTCGATGTGAGGCGACGTGCCCTGTGAAATAATCACCACCTACAGAGAACCATAATCTGCAGTCTCATCATTTAGGGCTGAGTTTTATTCCACTCCCATCTACGACAGCAGACGGCATGATATTTAATTTCCTTGACCATTAAGATGGGCTTTTAACTTGATGCTAGTCATCAGCTAGAATAATCACCATGAGAAACTGAATGCTGAGGTCTAATCCTCATTTCTACATGAAGACTAGAAAGAAAAGAAATACAGCATAACCTTTAACAGGTTTAAGACACATGAGGGGATAAAGCTTTCAAGTGTACATCAACTGAATCTTCTGCAAAAAGAAGAAATCTCTATAGTACAAACACATTCAATAGTTAAGCATGGTGCATTTTACATAAAGACCTACACAGTTTGTTTCAACCTGAAAGTTTTAAATGTGCTTTTTCACTGTAAAAAATTACACTCTTCAACCAATTACTCGCTGTTGTGCATAGTGACATGAGAAAATTGAAAGGTATGTCTCAACAGAGCCACTACATCATTGGAACAGTATGTCTGAACATTCGGGTAATCATCCACAGATGCGCGGCGGCAGACTTGGCACTGCCAAGGTAACAACAAAGCATTCGGTATTGGTTGTAATGGTTTTAAGGACCGCGTTGGAGAAGAACAAAAGAATGTCCCTCTTCTCACAATGCTGAGTCATGGTACACCTTTTATCTGCTTAAAAATATACAAACACCAAGAAATTCAAATGAGTATTATTCAAACTTATGATGAAGAACGATATAAGGAATGCATTAATATCTTTATCTATAATAAAACATACTTATGCAATAGCACGTAAAGTTCAACTGCAGAAAAATGCTAGGTCCAAGAGAAATCCACATGGCTTTAATGTTGCAAAACAATGCATGCAAATCTGAAGGACCCAGCATTGATTGGAGAGATGGATACCAATGCCTTTTAGGAGTGATTTGGCCCTTGGTCGGTTGGTCTAACTATTGTAGCATGCTCTATGCACAGGCATCAAGTTAAGATAATACAGGAAATATACATATTAGTTATTATTGAGCCCCTTTCACTTATAAGAGCCATGGTATTTGAATCAATCATTGCTAAATAATGCAGCACAAGGGCAGTTATGATACTGGGGTACTTTCATTTAATACGTTTAGAGCTGGAAACGAATTTTCTGCCTAGGATAGGAAAAGTCCAACTTACCCGAGGTCCCTGATCACCTTGTTCCCCCTGTAACACAGGAAGATAACAGCTTCAGCCAAAATCTACATGCTATGCTTATTTAAAAGGTCAAAATATAACACAGTATAGTTAACGCCCATAAGGGTTTCTAATAACTTCTGTATGTTTTGCCGTGCATTTTCTTACCTTATCACCTTTTGGACCAGGAGGACCCTAAAAAAAAAAGAGAAAGAAAAAAATTTTAAGTAAAAAATTACAGCTTGAGTAGACCCACGAGGTCAACTGAAAGATTTATAGCAAGAGCACAGATTTCTGAGTTCTGGTTTCCAAAATGTAATTATAATACTATTAGAATATAAAAATGGCAATGTATGTGTATGTCTACAGATGTAACATATACACGTATTTTGTCACAGGTTAATAACATGCTGAATAGATTTTCACCAGCTGAATACAACTGTGTGAGTTCAACCCAGCTAGAAAACCAGAACACTACCAGCAAGTCGAAGCTCCTGTTGTGACGTCCCTGTCACTGCCCTCCACAACGGGAGCCATACCCTGACCTCTGGCAGTGCAGATGGGTTTATCTACTTTTCCACTCTATATGAATGATCATACAGTATTAATCTGGCCTCTCGCTCACTAGGTGTGAAATTCATCCATAATTTTGGGCTTAGTTGTTCATGGCTCCTACTGCTTTATAATATTCCATTGCACAAATATACAATTTATACACCTTCCTCTCGATGGCCATTTATTTCCAGAAGTTTCTAGAGTCTTGGCTATCACAAATAGCGCCACAGTGAAAACCCTAGTACATGTGTTTTGGAGAAAAATTGTATGCAAGTCAGTTGTGTGTATATCTACGAGTGAAACTGTTAGGTAATAGAGTACACATATGAATTAGTGGATATTGACAAATGGTTTTCCAAAGTGGTTCCTACAGTTCACACCCTCATCTACAATGTATGACAAATGATCATCAATACTTGTTTTTTAAAATTTTATATGTTCTGATGGGAGTGTGGTAATTTCACATAGTCTTATTTCTCCAGTGGTTAGTACATTGAATCCCCTTTAATACTCTTACTGGCCATTTGCATCTTCTTTCGTAAATCATCTACATCATCTGCTTTTGTCATACTGACTTGTCCTACTGTATTGCTAAGAGTTCATTATACATCATATGCTACATGTTTGTATGCATACAGATGGAGACAAAGAGGTTTCACATAGGCTGAGTGCATCTTCGATCCGCTATATTTACAGCAAATTTATTTTCCCACTCTGTACTGCCTTTATGTTATCTTTTTTGTTTTTTGGTACCAGGGATGGAACTCGGATCCTTGCACTTGCGGAGCAGGTGGCAGAACCACTGAGCTAAATCCCAGCCCTTCTTTGTGTTATTGTAAGGTGTTCGCAGTAAACAGGTTCTTGATTTTAATTAAACTTAATACAACATTTTTTCTCATTATGGTTTTCCTTTTTTGGGTTCTACTTAAATCTTTGCCTACTCCAACATCATGATGAGACTCTTTTATGTTTATTCAAAAAGCTAAAAACTTTATTATTTTACCTTTTTTATTTGGATCTGAGTTAACTGAGAACTGGACTTGTGTTATTATGGGAGGTAAAAGTCAAGATGCTTTTTCCTCCAAATTTGAGTATTAAATTAACCAAGAACTGTGTATCTTTTCCTCATTGTGGCACTGTACTACCTTGGTCACAGACCAGGTGGCCGTGTGTGTGTGTGTTTAAAGAAAGGAATTTCTATTTTGCTAGGTATCTGCTTATTCTTCCAACTACATTGACATTTTCTTTACCTTTGAATAAAAATACTGGCAAGAATAACTGCTTCCAAGGGCATCAATTATATTGTCTTTCCTAGTTCTTAAAAATGAAGTCATGTTTTCGGTTTAGCCCTAACTAAAAAATTGGAGCATTTCTAAGACAGCCGTAATCTCTCCACGCCACTTTTAGTGGGGTTGGGAGAAAAGGACAAATCCAAACAGGAAGTAAAGACAAGCTTTTAATAAACTGTTCTTCATTCTTGGTCCCCGAGGAGACGGCTGTGACCCTGCAGGTGGGGACTCAGCAACGCTACACCTGCTAAAGCGCCTCCTTCTGCCTCAGTCACAGAGGAACTGCACCAAGTCCCCATCCTCAGGGGCTGCTTTTCTGCTAAGAGTTGTGATGCTATCATGAAGTTAAAAACGGCACCATGTCTTATATTTTGTGTATTTTACCACTGACAAAGAATTGCACCTGTTAACTCCACCTAAACTTCCCTGCAATGCAGTGAGGAAAGTATTAGGATAATCCTCTAATGGAGGCCAGAAATGAACCTCAAATCTTATCTATTTGAGGCCTCCTGGGAGTGCATTGGCCAGGACTTAAACCCAGTCTGCAACTTTAAATGCCATGGTTTGGAGCCTAAGAGTTGGGACCCAGATGTGGAACAAGGCTGTCAGAATCAGGCCCATGTATCTGGTTCCTGCCTTCTGCATGCCTGTCGAAATGCCACAAAGGTCACGCTGTGGTGTCACAGACACCTGACCCAGGTCCTCAGGTTTCAAACGGGGGTAGAGGAGGAGGAGGGGAGCGGGACGGAGAGGGGCTGGGATGTCAGACACTGCGGCAGACGCCTTTTCTCCCGCCCCCAAGCTGTTTGCCACTGTGCTACCTGGGTCATAGATCAGGGCCTGAGAAAAAGGGAAGCTAAGAAAATGTTTTCTTCAGGTTTTCAGTGAAGTTTTAATTTCTTTATTAATGTTTTCAGCCAATCAAGTAGTGAGAATGAGTACCGTCCGTGAGCCCACCTCTGGAGAACTGAGTTGAGGGGTTTATTTCGTTATTGTAGCACACACGAATGCTCACTAATGCAGCCCAAGCAGGATTTTTTTTTTTTTTGTAGGGCAAAGGAAAGCCAAGGGAAAGAATTAATGAGATGATATCTACCATCAAAATTTTAAGCAATACAATGGAGATTCTAAGCGTTGATTTAAGTACCATGGTATTGAACTCTACTTTGAGTTTTATATACATTTGCTGAATGGCTAGAAAACATTCAACATGTCCTGGTGGAGGACGTGGCAGAGAGGTTGATATACGCAGATATGGTCCCTGTCCTCAAAAAGCTAAATCATCCAGAGCCAAGCTCACAGACTTGACCAGCGTTAAGAAACAAAGGACCCCTAGAAACTTCAGGTGCTTTAAGGCCAGCTGCTACTGCTGACGCCTTTCAGCCTTCACACCCTCTTTCCCTGCAAAGGTTCTCCCCTGAACAGTTTCTTCTGCTTTTGCTGGTGAGACCTCTGAGGCCGCCAGGGCCCCTCTGGGTGCTGTGGGAGTGACACGCCAGGCGGAGGTCAGTTTCTGCAATCTTTCCACAGTGCACAGTAGTGATGATTTCTGTGCAAAGTCCAGGTACGGATGCTCAAGTTGCATCTGTCAACCAGAGCTCTTCAGCTAGAGAGCCGCAAGCAAGGCTCCCGTGAACACATGAGAATCTGCACCGCAACCCAGCAGTAAAGACTGCTGCTCTCCTCGAGGCGCGGGGCTTTCTGGGCAGACAGTGCGGCGTCCCAGCACCTGCCAGCCAAGACCAGTGCAGAGCCCGGCCTCCACTCACAGCTGCGCCCGGGATCAACAGCGGGTGTTCTTCCGCGCTCACTGAAATCCCACTCTTCTTTCCAAATTGGACCTCTTCACTGAAAACACAGGTTTGCTTGGAAGAATAAAGTGGGCAGTGTTTTGAAATCTGGGAAATCTGGGAGCCATGGTTCTTTTCTAAGTCAAAATATTAACAAATGAAAGAAAGTTTGGTCCTGATTTTAATTTTCTTTTGTCTTTAGAGTTAAAAACATAACTCATTAGTTTTAACTAATAGGTTGGCAACCATACCAATTAATGACTGTAATTATTGGAGGCACAGACTATATGCGGCATTTTGTTTCACCTGTACCAAGTTTAACAATGTAACATTCAGCAGACACATTTATTGTTCAGGTAACTGTATCACTGGCCAATTGGCGGTGACTATGTGAGAGTAAAACTATCTCTAAAGCCAGGTTGAGGTCAATATGGAAACAGGAGAAAATGAAGAGTCATGTATCATAGAATTGTGACTCTACATAGGGCTACTTTTGGGATTTCTGATCTGGTCTGGTCTAGAATGTTGGAGTGTGATCATTTATAGGGCCCACTTTAGTAAATAAAAATATTTGAAATGATCTTTTTAAACAGTTTCATGTAATTAGCCGTAATTACATAAATATTTAAAGGTGCTAAGAAAGTTTATTAGTGTTAGTTGAAATATTCTTTAGATCACTATTCATTGAATACCAAACTTTCTGTAAATTTCAGTGACAAATCTTCCAACTAGGTAGGCCCTGTTCAATGTTTAAATTCAGAATTTACAGTCACTTCTTTCAATCCAAGCCCTTAATGTGGGTCTTAGCCTACACTGACTTTTTCAGACCAAGTAACTAAAGTTTTAGTTCTTTTCCTATGCTCTATTGTCTATTTCAATATATATATACATATATATATATACACACACACATATACATATAAAAACTAAAGCAAAGAGGCACAATGAACAATATGCAAGAAAATTTTTGATGAAATTTCAGTCTACATAAAAGCAAGTGAAATAGACCGGAAGGGAGAGATTTACGGCCTTGGATGAACCAGTGATGCCTTTTATTCACTAGAACTGAATGTAGTACCGACTTTGAATCAGCAAATGCTAAAGAGGGGATGAGTTTTGGTTTTTTTTTGGTACCGGAGATCAAACTTGGGACCTTGCATTTGCGAGGTAGGCGAAGAGGGGATGATTTTTAAAATTTGACAATCATCAAAACAAAATTGAATTCTGCCAGAGGTAGAAAAATGAGACAGAAAAGGAGCAAATCCTAGAAATCCTTGGCAGGCAGGGGCTGCTGGACAAAGAATGAGGTTATGATTTGCCTCCCAGAAAAGTGGAGATATGTTTATTTTTATTCTTGAAATATAACAAAAACACTTTCTGGTTAATCTTTTCTTCACTGGAGAATGTTGAGGACAGCAAGTTTCACCCACTGAACATTTGGGGCTGCCAGCCAGCCAGTGTGCTGTATGCCCGCAGGACAGACATACAAGCCCGATTCCCAGCCGGGAGGACCCCTCGGGGGCAGGAGAGCCGGAGGTGGAGGTGGAGGATGATGCAGCGGACTCTCAAAGGTGCCCAGAGGTAGGAGGGGCAGGGGAGAGGAGGGTGGAGCAGAACTTGGGTAAGCTAGAAAACATCATGCTTTTGGGGGAGCCAGGGTGGTAAAAACAGATGAGGAGGGGGGAGTAGAGACAGGGAAGGCTGGTGAGCCACACTCGGGAGGCCAGGCCAGGGAGATGAAGCTTGGGAAACTGAAGCAACAAGTCCAGCTGACGGACTGGACGTGGCAGGGCCACTCACATCATCATCGTGGCTTACGGAGCCTGGAAGCTCACAGTTTTATTCTATGTATTTATTTTGCAGTGCTGGGCATTGAACCTAGTTCCCTAGGAAGGTGCTCATGACCGAGTTCCATTTCCAGCCTGAAGTTCACAATGCAGTGAACCTGCAGAAAACTATGCCAAACTGGTGCAAGCCAGGTAAAAACACAGTAGTTCCAGAGACAAGTGAACTTTATAGCATTTGAGTGTGGTTCTAGGGTTGTGTTTCGAATCTAGAGCGCTGGCAGCTTTAGCTGGGCTCAGTGGGAATGGGGCAGATGGAGAGGAATGCAAGCCATCAGCGATGGGCCAAGGACGACTGGAGATGCGCCACGGCCTTGCCTTGCTTCCACGTTAATTCTGCCTAGTGCGCCGTTACACGTGCTCTCTCTGCTACTGAAACTGCACACTGCATATGGAGCTCCTGCAGTTCAAAAGCCCCACTTTTAAAGAGCACGAGGACAGAGACTTCCAGCCTTGCAGCTCTCTAAGAGCACAGCCTCAATGAGCCCTGCCAGCCTGGGGCGTCTTCCTGAGAGGGGGCAGTCCTCCTTGCAATCACTTCTGTGTCCACCTTCACAGCCTCCCAAGGAGGAAGGAAACACAGTGTATCCAGTTTTCCTTGTGTGCTACTAAGGCAGAAGCAACAGCTCTACTGGTTGTGAGACTGCTGCCTTTGCCCAAGTTGCACTACTAACTTGCCCCAGTGGTGCAATGAGACGCACACTCAAACCACACGCTCACCAAGGAACTCAGTTTGGCACTCTGGGTTTTAGCAGGCATCTGAAACTGTGGAAAATCACACCACAAATAGTACAGCAATTGAGAATGTAGTGATTTACTTGAAATATAGGGACCCTACCGATTTGTGCATATATAAACCTATCCTACATCTGAATAATATATGTATGTATTTAGCATGTTTACTTCTAACCAAAATGTGAACATGTGTTCTTTCAAGTGTAGACTTCAACGTTGAACTCCTGCAGAAAGCTTTCTGTTCCACCACATAGAATATACTTTGGGGACATTTCTTCTCCAAATCACTGAATTGTTTTGGTTCATAGACTTTTTACTTTGCAAATAACTTGAGCTAGTAATATGTGTCAAAGTTAAAGAACTTTTTCTGAGAAAACTGTTGTAAAATCAGAGTTCCTGCAAGTAGAGATAAATGTGTATGCGTGCAATTGTGTGTAATTTCTTTTTAAATGTTTCAGCAAAAAGTAAAACTAATTTAAGGGAATTATTACAAAACAGAATACCATTGTGGTTAGGAGCTTGAGTTTTAGAGAAAAACAGATCCAGACTAAAATCTGGCTACAATTACCTGTGTGACCTTTGACAGGTGAATTAATCTCTTTGTGACTCAGTTTCTTTATTGACAAAACGGAGAAAATAATGCCTTCTATTTGGCAAAAATGAAACACTACACATGAAGCAACATTTAAGATGCTTGGCCTATCGTAGTAGTGGTTAGGTACACAGTCCATATTGTAAATATTTTCATTGTGGCAGACATAAAATGTCTTTTTCAGGTACTTGACCTAAGGATGAAGACAGTAAATATACTGATTTTCTAAGAACAAAAGAGTCTTTGAAAATGTCCTGGGTCAATGGTTGGTAACATTTGGAGAATTTGCAGGTTTAATAGTTTATTTCCATTGTTCAGGAACTACTGCCAAAGAAAACCAGACAAAAAACTTCATTGTACTTTTCACCATGTTCCTTTTGTGAATAAAACAAAGCTGAACTTCAGGCCCTAGAAACAGCGAGTTACCCCTGGGGTAGAGGTGCCCAATTAATTCTTGAACTGAAACAGAAGAAAAAGAATCGAATAAAACTCTGATGTTCAAAGCAGCAACACATAAAGAATTATAGAAGAGCCAGATTCGATGTTGCTGTGAACTGTGTTTATTAGTGTCAAACTCTGCTAAGCCAGGGAAGGGAATTACAGCTATAAACAGATTTATAGCTTTAGTCTTTACACCTTTCATTTTGCATTGAAGATTAAGAGAGACTGAGTAGAAGGGGGTGGATATGAACCAAAATTTTAAATATCAAAACCAGCCCTATTTACTACAAATCTATTTTTAACAGTTATTGTTTTCTGGGCATTTTTTGTGGTACGACTGTCGAGTAAGTCTTTTGTGATGTCCATTTGAGCCCTCGACAAGGAACTTACGGGTCCAGGTTCAAGCTTCAGTCCTAAACAGCTGCCAGAAGGAAGCAATTAGTGAGGTCTAGCACTAAAAGAAAATTTAGAAAAAAATCAAACATTAAAAAAGGACTCTTGAAAGTAAGGTTGACAAAGCTCAACAGGGTTAAGGGCTTAGGAAACAGTGAGACTCAGGGACAGCGATTCTGGATTTCTTTCCTGACACGGTACAAGTCAGTCAGTCAAATTACTACTCCTGCCAATCCAAAGGAAGTTCTCTCTGCTTCAGAGCATCCTCCTGTGCCTCTAAATGTTTTAAGAGATTGATAAAACTTCTTTAACTTTGAATTTAAAAAACAAAACACCTTAGTTTTAAGAGGTCAAATAAAATGAACTCCATGGTGAAAGACTTGGAATTCTAAACATTCCCTTTGTTGAAAGAAAGTATCAAGACTTTATAGCCCTGGTGTACACTGCCCTACAATACTCTTGCTGTCTTCACCAGACTCAGATGTGGCTGAGGAACATTCATCTCTGAACCCTGGCTTCAAATTTTAGCAAGTGTCCTATGATACTGTCCCACTTAACGTAGCCTGGGCTACTTAGGAAGCCTGGATTGAGGGTCAGTTTGATTTTCTCGGCTTCCTTTGTCATATCTTTCTGAGCAATATAGGCTTTGTGAAATGCAACTGAGCTCAACACAGGGATAGGGTAAGATGTCCCCTAAATATGAATATCTCAGGAGATACTTGGAATAATAATGATAATAATAATCATACAGCAAGACCACTGTTAGGTGAGGCTACAATAACCTCAGTCTCAGGGCATTGTTATGATTCTACTTCCAGCATAAGCCGGGTCTCTTGCATTTCGGCAGACAACAAAGACAACGAGCATGTTCACTAGTAGCTTCTGCAGCTCCATGCTCTCCATGTCGGATTCTTTGTTCCCTTGCCCTCTGATCTCTGTGCAGTGGACGCAGCACTGCACAGCGCCTGCTCCCGACCTCCCTGCCCACCCTTTCCTTCCCTGGCATCTCGGCCTGCCCGGCTGGCTCCCCAGCAGCCTTCCCTGTGGTCACCAAACAGGGTCCTAGATGGGAGGAAGCAAAGCCGCCCTTGCCCACTACGCCCGAGCTACGACTGCTTCCTCCTCCTTGCTCTTTCTACCAACGTCCCTAAGTAGAGATAAGTCTTAGAAGGAAAGGAAATTGGATCTGAGGGAACAGAGGAGAAGGAGCTGAGAGGATGTGTCTCTGCAGTCTGGCTTCGGGAGCTGAAATACAGACTGGTCCTGGGCCCCTTCTCTCCAAGAGGACAGAAAGCTGAGCTTCCAAAGGGAAGTTGCCAAGCCAGCCCTCTGGGCCAGGAGAGAAGCTGTCCTGCCTAAACTGAGACTAAAACCACACACTGGGGCTCGGGGGCCAGGGGCTGACACGACCCATCAATGTTCAGATTGCCCGAATCTGTGCCTAAACTTTCTTCTGCACTTGACTCCCTTCTCAGCTATTAAATATACCCCCAGGTGTCACTGTTCCCTGACTTAGGACCTGAACCACCTTCCAAGCTCAGACCTGCATTTCCAACCGCTCACCAGACCTCTAAGCCCTCCTCGGCTCAAATTCAACTCCCTCAAGCCAAAACCACCAGGTCTGCCACAAGACAAGCACAGCCCTGGTTTTGCTGTTTTGTTAAACACACTACTCCAATCGCTTAAAAGCTCAATGTTGTAGGGCCGGGGATTTAGCTCAGTGGTTTCGCCGCCTGCTGCGCAAGCGCAAGGACCTGAGTTTGATCCCCGGTACCAAAAAAACAACAAACAAAAAAAAAAGCTCAGTGTTGTATTTGAGTAAATTCCACAAAATCCTTTACTCCACCACCTCTTCCTTTCCATGTTTGCTGCTAGCATCCTGATTTCTGGATAACTGAGTCTAGAAACCTCTCCTGACCTTTCCTTATCTACTTTATCCTACTTGCTTTTGTCAGAATATTTTTCTAGCCAAATATGGTGGCCTGCCCTTGTAATCCCAGCTACTCAGGAGGCTGAGGCAGGCGATTGCTTAAGTCTAGGAGCTCAGGGCTAGGCCAGGCAACATGGCAAAAGTCCATCTCAAAAAAATATAAAAATAAATAATTTTCTTCCTAAAGCATGTTTCCAAATGTAGCATTCCTCAGCTCAAAAAACCTCAGGGCTCCATTTTACAGCCTGCAGTGAGAGAGAGAGGTTCTAGGTAACAGCTCCTGGTAGATGTGAAAGCATCAGGCAAACGGCTACTGAGAAGCAACACCACATGGTCAGCTGAGCTGGGAGACAGGGTGAGTGGAAGCATTCCACAGCCTCATCGCATACTTCCCTGAAAACGCAACCAAACCTAACAAATCCTCCGAACATGACGTGCCCTGCAAGAGAGGACTGGGGAGACAAATTAAAACCACTATAAGGAAGCAAAGAGACCAACCTAGAATGTGAGACATTCTACAGAGAAGACACAGGTCCTAGGAAAGACAAGGAGGAAAACTACTATTAAAAGAGTGGGGAGGTTTTTTTGGGGGGGGTGGGTACTGGGGATCGAACTCAGGTCCTTGTGCTTTCAAGGCAGACAGCGGAACCCACTGAGCTAAATCCCCGGCCCCATGGTGAGTTTTAATAATTCAGTGCTGAGTGTGGAGTTTGGACTTTGATTCAAACAAAGCATCTGTAGAAAGATTTCTGAGACAAAAGTGGGGAAATTTGAATTTGGGATGGATACTGATGACGGTAAGCCCTCACTGTTAATTTTATTAGGTCACTAATGAAATTACGGTTGTGCTTTTTAAATGCCCTGTGACTGTATTTGCCAATCTACTGACATAATGTCTAGGCTTTGCTTTAAAACAAACCAGCAAAAACAATGGTAGAGTATGTGTTTAGTATGAGCAAGGCCCTGGGCAGAATCTCCAATGCAAATAGAACAAAGCAAGTAAGGAGAAAGGACTCTTGAAATAAGACCACCAATTGGTTCTTCAAGTTGGGTGAGGTGTAGGGCAATTTACAACACTATTTTCTCTAGCTTTTGAGTGTGTTGGAAAATTCTCATAAGTAGTTACATAATTAAAAAATTTATTTTAGGGCCAGAGATTTAGTTCAGTGGCATCATGCCTGCCTTGCAAGCCCAAGGTCGTGAGTTTGATCCCCGGTACTGAGAAAAAAAATTTATTTTAACCCAGGCATGGTGCTACACGCCTGTAATCCCACCACTCTGGGAAGCTGAGGCAGGAAGATCACCAGTTCAAGCCCAGCTGGACAATGCAGCAACTTAGTGAGACTGTCCCAAAATAAAAAATATAAAAGGGCCGGGATGTGGCTCAGTGTTAAGGTCCTGGGTTCAATTCCCAGTACCGCAAAAAAAAAAAAAAAAAAAAATCATTTTTAAAGAACCTTGAGATTCCTACCAAATAAAGTGTGAACTTCTGCCTCCATTCAACTTCTTCCCAGCCTGCCGCTAAGCTCGCTTCGCTTCTTTGTATCCCCCATTTCCTGTGGGTCCCCCCCCGCCCCCCCCGCCCCCCGGCTGGCCCTGAGCCACTGCCTCAGGCCGACCTCCACTCTCAAGCTGGGTGCCCAATTACTGTTTGCTTGGGACACTTCCAGCGTACCTTCCTTACAGCTTCTTACCCGGCAACCGGAGCTATGACCCAGTTGGGAAAAAATAGGCCCCCACACCCCACCATCTTGCTACCTTTGTAGCCAGGCCTGAGATACCGCTGCCCCAAGGGTCCCCAGCCCTCCTGTGAGCATGCTGTGTCCTAGTTTGGGCCCCTAAGGCACTGTACCTTTCACTGACTGGCGTCCATTTCACGCCCGGAGACTATGCCAAGTTTCCTGGGGACCAGCATGGCTCACCCTAGTGCAGGTAGGGCTACACTGCAGCTGAACTCCTGGCCCCTCGGGATAGGAAGGGAAACCGTATGTGAACAGCACTGACTTGGGGGCCCTGTGTGTGCACCAGCACGTGACCTCTGCGAGAAGCTGCAGTCCCTGAGCCTCAGTGCCCACGTCGCTAAGACACACAGAATAACTAACTCCAGCGGGGTTACGTAAATACTGTAATGCTACTTCCCTCTGCCCACTCTCTTCCTAATTCAAATGTACAGTTCTGAACCTTCTACGTGGTTAGTAGATGGTAACTATGCTAGCAGGTTTCCTGCAGTGGAAATCCTTAACTTCATCAGGGTCAAAATAGTGTTCTCCAAATAGCCTGAGGGCAGTCAGGAATCACAGAGAAGCCAGCTTGGTGGCGCATGCCTGTGATCCCAGTACAGAGGACAGCGGAGACAGGAGGATTGCAAGTTCGAGTCCTGCCTGGGGAACAAAATGAAACATCCCAAAGAAAATGGGAGGGCTGGGGCCACAGCTCAGTGGTCCAGGAATTCGATCCCCAGTACTGGGGGGAAAAAAAAAAAAGTCACAGCTGGGTGTCTAACACGCCTCCAACAATGCTTATGGTGAAGGTACACATGGGTCCCCAGTCTGGATTTATGAATATGAACATGAGTTCACAATAAAGAAACTGTGCCTTTAGGGGTCACTACAGTTTCTCATGCACTGACCCAAGCACGAGAAGGAGAATACTGGTTTTACTCCTAGTGCAAAAGGAACGAACCGACCTGGCCCAGTCTCCGGGACGTGGTGAACAATGGCCATGGAAAGACCCGCTCCCCGGCCCTCCACACAGGCAGGTACCCTGGCTCCTGACTTCTTTTTCCTGAGACTCCAAACTTTTCTACTGTATTTTCCGCTCTCAATGACCACTCCATGAAAACGCAGCGACGAGGATGCCTGTGGCTGCCACCTCCCTGAACACCGGCAGGGCTTCCTCCCAGGTCTTCCCACTCTCACGGGGCTTTGGTCTCTGTCCCTGCATCATTTCCCTCCTCTACACTTCCCAGCTAATGCTTGATCCACTCTCACTTTCCATAACTCCTCCCAGCAGTACTATAATGCATGGCAGAACATAAAACTACAGTACTGTACGATCAGCAAAAATTACAGCACTGTGTAAACAAAGTGTACGGTACAGAAAAAGACCCAAGGCTCTATGGACTCTACCCACAAGATGCACACAACTGTACAAAAAAAGGTGGGTCATTAAGTCTGGGTGGGGAGTCTTACGTTGGAATAGTCATTAAACAACAGGTTGTTAAATGAGGGCCATCTGTATTTATCTGAAGCATCTACGCATGTTGGGGTGGTTTTCCTCTGGGATGTTTTTCTGGCAGGTGAAAAGCCAGCTGGATGGTCACGTCTCCACGGCTCTGCCTCGGGGTAGGCACGGAGAAGAGAAGGGACACGTGTGGCATTTGTACCTACATGAGCCAGCCACTCATAAAAACACCCTGAGTGCCATATGCTGCTTTACGCGCTTCATTAAGTTGCATGTTAAGTTAAACCAATCACTTTCATTTTACCCTGAAAAGCTGAAGGCAAAAGATAACTTATCCCAAGTCATAGAGCTCGTAAGCAGTACATTAGAACAGAAATCCAGGTCTCTGTGTCAGAGCCCAAACCCATAACACTACACAGTGTGTTTCATACGCTGCCCTAAAAACAGACCATGAAGAGCTGATTTTTTTCAGTAGGTTCAGTCATTTCATCACTGAGTGGATATAAAAATCATTAAATCTGAATACATTTATTCAATATATTTATTCAACAAAATCTTCCTTGTGGAACTGAAGGCATAGCTTAGTGGCAGAGTGCTTGCTGTGAGGCCTTGAGCTTAATCCCCTGTAGCACCCCCCGCTAAAAAAAAAGGAAAAGAAAAAGAAAACTTTGCATTTTCTGTATATCAACACTGTAGGAAAAAAACATAAAAATGAGTGGCTCAGGAAATAACTTCCACAGATGCAAAGCAATATAAGATTAACTTAATTATTCACGCAGTGTTGCATACTATCTGCCTTAGTTCAGATAGAATTAGGAGGAATACATCAGATAGAAAATGCCACAAACAGCTGACAATAAAAATTCTTCAATTAATTTCAAGAGGAAAGAATTCTAAACAAAAATTAAGCTTTAAGATGATACAATACCCTCTAAATACACAAATGGTCATGTAAAAATAAATACGGGATCTAGTAAAATAAACAAGCTGTTACACTATGTATACTTTTAATAATATAAGCCATCTGGAGGATAATGAGGTCTTTCATACCATATTAACCATTTATATATCAAAATACCAATACCCACTAAGACATTATGACTATCGTTCTCTTTATCATATAACAACACATAAAATATAGATATAGGGGTCTAGCATGATTTATTCAGGACAGAATTCATTACTAGTTTAATGTGACAATTCTGTTGAATAGTGAGCAAGGTGAAGGCTTTCTACACACACTCAGGCACGTGCAGTGCACGCGCGCACACACCCACACACACACTAACTTTTCAGATTCTTGGAGAATGTGTGTGCCCTCCCTCTGCCCCCCAGGCAGAGTATATGAATCTGAAGAAGGCTAGGCTGGATCACAAACATGAAACATGGGAATTGCTGAAGTGTTAGGTTAGAAGGAGTTTAGTAATTTAAAACATATGAATAGAAAGTTAAATACTGCTCCCAAAATATAATATTCTATCCAGGAGGAATTCCTTACAAGGGATCAACAGCTTGAGTTTTGAAATTTTAGGAAAAATGTTGTGAAATGGCAATGACAATATCAGAACAAAAAATTTGTTTAAAAAGCAAAAGAAGGGTTGGGGAAAAAGGCTAAAGAACATGTTCCACTCTTTCAAATGTTTCTGAAAACAAACAAACAAACAAACCAACCAACCACAAATGGACGTCACACACCTTCGTGGGCAGCTGTCTGATGGTATCTGCTGGTGGTTTTCGCCCACATTTTTTTCTCACTGGGTAATACAGAATTACAGTGCACACAACACTTTAGCGTCCCAAACTCCCAGGGGGATGACAGCTCCCTGTGCGCGCACACAGCTCCACAGCGGAGTTAAAAGGAGGCCTTCGAGGCTCTCAAAACTTCACGCCATGACAAACGGCCTTGGCCTGAAGGACACCCTCACTTTATACCATTGTGGCACTGTTCCAAGAATTTTTTTTTTTTTTGGAACTGGGGATCGAACTTGGGTCCTTGCACTTGCACAGCAGGTGGCAAAACCACTGAGCTACATCCCCGGCCCCATGGCACTGTTCCAGGACCCACTGGTGAAGGCATAGATGGGCTTATTTGGGCCAAAGAAAAGGTCAGTGCATTTGGTGACTAGTACAAGACAGAGACCCGAGTACATTTTTATGTGCAACCAGCTCCTCCAATGTGTATTAGGGTATTTGAGCGGGAGATTATTAACGCTTAGGCGATGCGACATGGCACACAAACACCATAAACTATTTTCTATAAACACCCCTGGTTGTTAAAAATCAAAGTTAACTCTGACACCCTGCCAATAAATTGTTTTAAAATGAACTAATACATCATAAGTATGTCCTGGGTTGATGCTATTCATTTTCACCGAAGATTAAACATCAAAATAAACAAATCACTATAAAGAAAGAAAACAAAGGTATCAAAACTCTCCAGACCACGTGAAGGCGAGATATTGAAAGTGATCAATAAATGTTCAGTAAAAGCTCGGCCCTTGGCAGCCCCCAGCCTTGTTTTCACGGCGTCGTGGATGACGCGAGATGACACATTAGTGCACTTAGGCACTCTCTCTCCCCCTCAGCTTCCGCTCCCTTATTTCTTAATCCCCACCCACAGCGCAGGAATATTTGCTTAACCCCTACTGTGTTCAAGGACTTAGATGTTTCGGAGGAAAATAACGACGAAAGAAAGCATACATCTTGACCTTGAGGATGATCAAACTATTAGCAAAGAGAGAAGAACTTTAGAAACAACCACGATGCAACTCAAACAGGAAGAGAATGAACTCTGAGTGTTGGCCACGGGCGAGGCACCACTTTAGGCGTGAACCCTCCTCCCACCGTGAGGCGAGGCATTCTCATCTCTGCCTCAGAGACGGAGCAAGGGAGACCCAGAGTGGCCAAGCAACCAGCCCACGACGGCACAGGTTCTCAGCGGCAGAGCTGGGGTCTGACTGAGACTTGTTAGCCGTGGCAGCCTACGCTCCTTCCCTTTAAATGTAAGAGATATGAAAAGCTGTGTGGGTGAAGCGCTGTGGGGAATCAATGAAAAGGAGGAACTGTGCTCTGGGAAGGGAGAGGAAAGCACCTGGTTTGGAGCAGAAGGAAGGGAGGCCGTATTGGGATGTGTGGAAACCTGAGTGGGTCTCAGGGGTAGGTTAAAAAACTAAGCGCTTTGGTTTTGAGTGAAGCATGGAGCACAGAAAAGAGCATTAATGAAGAATTAAAGGCAGACAAGGCTAGAAAATAAGCCGCATTGGAGGATTTGAATATCAGGCAAGAAACAAGATTCTCTGGCACCCACTCTCAGTGGTAAACAGATCGAGGCTCTGAGTTTTGGCTTCAGAAGATCGACACAATCAAACTGACAGAGAATTTTGTCTGGCTGACACAGATGCGAGGATAATGCTGAATACTCGCAGCAGCAGCGGGGCGTGTCCTGACCACCGCCATCGAGGTGGGGACGCCAGGGCCGAAAGCGAGAGAGGTGGGTGGACAGAGGGCCGCGAGCGTGCCCCCCCTCCCGACTGTGACACCCGGCAGGAGCTGGGAAAGGAGGGGCGTGGCGGGGACGCCAGTGAAGCCGGGGAAGGCAGGCCGAAGCCAGCCAGCGGTTGGGCGGGCGCGGGTGCCTGGGTTGGGGCAGAAACCGGATGGAGGCAACCAAGGCCCGGAGCGAGGCGTGGGGGCTGGCGTGCGCAACAGGAGGCCTCCGTGAGCGCGTCCGTGGAAGGCGCAGACTGGGCCTGGGGGTTCCAGACGCGCAGATGCCGGGCTGGACTTGCAGGGGATCAAAGTCAGGGTGGAAGTGGTGAGTCGGGAAGACACTTGATCGACCTCAGTATCCAGAAAACCCCATTACTCGACACGTGACGTTCTCCCTGGGCAGACACGGCCAGCGGGAGTTTGAAAAACTGCTCAGCGTCACACATCACGGGGGACGCAAACCAAAACCACAAGGGGAGGTCACCTCGCGGCTGCTGGGATGACCACTCTCCAAAGGCAAGGCGTCGGTGCTAGTGAGGTGGAGAAAAGGGAACGCAGTTAGTCATCCCTGAAAACAGCATGGAGGCTCCTCACAAAACTAGAGAGAAAACAGCCACTGATCCAGCAATCCCATCCTTGGGAACATATGCAAAGGAAATGAAATCAGTGTCTCAAAGAGCCCGCTGCACTCCTGTGGGTGCTGAGCAAGTCTTACAGCAGCCAAGGCAGAGTCCACCTAAGTGTCTGCCAACGCTGAACGGCCAGAGAAAGGGCAGACAGATACAGTGGAGGTCTGCCCAGCCCAGACAAAGCATGAAATCCGGCCTCTTGCACCAATCTGGATGGATCTATAAGACCTTACGTGTGAACTAAGCCAAGCACAGAAAGACAAGCCCCTTTCACTTATATGTGGGACTTATTCATAATAGTCAAGATATGGAAGCAGTGTAGGTGTACACGGATTGATGAATGGAATTGTGCAGTGCATAAATGCAATGGAAAGTTACTCAGCCATGAAAAGAAGGAAATCCTGGCATTTGTGACCACGTGGATTAACATGGAGGATAGTGTGCTAAGTGAAACAGCAAACAAGACAGAGAGAGAGATGCATTATGATCTCACTTATGTGCTTATGTGGAGAATCTTAAAGAGTTGAACTTCTAGGATAGAGTTGGGGCTAGTGGCAGAAATGGAGAGATGTTGGTAAAAGGGTACCCATCTGCAGTTATAAGATGAACAAAGGCTGGGTGCGGTACATGCCTGAAATCCCAGCTACTCAGGAGGCTGAGGCAGGAGGGTTGCAATTTTGGGGTCAGCCTGGGCAAATTATATAGCTCGATGCTCCCTGGGTCCAATACCTAGTCAGTCTTTCTGTCTGTCTCTCTCACACACGCATTCACATACACACATCCGCACACACACACACACACACACACACACGATGAACAAATTCTAAAAATCTAACAATGTACAGCACGGGTGGTGACAGATGTATTAATTTGGTTGTAGTCGCTGTACAGTGTACATGTGCATGACATCACGTTGCACATCTCAAACATTCTTAATCTTCATCGATTAATATTTTAAAAGAAGAACACGCCATTTTAAAAGTAAAAAAATAAAACACATAACTATCCCAAGAGGGAGTCTGTATTATTTACCACAATTTCATTGCTTTTTTGTGCCTTGTACTCGATGTTCAATAGATGAGCGAGTGAATTATGCTACTATGAATTAATAACAAAAATCAGAATTACTGCTTCCATTTTAATAGAGTAAATAATTCTCCTCTCTAGTTTGAAATACAAATACATTTTTTCTAATTCCTTTTCTTCTTTCTGTCCCTACCCTCTGTTGTCACTTGTTTTTCCTCATGTCAGGGTGACATTAGTTGCTCCCTGCCACCATTTTTCCTTTCTGAGAATCTCACTTCCCTTGACTCAGTCAATTCCCAGCCACACCCTCTCCCTTCATCCCTTCCTCCTGCACCTCAGCCACAGCTACTCGAGGCGCCTTTCCCCACCTCCTTTCTTTTGCGAAGAACCATTTTCCCCACATTTAGGTGAATGCGAGGACTAACCTTTCCTCCTGAGGTCTGCTTTTGCAGCAGTTTCACTCTGTGACTAACGGTGTCCACTGACATTCACATGCCAGTCTTTACAATTTCTTAACTGTCTACACATCAAAACTGTCTTCAGCTTTAGGAAGATGAGGAGAGCTACTCAGTAAAAAGGGAAACTTTCTGTTCTTCATCATCAGTCTTCGAGGCCAAATCCTCAATGATCTGGAAGCCCTTATGAAAGAATGTGATATAGAGGGCGTAGCATTGAGTTTTCATCCTCTAAGGAGAGCTATCTGCTATGCAGTAGTGTAGAATAAGACGAGGGGAACGTCTACCCCATGCAAGCATTTGCGCAACAATGAGTGGCTAACTATAATTCTGCCCAAATCTTTTAGAAAACTTTAAAGGATGGGCCCGGGGATTTAGCTCAGTGGTTCTGGCGCTTGCTTCTCAAGCACAAGGTCCCGAGTTCCATCCCCGGTACCAAAAAAAAAAAAAGAAAACTTTAAAGAATGAACAAGCCCCCAAATCGAACAATTATGACTTTTTTTGGAAGTTAGTTATTTGGAAACCTAATTGTATTTTCCCTTAGGGCTTATAATATAAATATGGTTTATTATTCCAATCCAATCCACAAAGCTTAATTTCTAATATACCTAAAAATATTCCTATTATATAACAGAAGCAGACTGGTACTGGTGGTAGCTCTGTAATGAAAAATGTATTGAAAGTTGAAAATTGGGGTTTTTAGAAAAGTATCCCTCACCATAACAGCCAGCTAAAGAGTACAGATGGTCTATGGACAGGTAGACTCAACTAGTACTAGACTAGTTAAGAGTCCCAGGGGAATGGCTAGGACTCAGGGAGGGTTGAGAAATTTGGGTTTGAGAATCAGTTAATGGAGAACTTGTTCAGAGAAAGCTTGTATAGATGGGAAACGCTTTTCCTCTTTTCCCTTGCCTTAATATTGCAAAGGAGACCAGAAAGATGGACAGAATAAGATTATTTCCAAGGTTTGTCCATGCCCTTCCACTACAGCTAACAATAGGTACTAAAGAGACATGGGATTGGCAGGGAAGAAATATAGGTAAGTTTCTTTTTTTTGGTTCCGGGGATCGAACTTGGGTCCTTGTGCTTGCCCAGCAGGTGGCGAAACCACTAAGCTAAATCCCCAGCCCTATAGGTAAGTTTCTTAAACTGACTGCTATGCAAATAACAAGTTTTAGATCAAAAATCAGGAAATCACAAATGTTGCCATTAGAAGAGAAAAGTGGAAAAATCATTTTAAGTCACAAAAAGGAGAAAAAGAAAAGACAAAACCAGAATTGTTATTAATACTATAAAAATATTCTATGTGCCTTATTTGACCAAATAAAAATCTTTTCAACCATTAATGTTTCCCAGTTTGGGTTCTGTAATCACTCTTACTTGTTATTACTCCATAATTTGTAACAAATCTCAGAGCAAAGCTACTGATCACCCTATACAAAATTTAAAAAATACTAAAAACTATTTAAAATGTAATAATGAAATTTCCCTGGAAAAATTTTACGATAATGATGTAGACATATGAGGCAGTCTAGACTCTTCCTTAGGTCCAATCCATTCTTTTTTTTTTTTTTTTTTTTTGGTACCAGGGATAGAACTCGGGACCTTGAGCTTTTGAGGCAGGCGGCAGAACCTCTGAGCTAAATCCCCAGCCCTAGACTCTTCCTTAGGGACAAAGTGCCAAGACTCTGCCTGATTTCTGTGCTCTGGAAAGAATGTCAGGGTCACTCTTGGGGTCACACTTCCTCTTGTCCCTACCCATCCTGACTCATTCCTTTCCTGCGGCTTTGACGTAAGCAAGACATTTTGAACTCAATGATCACATGACCCAATTGGCCCCAAAGGCAAACTCATGATGAAAACAAAGAAAACCAAGAGGGCACTATCTGGAAAGCCAGTCCCATCTTCCTCACAAATTTCCAAAATTTTGAAGCGTAGGGTCAGTTGTGCTTTGTGTTCTGAAGGACCACAATGAACTAAGCCCTGGTATGAAGGGAGTCTAGGGGTCTGAGATCCATGTCCAGGTCTCACTCACAGGGGCCTCGGAGCTCCTGGCTGTGTCCATTCTTGGGCCTATGCTGGTTTATCCTTTCTTCTGTGCTTAACTGGGCTGATCCTCAAGATTTACTATGCCTGTGCTTTACTTTTTAGTTATTATTTTTTTTTATTAAAAAGCATCTCTTTTACTAATAGGCTTTTGTTGTTGTTTTTCTTTTACTAATAGGCTTTTAATGCTGTCTTTATGTCCAAATTTCCAAGTCCTCACATTCACATTTGAATTTTTCACTATTTTGTCTACAAGATGTTTGCAGGTGGGTGTTAAAGCAGACGTGGCATCCGCCCATGCCACAGCCCTGCTCAAAGACAGCGCTAGGGAGAACAAGTCCTAATCCACTCAGCAGCTTCCTGTTTTCCTCTAGCAGTGGAAGTGCACAAGGCCTCTGTGTGGGCCAGAAGTGCCAGGAAATCCACATCCAAACAGGGAAGTGAGTGGACCACACATCAGCACCCCTGCTCCTCAGTGGGCGACTCTGGGGCATGCTCTGTACAGCTTCTCACAGGTTCCTCAGGAGACTGGGTCTCAGTGGTCCACAGCGGTCACCAGTGTGTGGCTATCCTGCCTTCCTTGTGTTGTTTCTCCACTTGTTCCTGTTTCTTGGGATCATCTCTCAACCTACTGGTGCCCAAATCCTTAAGAAGTGCTTTGGCATGAAGGAGAAGTGGCCCAAGCTGAGACAGAGGTCCTAAATGAACCTAAAATGTGTTAAAGATCAAAATGTTCTCTCCAAAACTGCATCCCATTTGCTGTCCCACCTTTTCTCTCGAGGGTTTGGTGCTAAGAGGGAGAGCAGGGCTTTTTATTTAGCCTTGACTTCTCCCAGCCTAGGGTTCACTCAGGTGACAATTTGTCTCCCCTGAACGTATGACTATGTGAACACACACATGCGTGTGCATGCACACATGGCTTCCCGGAGCTGCTGTGAGCAGTACATAAAATGACACATGCAAGGAACCTCTTTGTCTTCATCTCACTATACAACAGCTACATCAAATTTAGGAAACAAGATATAACCTTCTTCTATGCCCCTCCTTTAATAATTACTTCAAACTTGGAATATAACATGGAAGTGACAAATAATGAGAATATTCTCAGATATCAATACAAATTAATTAAAGGTCAAACTTGTTCTCATGAGCTTAGTGTACAAAGAACTGCTCTCCTAGGAAATATGGAGGAATTTCTGCTCAGCTTTTATCAGACATCCTTATCCAGAGAGCTCAGAAGATCTATAAATCATGCCAATACTAGATCTTGTGATCTAGAGTTGGGATGAGCACATAACAGATAATCCCGACTGCAAAGCTATCATGAATTGGCTCATTCGTAAAACAGTCTAAGGAAAAGCAGCATTCAGCACATCAAGCGAATAGACGAGAGTTCGATAAATTACTGCATTATTCGCAGTTATTATGATGTTTAAGGTAAAATATCAACACTGCAATGCCTTCTCAATAGCATCCTACAGAGCACAATTAACATTGATAATTGAGTCTGGGTTTGTTGCCCTGTTTCTAGACACTCATTTCTTCTTTTATATTTCCATCTTTATACATATTCTGCCCTTTCTCAAAATTCGTTCATTTTCTTCAATCTGATTTAGAGCTCAAAGATTTCCTGTTGACTGCTTCATGCTTAATTATAAATCATGTCTGCAGCAGTTGGCTTATATGGAAAATGTAGAACAAAGTCAATATCTGTCTGTATTAAATCAAATGGAGCCTGGAGGATCACAGGCCCAATAATCAGATTTGGATCCTGTTGTGGATTTACAACATTATTAGTAGACGATTAACCAGGACCTAATGCAAACCAGTCCGTGCCCGACACTAACTAACTCTCTCTGCCTTTGGCAAAGTCCCACGGTCCTGGTCCAGGCCAGTTAAGGGCCCTGCTCTCCACCAGGGCACAGCGGCAAAACCCATCGGCCCCAGCAGCCCTTGTGGGGCCCCGAAGGAAGCCTCACGCCTGGGAAAAATGTGGCCTACTCTATGGAGGTCTGAGTAGCAGTTCAGAGCTTTCCTGGTTTCTTTGAAGAGTGCTGTGGAAAAACCCTCCACCCTGAGTTAATTTGTTAGAAAAGAGTTCACTTACCTGAGGACCAGGCTGACCCTGGAATGGACAAGAGGAAAAAGAAAAAACAATTATAAAATTGTTACCTTCACAGAATATTTTCACTACCAAGACAGCTTTCAAAATCTTTACAAAATATTTCTGAAGATTATAGTGCCTAACTACTGAGAAATTTTACTTTGTGAATTAAAATAAAATCATTTGCATCTTATTATTTTTACTCTACACCATCACCCAAAATCTGATGCCATGGTCTATTTGATGTGTGTCTCCACAAGGACTCACGGGTTTTGGCGTGCTCTGGAATTTAACGGGGAGAAAGTCATGGAAGCCTCACCCCTCACATCCTCCTAATTGGCGGGGCAGAGAGAGGGCGTCTTCCGCACAGACCTACTCAGCTTGGTACTGAAACTGCACACGGTCTCGGGGAGGGCGGGTCATTCTAGAACTCACGGAGCACTGAATTGTTCATTGTTTCAATAATATTTTAAGTTTATTTTAATGAACATCTGTCTTACTTTGCACAAACTGAAGGCATTTTAAAAAGAACATGAGAGATCTTTGGATCGCTAAAGAGCGTCCTAATTCCTTGCAGTCAGTACATTATGTGAGTAACTGAATTTGTTCTGAATGTCACTGTCTGATTGTTTAAACTAATGAGAATTTCAAAGCAGTGTAATGGTGGATGCTTCTGGCTAAAGAAAAATCACCTGTCAAAAAAGTATTGATTACACATCAGCTTCATAAAATAGACTGGATTTGTTGTCAGGTGAGAGTAAAGAGAAAGTCCCCGTGGAGTCAGGGCTTCCACCCTGGAGCGGCTGTGCATGCCGGGTGGGCACAGGCTCGGGAGCTCCCTCATGTTGCCGCTCTCCAGCTGGGGCTTTCTCTCAGAACTTGCTCTCTAGCTCTCTGGGGATAGACCAGACGGTTCCAAGAACTTTGCTGAAAACTGTGGCCACTAGGTCACTGCAGCTATCACCCTGTTCCCTGGCTCTTCAATGAAGAGAAAGAGAACAACACGTCTGACTGTTACTAGCACCAGGTACTTCTGGACATGAGGAATAACTGCTCTGCCTCTTGCAAATGGAGAAACTGAGGCTCAGGCTGACAAGCTAAAGGCCACACAGCCCACAAACAGAAAAGCCAGAGTTTAAGGCCAAATCTGACTGCAAAGTCGACCCACTTCCTAGCTGGCCATTCTGTTCTCCCCCTGGTGGCCAAGGCCATGGGTCTTTGCAGACAGATGGGGACCCATCTTAGTGCCAGCGGGGCCTTCACACGAGCAGAGACTCGGCCTCCCCATCCCAGGGGCCACTGTGCACAGCCCTGCCCCCCAGGGTCCCCAGGCCCGCAGCCAACCCCCACCTCTTAGCTGGCTGTGCAGAAACCGGACCCATTAGCATCTAGAGGATAAAACCCTAAAACCAGCCCTGAATGCAGAGTTTTCCACTGAGAGTCTGCAAAGGCGGGGCTCCCTCCTGACAGGTAAGTGGGGATACCAGATTCAAGAATGGACAAAAATCACAGAACAGACGTTTCTTCCTTTTCCACTTTCCCCATAAGCTCTTGGTTTTTGAAGGGGTGCTGGGGATCGCACTCAGAGCCTTCCCATTGAGCCACACCCTTCTGTTATTATTTTGAAATAAGGTTTCCCTAAGTCTCTAAAGGTGCCCAGTCTGTGCTCAGATTTGCCATCCTCCTGCCTCAGCCTCCCAGAGTACTGCGATTACAAGTGCACGCCACTGACATCATGCCTGGTATCTCCGCCCCCTTTAACTGTTTAGATTTTCTGATGTTTAGAACTAAGGCAAAGTCAGAAGTATGAATATGCATTTTTATACAACCTTATATTATATGTCTTGTAAGGTATATGAAAAATTAAAGTATGCGATTGTTTAAAAACAGAAGAAATTTCTTCAGGAGAATCTATTCAACACCACTGCTGAGCTTTTCTGATTCCTATGGTTGTTTTACAAATGACAGACTTGTTTTTCATCTTTTAAATGCGGCACATCTACCCTTATGTGGAACAAGACTTAGCAAATCATGTGTACTTATGCTGTTCTAGACAAGTGCGTGTTGTACTAGGGATTTTATCTTGGTGAGAACGAAAAGTACAGAATGACAGTAAAATTTAAAAAGTAGAGTCCCACATTGACATGGGAAAGTACGTTAGCACCGGGAACTGGGATCAGTGTGAAGGGACA
Source organism: Heterocephalus glaber (assembly GCF_000247695.1). The sequence goes on along the minus strand of NW_004624830.1, from coordinate 681,224 downwards.
GGAACTCAGGTCTTCGCAGGGTTCGAGGGCCTGGATACAGTGGGGAAAGGAGAGAATGGGCACTGGCTCCGTCTCTCCTGAGCGCTTCCCAGGGAAACAGCGGTGACCCTGCCCTAAGACACGGGTTACCCAGTAGGTCGCAAGCCTTGCTTAAGATTCAGAGGCTGCCTGTGCCTGATCCCCCTCTCCATGTGACGGATGGTGAGGTCACCAGCAGACACTGCAATCCCCAAGAACAGCCTGGCGGCTGCAGCCTCATTCACCACAATGGAGCCGTCAGTCCCAGGAGGGAAGGGACCCATGGGTGGGACGTCTCTGTAGGCGCAGAGGGCACAACAGGGGAGAGCGTCTCAGAAACGCCCCAGTGACCAAGACTTTGCCCCTGACTAACTGCTGAAAGTGCTCTTTCAGATTCCCTTCTGCTGCCGAGGGGCTCACTGAGAAGTCGGAGTGCTCTCGCTCATTCCTGGGTGTTCTCTGGTTCTTTCTGATTTATACGCAGTGAACATGATTAACTGGGAAAGTGGGCTCTTGTTTTCTAAAATACCCCCTGAATGAGCACTTTCAAATTATGATTACTGCCCACCAAACACAACTGAAGTCAAGTTTTTAAAAATGGACTTACTGAAAGGGGCCTTCTCCCCACAAGCAAATCACTAACATGCTTCTCAAGAAAAACCCCAATCCGGCATAACCCAGGGCTGATGCCAAGCGACACAGCTGACTCAGAAAGACCCCAGTCAGGAACTCAGGCAGGGAAGGGAACGACGCTGCCGGGTCACAGTTTACAGCTGACTTCCTGTCCCGCGACAGCTCAAACACGGTCCCCAGGGCAGCTCCTGCACAGGTGGAGGGCAGAGCTGACTAAGCCCAGAATCTGAACAATGAGTCCGAACAATGCATGGGTCCCAGGGAAGCAAACCACAGTGGAAGGCGATAAATGAGACCTTCAGGCGTGTTATTCCTTCGGGCAATTAAACAGCCACAGTGACTCTTCTTTTTGGGCTCTTGGCACAGTCAGGCTGTGGATTTCTGACTGAGGCAATGAGTTTCACTAAGTGATACTTTTTGTTTTTCTTTTTTTTGGTACCGGGGATTGAACTCAGGTCCTTGCTCTTGTGCAGCAGGCAGTGAAACCACTGAGCTAAATCCCTGGCCCACATGATACCTTTTCTATGGGTGGTGAATCCACATCATGCCATTCAGATGGGACAAGTGCTGCTTTTCTCTTCAACTCAGGGATACACAAGCTGTTTCAAACACAATATGACTGTGGAATACTGGGTAGGATAAGAGATGCACATGCATCTTTGTCATCAATTTTAAATACAAAACCTTTCCCCTCCAAAAAGTTGAGAAAATATCAGTACTGTTTGTGTAATTCTGAAAGCTACTTCCTCTGCCGTGGGATAATTAGAAAGAAATGGCCTCAACTGCTCTGCAGAAAGTGAAGCTCCTCACCACTTATTACCGCAGGCTCAGATTCTCTCCTTATCTCTATATCCCCACTGAAAGTAATCACTTCTTTGTTTTGCAGATGGAAACACTTGCTAGCTACAATGTATCACTTGAATGTGACTCTGTAATCTCATTACCTCTTACAATCTCCCAAACTCACACACTCCTAGCACCCTAGCAAGGGAACTCGGGGGTCAGCAGCACTCCAGGAATCCTGTTTGCAAATAGAACAGTCCTCGCGTCCTAGTGGATCACTCAGGCTTTGCAGAGTGGTCGCCAACAGTGCCATCCAGGACAGCAAGGGGAACAGATGCCTGTGTGCTGACGGCAGAGCAGCAGGAACCTCCCCACCTTCCCTCTGCATTGGGACTTGTTTTCCTCCCTGGGATCCAGGGCCCAAGCTCTCAGGGGCTTCCACAGCAGTGGTACTGAAAACCGAAAATACTTTGATTGGCCCACAAGGGTCGACAATGATATTCTGTTAGTTTGATTGTTTTTTGAGACAGGGTCTTTCTGTGGAGTTCAGGCTGGCCTCAAACTCACGGTGATCCTCCTGCCTCAGAGCTGCTTGTTATACCAAGCAAGCCAGGAAATCACAGAACACTGGGACAAAGACAGAGTTAAAAACTGAAAGGAGTTTATTCACGGGCGTGGACTCCACCCTCTAGGAGAAGTGAAGCCGCGAAGCAGGGGACAGCACAGCTTTTCTAGGTAACTCAAACAAAGAAGCTCAGGGAGAGGCCAACATGTCCTTCAACCAGCTGCAGATTATCTTTCACAACCCAGCTATCTTGTCAAGATAGGACATTCTATGGCTACAGAGTTCAGCGGCTACAGGGAGGCACCAGGCACCATCTGTTCCCAGGGAGCGATAAAGCATATCTACAGAAGCAGAGGAGTGGTTAGAAGGGCAGTTACAAAAATGCATCTTTAGAATTCCAGCACTCTGTAAGGGGAGGGGTGTGAGGGGAGTTTACTCACAGGCCAAGATGGCGTTGCTTAGGCTCACTTTTGGTCTCACACTGCTCTACAGGGGTGCGCCCCCAAGTCCACAACAGTGATGGTTTTTTTTGGTATCAGGGATCGAACTCGGGTCCTTGCGCTTGCATAGCAGGCTGTGAAACCACTGAGCTAAATCCCTGGCCCAACAATGATATTCTTAACCATTTGAAGGGTTATTATTCTTACAATAGGTGTTAGATTTTCAAAATGTAGATCCTACATGTCATATTCCAGAGGGGTTCTCCAGCTTCCGCCCACCAAAGAATAAACACACCCGTGTCGAGCAACAGTCTGCCCCAATAGAGCCTTGGTCAGATAATCAGGCTGGGCCCAGGCAGCACAGACAAGAGACCCCAGCGAGGGACATGGGTCCCCAGTGACACGCATGTGCCACCCACGGGAGCCAAGGGCTCTGGAAGAAGCATCACTCCCTAGTTTGATTAAAATTCCACATCCAATTACTAAAAGATTCTCTCAAATTCCTTTGTAAACTATGCTTACAAATATAGCCCTGCGATTTCAAGGAGACGATCTGGTCAGCACCAGTAATTCACTCAATTCGAATTTAGATTAAAGGGCCATGAATTTTTTTTTAGGGCCATGAATTTTTAAAACTAATTAATATGCAAATGATTTACTGGAGGGAGAACCAATTGAAGAAATAAAGACTTATGGATTATGTGCTCAGTTAAAGAATGGCTTTGCAGGACTGTATCGCCCCAGGCTCTCCAGCTGCTCTTGCTTCCCAGGGCTCTCAGGAACTTGACCGAAACAAACATTATCCATAATTCATGTCACCTGCAGTGCTGCCCTACAGGACAGATATTAATAATTCCCTCCTCAGCCGCAGTCACATAATATTACTTAGATACGAATCTTTCAATTTAAAGTTTTCTTCTGAAAAATACTTAATCCTCTATGGCTTTAATGCTGGCAAAGAACATTCATTCATATTCAACTCTAAAGGAAAATAGCTAGCTTTCTATAAGTAGCTAGCCTGCGTGATCTTTCTTTTTATAATCTGAGAGACAGAAAGGGAACAAGAATGAGTGTGGAGATGGTTTTGTCAGGTTCAATGTAAAGAAAATACAAATTGATTCGAAACTTGGAAAATTGCAAGTATTATAACTTGCAAAATTGGTGAGTATTATAACTTGCCTTTCACATGTAAATAATGACTGCATTTAAAATGTACTCATATTTAAACAGGTTAATGAGTTTTCCTACGTTAATTAAAAACACTATTTTTCTAACAATATTTTTGTCTCATGTCTAAATGTTCATATGTGGAACATAAAGACTTTTATCATGTATTTTTGTCATTAAAAATTTCACATACCAAACATAAGATGCTTTCCTTTGTGCATTAATTTCTATCACCGAAACTTGTTGGATGCAGCCTAGTATGGTGGTGCACAGCTGCAATCCCAGAATCTTGGGAGGCTGAGGCAGGAAGCTCAAAAGCCCAAGGCCAGCTTGGATGGTTCAGTGATTTAGCGAGACTGTCTCAAAATAAAAGAAGGGCTGGGGATGAAGCTCAATGCAAAACCCCTGGATTCTATCCCCAGTACAAAAAAAAAAGCGCCTAGTATTTTATCGAAGTTTGTTCAGATTTTTGCTATTAGAGATGTTTATGTCTTTTAATATAAATATTTGAACGTACCACTGATTATTTCTGCCACAACACTGTAAATGTATTATTCCAATTATGAATTATATATATATCTTTATTTATATTGTAGCATACAAAATAGAGGGAGAAGAGAAAAAGAATACAAGTGGTTATCTCTGGGTGGGGAGACTATGGTAATTAGTTCATCAATTTAGTTTTCTATTCTTCCACGAATTTTATCAGGTCAGTTCCTGATCACAAAAATATATTATCATGTGATACCTAATTCACTGCAGAACACTTTTTTTTTCCCTTAACATCTTTTATTGGTACATTTTAGGTACACAATACATTTACATTTATCATTGGGTGCTTGTACCTGTACGTGATGTATCTTTTTTTTTTTCTACTGGGGATTGAACTCAGGTCCTTGAGCTTGCA
>NW_004624830.1:533591-676525 GCF_000247695.1 Heterocephalus glaber | reverse complement strand
TTCAAATTATCAATTATTCATTTTAATCCTTATTTACACTTTCAGTTTCTCACACCAGAGAAACTATTCGGTATTTACACATGTGTGTCCTATTTTGCAGAACACTTTTAAACAGGATTTTAATTAATTCAGTTGCTAATTTTTTCCATGTTAGATTCATTTAGTCAAAGTCCTAGGTCAGTGATTTTGAGTTATAGTTTCCAACATTTTTCCAATTTGGGGCATTTTTAATTATTTAGAATAAGATTGCAAAATCTTTAAAATATCTTTTCCAAAATTAAAGGTTTTACATTTACTTTTGTGGATCCCCCCTCCCCAATAAACACTTTTCACAGTGGACTGGAGCAGAGAGGTAGGCAGGAGACTCACGCAATGGGACACCAGTGGGGGGACCTGCTAGGCATGGCATTTGTTGGAATCTTCGCTGCTTTGCAAACCAAACAATTTGCTTAGCTAAAAATTTGGAATTTAGTGATGTTATTTTATGGACACAAAGAATTTAAACTTTGACTGTAAATGTGTATCATACCTCTAAGACATACTAGTACTTATCCAAGCTCTTCCACCACTGCCACAATCGGGATTGGCTACCAGGGTGGAAATAAACCACCAGTGTTCCAACTAACTGTCTGGCAGAGTCCAACACACACATGGAAGATGTGTAAAGGCAGACACTTGCTCACTTCTCTCTGCTTCGAAAACATACACTTTTTAACACAGCAGCAATTGCTACTGCCCTACCAATGTTTTTTTTTTTCTTTTTGGTACTGTGGATCGAACTCAGGTCCTTGTGCTTGCGAGGCAGGAGGCAGAACCACTGAGCTAAATCCCTGGCCTTCTACCAATTTTCATTACATTGTATGTGTTGAACAATTTGGTTTCTGCTATGTTTAATAACATCCTTAAAAGTGTGCTGTTCTGACAGTTCTAGCTAACTACTGAAAGCCAATTTATAAAAATCTCTCAGGCTGATTAAATTTATGTGAGTGGCCAATTCCAATTTTCTAAATACTGCGCCAGAAGCCAGACTTTCCAGTAACCTGTGGCTGTGCTAGGCGTTCTGTGTTGGTAAACGCGTGCCAGCAGATTGCTGACACCCATGGGGGTCTGTTAATGCAGAATGTGTGAGCCACACAATGCTTACTACTCCAGTGAGGCAGAACCCTAAAATTTAAAATCTATCTTAAAATTGGGGAGGAGAGGCTCTGCACATGGATGTTGGGGGATGTGTGGCAACAGCCACCACTTGGTGACCACTGAGCCACCAGGAACTTCTCAGGTGGCTTCTCTGTTACCACTGCCTGCAGAGTGACAGCCACGTCTACCACTGTGTAGCTGAACAAATCAAGTTTCACAGAGGTTAGATAATGTCCCCCTGGTCACACCGCCCTTCAAGAGGGGGCTGGAACAGGAACAAGGGGACTGGAACCCGTCCGAGCTCTTTTGCATTCCGCTTACGGCTGAAGCAGGACTCGAGTGAGATCACCTGGGAAAGCAGGAGTGGTGATTCCAAACCCTCTTTTGAACTGGATAAAAGCTATGGCTGCTCTGGTTAGCCATGGAACACTCTAACACACCGTATGCACACACACATGTGCACATACACAAGCCCCTAAGTCCACCCTGGCATTTTCTAGGAAATCACAGCTCTCAGGTTAAGAGCCTCTGACAATTACAAATGTTATAGGGCAGAAGAGAAAGTGTCCCCGAGCAGAAATTGAGGAAGAGTTTAAAACTACTAACAAAAGACAGAGCCACCCAGCCTGCACCAGCCCCGACAAGAGCTTGGCTTTTTAGCTGCAGGAACAGAAGGCCTGGGGAGGTGTTGGGTACAGAGAAGCCGCTACTCTGCATTCGGTCTGAGAAGGGTCCTGGTCTCTGCCAGGAAGGAGCTGCGGGACAGAGGTGAGGCGGCTTCTGTTCCAAGTGAACAGCAAGCGATGGGAGACAGGGCAGCTGCCTAGAGGAGGGGAAGGGGAAGCTTCCGGTGCAAGATGTGCACATGGACAGCAGAGCCAAGCCCAGGGCTGACTGGGCAGTGGAAGCAATGGGAGCGCCTGCACTGCATGTTAACAGCTGCAGGAGGAGTGGGTTTGGAGAGTGGATGCCCAATCCCAGAATTTGGCTTTGGCTGTGTTAAGTCTGAGATTTCCGAGAGATACACAGTGTCTTCTCACTTTTCTCATTGCTGAGACAAAATACCCAATACTCACAAGTTACTGGAGGAAAGGTTACTTCAGCTGATAGACTGTGGAGGTTAGGCCACAGTCGGTTGGCTCCAAGATGAGGTGGCATGGCAGAGGGGCCTGGCGGAGGAGAAACAGTCCATGGCATGGTAGGAAGAAGGCAGAAGGCAACAAGCAGCTTTCTTTCTGTCACATCCAGGCTGCCAGCTTTTTGATTGGTGTCACCCACATCCAAGGTGAGGCTTCCATTATGCATACCCAGAATTCTGCTAAACCAATCTAGTTATCACACATCCATGATCTAACCAGCTCCCAAAAGCCCCACCTATGAGCACATGAGGCTTTGGGGGGACATCGAGAGAGAAGCCAGAACATGCAGTACAGATGTTCAGACTTCAGAGGAGAAATCCAGGCTGGGGATACACACTGGGGAGCCACTGAGCTCGTACCATGGGGTCATCTAGCAAGTGAATGTAGCAAGAAAAGCAGAAGGAAAACCCAAGGGCAGAGCCACAGGCCACCCACCACTTAGAGACCAGGACGAAGAAAAACAAGCAGCTAGCAAGGCAGGCGGAGGGGTGGTGGCCGCAGAGGAGCAGCACCCTGCCAGGGTGGTACCGTGCAGATGAGTTTGAAGACAAAGGGCTCACGCAACTGGGTCACATGTGGTCCAGCCCAACAGGGACGGGGCCCTGCTCACTAAATTTATCATAGTGAAGACAACAGTGACCGCAATAAGAAAGTCCCACCAGCCTGGTAAAGATTTAAGAGCCAATGGGAAAGTAACAGTGGAAGAGTGCGGACAGCTCTTCCTGGGAGCTTTGTTGTAAGAAAGCAAAGGCGCTCCAACGAGATGGGACAGGGCCGGGAGAAAAATGGGGCCGAGGAGGCTGTTTTGCTCTAAGGTGGGAAATACTGTGGCGGAATTACCTGCTCAGGGAACTACCTGAAGAAGGGAAAGCGGACGGTAACTAGGGAGGGTGGTGGCAAGAGAAATGCCCCCAAGCAAGGCAGAAGGCACTGGAGCAACTGCACAAGTGAGAGGACAGCCCAGTCCTGGTAACAGGAGGGGACAAAGGCACAGACCTGAGCAATGAGCAGGTGTAGCGGCAGTGTGTGAACGCTTATTTTGACCACCTTTAAGTTACGGTGTAGATCTAAAACGTCCCCCCAAACTCTCATGTGTGTGGAAGGTGACCAGAGCACAGCAGCACTGTACTCAGCAGTGGATTCATCCACTGCTGAGTTCAGGGCTGAACTGGACGCACTGTTGGGGGCGGGGGGCCTGGTTGGGGGTGGTCACTGGGGGCGTGGCCTTGCTCCCAGCTCCTCCCTCCTCCCCCTCGGCTTCCTGGGTGTCATGGGTTAAGCTCTTTTCCTCTGCAATACCCCTCCGCCATGCTGTTTCTACTTTGGAGCCAACTAACCATGGACTGAGGCCTCTGAAACATGAGCCAAAATAAAATTGTCCTCCTTTAAGTCATGGGTGTCTGGTATTGAGTCTCAGGGATGATTCTGATGGCTTTTTGGTATTAAACTATTATTATAGTTTTTACTGGTAATGAATGGTTTAACAGCTTTTAAAACCATGCTTTCAATTTATGTTTCTATCTCATGTTTAATTAATCTCAGTAATAATAAAGGTAACATTACTTCTACTTATTCAATAGGGAGTAAAAAAATCACCAAAGTGTAGTGTAATTAACATATTTTGAATTTCCTTAGATGAGGTGTGACAAAAAATGCAGTGAAAGCCGCTTCTGAGTGCTATCCCACAGAAAGGCAGCTCCTAAAATTGTGACACTGTCCTCATCCACCTTATTCACCAAATGCGGCTCTGTGCACCTTCTGGCTCCTCACCAAATCAGAATGACCATGGAAGGTCAGCATTTTGAATCAATTCAGGATATGGAGGCAGCCACAGTAGGGCAACTAAAAACACTCAGGAAAGAGGACTCCAGAGCTGCTGCAGGAAGTGACAAGAACCATGGGATGAGTGTGCTCAAAGTGATGGAGGTATTTTGAGGGGGATTCATGACAATATATCTTTTGCTGTAAGAAACTATATTTATACACATACCATTTTTCCCATCACACTTCATACTACTCTTACACACTGCTCATCATTAATTATCAGAGAAGTCACACGAATCACTCACTCCTACATTTCCTGTAACGAAGCCAAGTAAACTTTGCCAGCCAGGTTGTAGAACCTGCAGGACCGGAGTAGCTGTGGCAACAGAGCACCAAAGAGAGGCCACGGGAGGGATGGGGATTGTACCCAGGCAGTCCCAGGAGGACGGACAGACCAGATTTAAAACTGGACTTCCACTTCGTCCCTGGTGACAGCGGTTTTGACCAAGCCAGGGTATGGTGAGGCCTGTCAGGCAAAGCCCTGGTTCTTGGTTCCAAGCTCTGGGGAGGCGCTTGGTGCTGTGACCTCCCTCCGACCACCACAGGCTCTTGAACCCCGGCTCACCCGGTTCCACTGTCCCATGGGCTGGGACACCCCGTCAAAGTCCCAAGGAGGGGCAGTGCCTCTTGTACAAAGGTTTTCATGGTAGCAGACAACTTATTTCATTCTGACGGTCCACACACACTGTCTCCTTTCACAACATCACACCTGCCCTTCGTCAAAGGTACTGGCGACTTCTCTCTCCTACTCGATTTCCTGAACTGTGAATGCCACAGGGCTGAGCTGCTGCCTGGGGACATCAGCAGGTGCCACGTTAGAGCAGTGGACACCGAAACAGAGTAATGAGTGATCTGATCACACCTGTAGTAAGTGGCAACCCTGAGCTCTTTATAAACCCTCAGCTGTCCGATTCCAGAGTCTGTACTTTTTTTTTTAACCACTGTCACACAGTAATTGCATAACCATTTGATTTTTAAAAATGTATCCCTGTGTGCATTTGTTTCATTCAGCATTTATTGAGCACCCATTCAATGCCAGGCACTACAGGGATGCTGGCAAAATGAGGAAAAGAAAAGTAATGCTGGCGCTTTCAGCAGAACTAACAGGCACGGACAGCACAGGGAGGTGGATACGACGTTTTTTCTTTGGATTCCTACACTTTATTTCCACTTCTCAAGCAACTGGAAAGCTTGCAACAGAGAATCCAATTGTGAAAACTCAAGATGTCTCTTTTCAATTAAAATAAAGCCGTAGTTCATTTTAGCAGAGAACATTATACCATTAGTGCCGCCAGGACTCAATCAGATACTGTAAAGTTGCCATCGAGAGTACCCTGAATGTATTTCTTTTCTTCTGTAATAGAAATGCTCTCAGTTGAGACAGGGAATGTAGCTTAGCACTTAGAGAGCCACTGGCTAAATTGCCTCTATTGATGAGGCACTGCAGGTTCTCTGTGAATGAGTCTAAAGAGCTGCTGGAGGACAGAAGAAAGTGTTTAGTGGGCTGTCGCCACAGCATGCTCCCTGTCTACTGCGGAGAGAATGAGTCCAGCCCATGCATGAATGGCCCGTGTCCGCCTGAGGCCCGGCTGGCCGGCCATCCTTGAAATTGTATAAGCGAAAGGAAGTAGGCTGAGGGGTCATTTGTGACAATAATCGGTGAGCACGAAGTGAATTAGGCTATCCCGCCAAGTCCTCCTCATGGGGTGGAAAGGCAGCGCAAGCTTTCAGAAACACGGTCTGCTAAAGCAATCCTCGCAGCTTTTGACAAATTGCAAACCTCGGGCCGTGTCTCTCCCTTCCCCACCCCAGGGAAAGGAGACTGGGGGAGAAGTTTCGGCTCCCTTCACACAAACGCACACAGACACCCGTGTGCGGCTACACACAAAGCGTGCCTGGGTGCACGAAGGCCGAACCAGGACGTGCAACTCAGGAGCACTGTCCTTACCCACAGACGCAGTCCGCGGAGCTGGGTCTGCCGCCAGCCCCAGGCCAGCTGTGCGCAGTTGCGGCTCCTCACCGCAGCGGGTTCCCACGGCGTCCAGGGGCGGCAGAATCTGGACCCTCGCGTACACAGCCCTCCCCTAACGACAAGCAGAGGCAGAGCACAGGGCCCCGACCCGTAGACGGGTCCAACAACTCAACCAAGCCACCAGATAGATGTTCAAAGCTCCAAAGGAAACAATAAATTTGGGACCGGTTTCCTTCCTGACCCTTGAGGAGGATATTTTCTGCTATAGAAAAAACGGCAGCTTTCTAAATTCTTTTCAGTATCTCTCCCTTTCATGAAGATTTGTAAAACCGTATTTTTCTCCTACCTTAATGGGGGAAAAAATTTATTTTATACCAATATTCTTTACACAGAGCATACATATCTCTCTCTCTTATGTCATTGCAAAATACATTTTGATTCCTACATTTGTACAAGTATTAACCTTGCCTGGATGACATCTGAATGCAAAAAAAAAATGAAATCAAACCCACTAAATAAAAAATATTTTAACTCCTTTCAATAAATTCTCAAACTTTCCCACTGTCATTTAAAGTAAAACCATTAATTAACAAAATTGTGAGGATTAACTAAAGTAATTAAAGGATAATCACATAATTAAAGGATCATTTGTAGAGTAGGAGGTAAATTCCCTTCATAGTGCCAGTCTAGTCCTTAACTACAGAAGTGTTTAAAAAACGAAAATGTAAGAAATAGCTCATGAGTGACTGAAACCTGAAAAACACGTTCACCTACGAGGTTCTCATTTCTCTTAAGAAACTGCAGACAGAGAATGCGCACTCCAACTCACCTGCCCATCACTCAAGAAATACAAGTGATTGGGTTCTGTGCAGCGATGGGAACCCAATAAGCTGTGAAAAAAGTCATTTCTGGAAAATTTGTTGGCTGTAAGTCTGAAAGAAATGAATCTTTGTAACAGATGTGGAGAGATGACTTTGAAGACTGGAACCGTAACACATGGGACCCTTCTGAAGAACTCGCCTCAGCCGGGAATTCCCCTTCAGGCCACGTCCCGGGCAGCACTGGTCCCCCGTCACCCTTCAGGCGCCCCCTTGGGCTGCACTGTCAGTTCACTGACTTAAAAAAAAGAGGAGGTAACTTGAACTCAGTCTCCCAGGGTTCCATCAACTAAAATGCTGTCATTTTAGTATTTTGTGGAACCTGGAACTTTCTATGGTTTGAATATAAACATCTCCAGGAAAATACTCTTCTAAATGTTTTACTACTTTGAGGAGAAGTTTGAGCTTCGAGACATTCTGACAGAGGAGACTGTGTCTTGGTCAGCTTCTTCAGGTGCATCATTTAGACATCTTATTGAAAGTTCATGCAATCCAAATATTGAAATCTGATATTCCACTGTGGGGTGTTCGGTATCCCATATGATGTGTGTCTGTGTGTGTACACACACTATACACACATATTTTGGGATATTTAAGGTAAAGGGCTAATGTTTTATAAAAGTATGCTCGTACTGCTGAGCTCTACCTAATAACTTTGATGGCTAAACTCAAATACTTAGCTGGTTTTGATTAAAATTTAAAAGGATAGAATTTGAAGGTCTGTAATTTAGGAGACCACCGAGCTACCATTCTCAGTACCCTACAGTGTTTGCAAGCCCAGCTGGGACACAGTGAGGCAAAGTGCAGAGGGCGCCCTTCCATAAGCGAGGCTCCGGCTGACTTTAACAGCCCAGACCTTTCCTGGCTGCTCTCACCCAAGAAAAGCAGGATGTAGCAAGGAAACGCTTCACACCCGAAATCACGCTGACTTCTATCTCCAGACAGGAAACACTCCAATATAAACCACACCATGACTGCTGCTGGACTCTGCCCGCAAGGATGCTCACACGGTCCACAAAGCCTAGTTTACTGACGGATAAGTGTGTTGTTCATCACCGGAAGGCCTAAAGTAGCCCACATTTCGGTAATCACTCTACTTTGGGACAATAACTAAGTCCCTAATACTATGTAGAGATTGGGAGGTCCATTTCCAATAATAATTTGCCTGGATGAAGTTTCTATTAATTTATGCGTAACAGAACAGAAGCCTAGAAAACGATCCAGGTGCTTTGGTTTCTGGTGTTTCTAGAAAGTATTAGTAAATAGGAATGAGAGAAATTGCCTCCTTTTCACGATACTTTTTAATGACAAAATAAAGCTGACCCTCCTCACAATGGTGAACGGGGGAGATCTCCCAACCCAAATTCATTTGCCTTATGTTTTTGATTAAATACCTGCACATAGGAAACTTCACATTTAGGAAGTATACAATCTTTGTAGTGAGTTTTCTATAAATTATGATATTTGATACAAGGTCAAGCAATTTTTCATTTTTGTTTAAATGTTCCAACAATCTGAAATTGCCATCTGTTTGTTTATGCTCTTCCAACTCTCTTCTAAACTCTATTAACATCACCCAACTAAGGTTTAAATTAGGAAATTGTTTTTCCCTTCTAAATAAGGAAGCCTGTGCCTATGGAAAGTAACATTCTTAACAAATAAAACCCAGCGGATCTGGGAAGGCAAAGAATAACTCCTCATCTTTCACATGACTTGCAAACCAGTAAACAATACAAGAATTGTAAAACAGTTTCTTTTCAACTCATGCCATATAACATACAAAGTAAGTCTGTATGCACTGGCTACTCCAGCTCAAACTTCCAGACGTGGAGATTCAATGATGAGAGGCTCAACTTTAATATGCAAAGTAGAAGGCTGGAAGCAGATGGAAGGGGCATCATGATAAATAACCCATGCAGTGGAAGCGGAAGTTTAGGTCATTTCCTACCCAAGCACATATAGGGCACTGGGATAATGGCCAGACTACCTGAAAGGAAACCACACGCTGATTAGTTCTACTCCAAGAGGTGGTTTTGAAAAACCAGTTCTTATTCTTTGCCATTGATTAGAAGTCTAAATGGAAGGCCACATACGGTGAATGGTATAGAAGGGCGCCCCAGAAGGGCGATACATTATCTGGGTGCCTGCGGAGGACTCTAATCCACTTTCAACTTGCACACTCACCTGTGAAAAGGCCCAAAGACGCATGCCAGTGGGTTGCTAATAACGCTGTCTGAAAGGGAGCAAGCTGAAATTGTTCCCCAAACTACAAATCCAAAGGCGGTGTGTGTGTGTCTCCTGCTGCCGAATGGAACTATACATCAGAATGAAAGAGCGGGTCTGCTGTACGGGCCTGAAGTATGCTTTCACACATCCTATTATACCCACGGGCTCCGGGCAGCTCGGAGCCCTGGAAAGCTGGTATTTCTACTCCCTACAGAAGCTCCTAGCATAGATAGAGCTACCGGAAGCTGCCAGAGGAAGTTTGGGTTAGGAAATTTAAATGATTGTTTTTAAATTTGTAGTTTCCAGATTGGGATTCTACTACGTCTGCCAAACCTTCCCCTGTTCCGAGGGTGGCTGCACAACGCTGGACTGCATTTGTGCGTGCAGAGGAGGAAATGGAGACCCGGCCATGGTGTGGGTGGATGCTCCAGTTCTCCTGGCTCCTCTTTGCCCACAGAGTGTGGCGGGGCAGCCAGGAGGTCAGGAGAGCAGGGTGGCAGTGATCAGGAGCAAGCCCTGCACCTCCCGGTGTGGTCTGCAGCGCCAGCCTCCCCCCAGAAACCCACGACCGATGCGCCCTCAGTCCCTGGCCAGTGCCTACGGCATGGTGAGCCCTGGGCAGCAGAATGCCATCGCCAACACGGTTCCAAGTGGCATTTTTCTTACAGTGTTTTAACCTCAAATGTGTCATGCTGCTAAAATCATATGGGTCTGCATTTATTTGGTGCAGGATCAAATACAAGCATTCCAGGCTCACATGCCACTTAGCAGCTATGTTCTGGAGTCTGTCATCCCCTTTTCCCGAGCCCCACTAGCAGCAAAGGAGCAAAAATGATCAACACTCTCAGCCTGGTCTGCTTCATGGGATGGGGACACCCAGTGACCCTAGGAGAGGACTTGGTGTCTAACTTCTGACCAAAGGGATCACACCTGAGAGCCAGGAGTGTGGGCAGGTCACACATGCACGCGTGGACCTCACAGTCGGGCTATGTGCACAGACTACACAAGCTGAATGGACAGAGGCACAGAGGAGGCGGCGGCGGCAGGGGCCATGAGGAGGGAAGAGGGGAGCGATGAAGGACACGCATGGGTGCACATGGGTGCATGGGAGTGGGCAGATGTGCAGGGGGAACGCTGGTCTTGCGTGGTCACCATCACTCGAGCTGCTGCCGAGAATGTGAAGCAGATGGGAATGACTCACACTCAGCTCCCTTGAAGGGAAGTGGGCCACACTCAGTACCAAGCGTGGGCTTCACCCAACTGGCTGAAGGTCTGAAGAGTAAGAACTAAGGCCTCCGGGAGGAGGAATTCTTCATCACGATGCAACACAGACATTGGGCCCGAGCACCCAGCGTGCTGGCTTCCAGGCAGACTCTGCAGTCTGCACCCCCACAGCTCTGAGAACCCACTCCCTAGCGCAGGCCTCTCCACACATTTAGGGTTCTTACTGGTTCTCTTTCTCTGGAGAACCCTGGCCTCACAGGGTCGTCGTCGCTGAAGCCATTTTTATGGGTTAAAGGATTGGATCCTTAATTTTTTTAACTCTTATTTGCCGTTTTGCAAGAGACCAAGGACTGTGGCCACACCAACAAGAGAGAGAATGAAGGCCCAAGGCGACAGCCATTTCAGGTCACAGTGAGAAGAGCCGGCACCTCTCAAAGGTGGAAAATATCTCCACTCACCTCGCTTACCAGAACTCAAAGCAGTCCACACACAAGTTTCCTTCTCCACAAAAGGCTCCTTTTCTTGCTCCTGAGGCTCTGCTCCCACAGGGCCTACGTGGTCCTCTGGGAAGCATCACCCTCCCCTGCCTGCTCTCAGTCCACTCCCCAGACCCCACCAGCCTTCTCAGGAGCCCCCGCATCACCCCGACCCAGCCACCCTGCTCTTCCAGCTGGGTTTCCCGTCCCCACTCTCCACACCGTGTTCCTGAGTCGCCCCACCTCGCTCCTGCCACGTCCGGTCGCACGTTATCACCGTCTCTGCCTCTCCCAGGCCACCTCAGTTGCCCCCTTCTCCCCAGGTAACTGCAGGACGGTCTGTCACCTCTCTTCAGCTGTCCTCCTCCTCGGCCTCCATGTCCCACTGGCGGGGCCAGCCCTGCTCAATCCCTTCAAAGACAAGGACCACGTCAGCCCCGGGGAGCCCCTAGCCCGGGCTCCAGCCCAGGTCCTCCACAGCCTCCACTGGTGCCTGGCTCTGCCCGCCCTCTTCCCTTGCTCCCCCCACCTTTCCCGTCACATCAGCCTTATTTAATGTGCAGCTTCCCAGATACCATTTTCTGTGCACCTTGCAGGCGTTGACAACACTAGCCTCTTTGAAAACATTGAAGGGATGACTGAAAAGTACAGCAAATGCTTAAATTTTTAAAAAGCTTAACTACAGTAAAGTAAAAGGGGGATTAATGGCAATGTGCCTTTTACTATAAGAAATTTTTAAATTTAAATATTCACCATAAGTTTTGATCACACCTCTATGATCAACCATTTACAATAATCTGTGTCAAAGACATGAAGCTGTGTCCTCATCCACCTTGTCCACAGACCTGGCACCACGTGACTCTGGCTCCTCCCCAAAGTCAAAATAACCATGGAGGAGAAATGTTTTTATTCTGTGCGGGACACAGCGGCAGCCAGGACAGTGCAAGTAAAGACACTTAGGAAAGAGGCCTCCAGAGCTGCTGCAGGAGGCAGCAAGAATGACAGGATGAGCGTGTTGAAGGGAAGAGGGGTTAATCGCAACATTTCTTTTATTATAATAAAACGCTTTAAACATTTTAAGCATTCACAGCACAGTACTTTTGGATCACACCTTGTACACCCCTGGGATTTTTCTCCATGTCACGACCTTAACATTCCTCAGACTCAGAGGCAGCCCCCATCCCCTCCAGACCCAAACTTGGATAATTTCTTCCTCTGCTGTTCCATACCACACCTGGACATACCACATACAGTTTTTCTCTCACAATGTTCCTATGATTTTCTTTAACTCTTTTTCTCTGCTATACGCTCAAGCCCCTAAAGGCAGGGGCTTATCCCATGCGTCATTCTCTCATCACTGGCAGAGGACAGGGCACCAATTAGGGGCTCGGTATAAACCTGACCAATGAGTCAGTGAATGAATGGGCACTGTATTTTAAATTACTTCCTACAGGAACTAATTATTAACAATCCCTCAGACGTTTTCCTCCCTTTAAGTTCTACATTCCGTCCTTTATTTATCTTCTTGGCCTTACAGAAGTACTTTCCAATAAAAGGTGTACAGAAATAAAAGCTAGACATGTGTGTATCTTTGAGGCTGAAGTATTAGCGAGTAACAAAACAAGCCAAAGTTTTATTTAATTCTAAGCAAATCTTAGGAGAGCAGGAGGACTTGAGAAAATAAAAATTCCATGAGAATATCATGAGTAATGATTTTTTAAGAGCAAGAACATTTAGGTAACCTGGAACTCTTTATCTAATAACTAAAGAATGGGGATTCTTGCCATGTTATAGCTTACAACCCAGTTCAGAGGAGGAGCACAGTTTGTGAACTTAGACCAAAGGCGAGAGAGCCCTGTGGCATCCGTCCACACAGTCAGGGCCGAGGCCAGGGCCACTTTCGGATGGAGGAGTCGCAGCAGCATGTTGAGCAGCTAGTTTGGGGGAACAAGGACAGGAAGCCCCCCTGAGATCACATGCTGCTGAGTATTTTTAACCACTTTGCCCTTCGTAAGGAAACAGTAACTCATTTTTGTTCAAAATAAAGTATCAGAACGTGTCTAATGTGCATTTCATTATAAAATGACTTCCTTGAATATTGCTAGTTACTCCTTCACAAATACACAGGAGCCAAAGTCACTTCCCTAATTTGTCCCATAAGGTATTTACAAGTCTGCATAAGCAAATGGGCCTAAGGATTAGCAACACAACTGTTTGGTGACAAGAAAGTGAAATGGGAAGGGGTGGCCCGACACCCCACTGTGGTAGGCTATCAGCACGGCATACAGATGCTCTCTCCAGCCCACAGCAGACTTCAAAACTGAGGCTCCTTCTAAATTTTCTGTTTATCAATTCTGACTGCAATTTTATACATTCTGGGCATGGTGGCACATTTCTGTAAGTCCAGCACTCTGGGAGGCTGGGGCAAGAGGACTGCAAGTTCAAGCCCAAACTGGGCAACTTAGCAACTGAACCAGACACTGTCTCACTTTAAAGGGACTGGGGATGTAGCTCAGCACGAAGGCCCCAGTACTGGAAAGAAATTCTGAATGCAGCTGGGAGTGGTTCAGCACCTGCCTGGCATGATATGAGGTTGGATCCCCAGCATGGCCAGATGGATGGACGGACAGACGGACAGACAGGAGATACACAGAAACACAGACATTCAGCTCCTTATTCCATCCACCAAGCATCCTTAGCAGAGGCAGGATTCAGCCCTAAACTATCACTTTCCTGTTTTAATCATCTGTCTCCAACAAAGGTCGCTCATCCTTCAAGCCTCATGAAAGTGAATCTAGGCTTCATCTTTTTTCAAAGAACTTTTACTAAAAATCAAACTTTAGCCTGCAATAATTAGGCATATGCGAAAAGATAGAGAACCAGAATTCCTAGCTAAGGACCAAACCCTACTAATACCACAAGGGGTCAGAGACATTCGGTGACCAGAGAGACGGAGGCAAGAGGAGAAGCCCCGGGCTGTTGGTGCTGATGTCCTGGAAGGCTTGGAGAAGCGCTTTTCTGTGGTAACATGGTGGGCTGGCTGCATGGCCCTACTTTCCTTAGAAAGCATCCCTTGGCTTTTTTACTGCTCTTTGTTTTAAATCTCTCCTTTTGATTTCTTTTTGTACTCAAGGTTTCCAGAGCTGACAGTCATGAATGTTCTCTTCCAAAGTGCCATGCTGGGACAGATGTCACAGCATTATCCAGGCCACCACCTGTGTGCATCTCTTTTGGAATTTCGGGTTCTATTTCATAAGGAATGATTTCCAGATAGAAGAGCAGAGACTTTCCTAATTTACCTTTTTTTTTTTTCTTTTTTGAGATCACACTTACATTTCTCTACCTCTCCTGTAATTAGGGGTGGACATTTGATTTGACTTTTGTCAAAATTTAAATTTAAATGTAAAATTCCTGTACTTCCAGTAGAAAGAAATCTAGAAAAGTCAAGAAGCCAAGAGAAGAAAACAATCCCCACTCTTGTGCTCTCTTATCTGATGTCTCAAGGTCCACACCCAGGAAAACCTTGGAACATGTGTGTTAAAGACAGCAGAGTCCGTGGCCCTCCGGGTCAGTCTCATCATGTATAAGAAATGAACTTCTTCCCAGGACTTAGGGAGGCTAAGGCAGGAGGATCACCAGTTTGACATCTATGTGGGCAACTTAGCAAGACCCTGTCTCAAAATAACAAAACGAACAGGCTGGGGATGTAGCTTGATGGTATCATACCCCTGGGTTTGACCCCGCAGTCCTACCCCCTAATTTTTTTCTATGTGGTAAGCCAATAACATCTCAATGCCTATTATAACAGTATAAATTATTCTAAAACAGATGGCATCCAGAAATAGTTTACAAGAAAAACATAATATTGCAAAGATACTGTCAATAGTTTTGTGTATTTATTTCCCCTTTCTTCCTTTTTCAAACTTTAACATCCTTAATTTATCTCAGTTTCAAGATAAATTTAGCCATCATTGCTACCTCCAGAATTCCCAAGCTCTATTTAACCTTATCCTAGAATTTACATAAACAAAAGCAGACAAGTATCTGAACAAACTGCTGGGCTGTGACTTCTACAGTTGTAGCCCCCAGAGCCACTCAAAACAGCAGGTCTGGAAAGACCCTGGGGAATCTAGCCTATGTGTTCTTAGTTATGTTCTCTTTTTCTAGCTCTATTCCATGAGAAAAACCTGTGTGCACTGTCCCAAAATGAATCACCTGTCTGTGACAGCCTGCTTTCATCCTCTGGTAACTCTGTTCCCAGCTGCCCTTCAAACACAAATTAATTCTCCAGGATTTTGTTTCTTTGGTTTGTTATGGAGACAAAATTTACCTATTCTATTTTGCAGCGCCACTACTTCCTACTAGAGAAAAGGTTTGTTTCCTCCATCAAAATGGTGCCCTATTATAGAAAAAGCCACTTACATATTCAAAGGCAGTCTTTCGGCCCCCCAAGAAATAAAAATAATTTAATAATTAAGGAGGAATATGACAGAGAAGTAATTAGAGGAACATTTGCTAAGAAACTCCATGAAGTCAGGAACGCAGCTCAGTGGCACAGCGCCCGCCTGGCAAGTGCAAGGGTCTGAGTTCAATTCCTGGTATAAAAAAACAAAACAAACATCCATTTTTTTTTAGTATGAAGTAAAATGTCTGAGACTTTCATGTAAAAGTCCTACATAGGTTTCGTCTCCTAATTCATCCACCACATTGGCAGAAAGAGTTCCGTAAGCTGAACTTGGCCAAGTCTGTTTAGCTCATTTGTCACCAGGAGCCTGGGGCTCACCCGGAGCTGACAACTGCCTAAGGTGGATGGGATGGAGAGGGCGGGGTGCCGGCCTCGTATTTCACACCTCAGAGGGTTCCAGCTCCCAACAAAAACATCATATCTCTGTCAGTCAAGCTCAATTGCAGGGCTTGACAGGCAGATGCAAATAAAACAGCCAGTGTGAAAAGGTCTCCTGAGTTTTTTCTGGCTACAGTTCTGGGACCAACTTGGTTCTGGGACTACTAAGACAGCACTTCCCCTGGGGACAGAAAGACAGGGATTACATCCCTAACTGGCTCCGAAATGATCAGAACTAGGAGCAACATTCGCTCCATTTGAAAACCTGGAAGTTATTTCATAAATTCTGATCAAAGCCCTCACTTATTCCAGTATGAATGCATGTTCAGGGTCTCCAAAGTAGAAGGTATATTCGCATAGTCAGCAATCGACGGGAGGGTCAGTGACATGAGCCAGATGCTCAAAGCTCTGGCATGGAGTCCTTTAGAACAATATTCTAATATGGAAAGTAGAAAAGGTGTCTGATACTCGCATAAAACAAATTACATACATTATCATAAACTTGCTCCACTGTAGCCTTTTATAGCAGAAGCTCCTATGGCAACAACATCTTTGTGTCAAAATGCATGAGGCTGAATAGCCTCCTGTGGAGCACACCGATTTGTGGGATGTGAATCAAACTGCATTCCTTTCAAGTTTTAAATTATAAATGATCTCAGCATGCAAAAATATGGAAGCTGACAAGGGAAACAGATTATATATCCACAAGTAATTCTACGGTGATATACCAAAGTTTTCCAAAGTACATCAAATGAAGATGTACATGTAAGGCTGCTAAATTAAATTCCATCATTAATATAATTTACTTTTCTTTTTTTAAATCTTTCTTAAGAGAATTATTTTGGGAATGCAGTGAAAACCAGGTGACTCTTAGTGACAATGTGATGTGGCACCATCCCCAGGGGCAACTGAACCTATTGTTTGTTCTAAGAAGGACCAGAATGCTATCTTTTGCACTACTGGAGTAGATTTCACAAGCAATTAAAAGTGAATGACCAGGAAACGCATGTTAGGGCTCCAGGTTCCATGTGATTCCAAGTCACACTCGATAATCTTCCTGTTCAGAATTTTCCTGTAGACAGGAAGGTTACAGCCCCACAGAAGCCTGGGACCAGAAGGATGTCTTTGGGATTTACTTGCCTTAAGCTGTAGCCTCTAGTTACCTTGGGGCTTCCCATTCAAAGCTCAGAATGAGGCAAGGGCTACCAAGACTAAAGCAAAACACAAGATGACCTGTGTTTTACCCAGTTCCTAATTTGCAGTAATAGTTGAATAATTTTCCAAAAGTCAGAAACAAACATTGTATCCATCCTGTAAACATGAAAACAAAATAAAGGGCAGGGATCAAGAGATGGGACGCTGGGAGGAGAGGGAAAGAGGACGGAGGAAGGAATCAAGGTGGGCTAGGTACCAACTGCTCACGGGGGATACACACGTCATTCAGGACTATGCCACCCACTAATAAACTAAACTCCAATAAAGATGTGGAAAATAAAACTGTACATGCTGTCAGATTTCAGTTTATGGAAAAGAAGTAAAAGGTTAGACTACACATCAAATTAAAACAATGCTAAAAACAGGAAGAATAAGGTCGCTAGAAATTAACCTTTACCATAATCAGGCATTTCCTCCTTATAAATATATTGGTAAGCCTTTCTAACCCTAATAATGCCTTCAGAAGTACTTATTCAGAAAGAGAATAGAAATTTGTTACAAAGCCACCTACTCCAAAGCAAATTTGTTTTGTTTTGTTTTTGGTACTGGGGATCGAACTAGGGACCTTGCACTCCCAAAGCAAATTTGATAGAAGGCAGATGGTTCTTAGAAACCCTAAATCGGATTTAGAAATCAGAGCCTCAGTGGGATTTACTGTTTTATCCATAGGCCCCCTAGTACATGGCGTCCCAAGTACTGTGGTGACACTTCATTGGATTAGTAAGGACGGCACAGTTGATGTATTTTTTTCTCTTTTTCAAAATCAGTGGCTTCTCAAAGGAAAGCAACTTGTATTATCTTTTAGTCAGTATGAAAATTCATGATATCTTCCTTCTATAACGCGGTTTGCTATATTCATTTTAACTTCTTCAAAACGTAGTTAAGGTAGACCAGTATTATTGCGTGCTTTACAGACTAATCATTTTACATTTTTATATATTATTATGTATGTCAAGGAATATGATCTGACCTACCAAACATGGGTAACAATGGTCCCTGTCATAACACACAATTCCTAGTTGATAGGAAAAATGTAGGAAGCCAATTTAAATCAGACATATCTAATTCAATTTCAACTTTGCAAACCCTTTTGCTATCCAACCTTTGGTAATTAATCTCTGTGAGCCTCAGTTTCCACACTGAAATGCAGGATATCATCAGAGGGTTCCTTAAAACAAAATGACTATGTATAAAAATACCTCACCAGAATACAGTCTGCCTGCCATATACTAGGGGCTTGATATGTTGGCTGTCTTTATATATAATATGAGAAGGAAAAACAATATCTGTAAGTACAAAATCTAGGCTACCAGATGGCCTAAGAAGCAAGGGCTATAGGGATGCTTGGGTTTTCAGGGAAACCCTAGACCCTAAAGGTCATCATAGATAGAGATGAGATTGAACTACCTTTCGGCATGTTGAGTACACACTCCACAGAAAGAGGCCCTGAATATGCTACTCAGGCTATAACCTCCAGAATTTCCTCCAGGTAGTCATGGGTTGTTTCTAGTTTTGAAGACAGAGGCTTAAATATGAAGCCAAAGAGTACGGGCTTGCAGACCTGGGGCATGCCATCTGCCTAGCATTAAGCAAGAGCTGAAAGTCAGCTACAGAAGCAAACTCACTGCAAACATGATTTATGTTCCATGCTTGAACATGGCAGGAAGACTGCAAAAGGTTTTTGGAAGCCAATGCTTCTTCTGTCTGAATACAGTCAATGAGTCCACACTGAGCGCCTCCCTGGACCTCGAGGCCGGTCAGATATGCTGCCAAGTGGTACCCGCACCCCTGCCTCAGAGTGGCTATCTGGGATGAGCAAATATCCCAAGGCCATTGATCGCTGCTACTGTAAGAGCACAGCGCACTGTATAAACACTGGGGTCAGACAACAGCTATCCAGGATATTACTCAGAAACATATCCAGTTCAACGCTGACAAGATAATCTGCTCCTGTGAGCACAAAGCAGCCTGGAATGCTGCAGCCACGACCTACACAGGGAAAGAAAGGGAGAGGGAAACTCTCCACAGGCCCGACCAGGCTCTTCCTGCAGGGCAAGCTCCAACAGACTTCAAAGTCAGGGTGGCCAGGGGCAGGGAGACCAAGCCCACAGAGGTTATCACTTACCCAATCACGTTGTTGCCATCTGCATTTGCTGGTGTGGCAAATGCAAATATCTCAGACTCAAGTTTAAACAGATGGAAAAAAAAAAAAAAAGACGTGTGAAATAGCTTGGAGATTTGCTTGCAAAAAGAAACCTCAGAATTCTGGGAAAAGTATTTAAAATCAGAACGTTCATAAGTTATCTCAAAAGTCCCAAGAGAGTAATTGGCGTGTGATTGTATCAAAAATAAAAGTTTTTTAATGGACACATATTGCACTCCAAATATCACATGGTTCTAAAGTGTATAATTAAAAACTACATACATTTCCAACCTTAAGTACTCCTAAGAGGTCAGAAGCATGTTCCTAACTGTAATACAGGTAATAGTTTGATGTTTTGACAAAGTTTTAACATACGTGATCCTCCTTACTGAAGAAGAGCCAAAGTCATCAACCAACATACTTACAGGAGGACCTGCGGGTTGTGGTGGAGAGAGAGAAAAAAGGGAGAGATGTGTTAGTGAATATGCAAAACATTCCCATTAAAGAACCTTCACAGTACTTGGAACTCAATGATTCATCAACTTTTTTTTAGGTTCTGGACCCTTGGACAGCATCTCAGAAAAATGCATTTGTACCTGGCATACAAAATTTTACACACAATTTTAAGGAATTTTCAGGTTCCCCAGAGTCTGTTTGTGAATTAGTGAGAGGTTCATGTATCTTAAGACTAACTAATCTATAAAAGTTTAGCTAAAACATGAATCAGGAGGATCTTTGTTTATGACAGATCAGTACACAAGAATACAAATCTTGTCTTTGCAAAACAGCTAACAGAACTGAACCTGTTACTTGTTCTCAGAATGTTTTTCATTCAGCATAAAAAACCCTGAGGCCTCGTGTTTATATGTGTCTTTAAAACCATGTATTTCTCATCAAAACACAGGGAAAGACTAAGAAAATTTCAGTATTTCACATACCTCATGCTCAATTCAAACCTCAATTCAAAATAGGAAATGGAAATTGACTTTTACATTTTCTAGAGAACTTTGCATAAATGCAACATTTTTTCCCTTTCATCTTTCTTTGACACAAAGAACATTTCAGTGATTGTCCGACTCCAGTAGACTTTTGTTATTTCTTCCTTCTCAAAATGGTCTTATAAGGCACCTTGTAATATGAAACTTTGTAGTTTGGTGAAAGGATACTGCTACAAGTTTCCAATTACTTAGACTCACTGAAGTTTTAAGATAGAGTTTGAAAAATATTCTTAATGGAACCCAGCCACTACATTGCCCAAACTAATGAATTTTCATCATCACTTTTACTCCAACATCTTTTTCAAAGTTAAAAAGACTCCTCCCTCATCAATGTGCTGAGAGGTGTTTCAATATTTAGCAACTGATTATGTTTAATACTTATAAATACTTGTAGAAAACACTGGAAACCAGTATTTCAAAGCTTGCTACAATCAAATTTAAATTACTAAAACATAAAGAAAGAATTGATGGCCTGCTGAGAGCTTCACCTGGTCATTTACATTTTTGAAATCTTAAACTTATACAGTAAATGAACTTATTTATTGGTAGATCTTACTTTCAAAAATATTTTAATTTGCCCTTTCTGTATTTGGCCTAACAGCAAAAAGTCCCTGAAGGGGGAGTCAGCAGGATTAGTTCTGTTTCGGGATCTGGCCATGAAAATTGGCATGGCCCCGGCTGAGTCACCTGATTGCACTGGGTTCTCGGTTTCCTCAACCACAAATTAAAATGCTAGATGTCCACTAAGGCTCTTGTCATCGCTCAATTCAATGGCTCTGTGAGAAGGATACAAATTCCCAAAGCTTGAAAAGAATAAGAGTTAAAGCATGACAAAATTGTGCCAGTTGCATAAAATAATAACAGAGCTTTCCAAAATATGTGCCCTGGTATCCTAAGGCAGATGTTTTTGAGGAAAACCTGTATATCCTGAACACCTAGGGAGATGGAAACAGGAGAGCTGTGGCCATGCCGGGCGCTGCTAGGAAACCTTCCACTGTGCACTGGAAGATTGGCCATAACTCGACACAGCAAATGGGCCACATCTGAGGGTCAGTGGTTCCAGAAATGAACAATACTTCACAAAGTTCTCAGCTTATAGTTTGACAGAAATAACAGGAACATAAAAAATTTCTAGCTGTAGCACAGAAGATTTAAACCCCCACACAACCTCCAGCAAGAAAGTATTATCATTAATTAGGAGGAACAGATGTGGGACTCTCCTCAGAACGTGAATGACATGAAGCAGCTGAGAGACTTACCAGATTCTCCTCTTCGGCCCCTCTTCCCTCTTTTCCCCGGAGGGCCTGAAATACAAAGAATAATTTTTTGAATGTATTTTAACTGTTTTTTCTGGTTACAAATGGCCAGCACATAATTTCTATATATTTTCACACTGTTCTTAATCATCAACTTCAAGAAAGGGACCAGACATTTGTAAAGGTCAACATTGCCTTTAGTGTTTCAGCAAAACTCTTAAGCTCCATTTAATTATAAATGAAAGCTGGTTTAGATATCTAATCACCTAGTGTTATTTAAGAATACTAAAGACTCTGGGTTTTTGCGCATTCTACTTGGATATCATTAGTAAGAAAGGTTTTGCTAAGCAAATTGTTAGTGTTGAGAGTTTTGTTTCTCGGAAATCTTTCTTTTCTGAACGTTTCAGTGTATTACTGATTAAGCATATTAATTCCAAATGATGATTGTTTCTTTTCATTCAGGTTCATCAAGATTATTTCAAAAATAGTTAGCAATGAATTAAATGTACATATTGGTAAAGAAAATAACCCTTACAAATATTTTTATTTATTAAATATAAATACATTTGGATTTCTTTGAGAATGACCTGCAAAAATTCACAACCCTTTTAATTGGGTTGTGTTTAGCTAGTAATTTTAAGTCTGATTGTTCTAAGAGACCAGCCCCCTATTTCCATATAATGAATAGCCTATATGATGATGCCATTTCAAAAGTAGAGAAACTACTTTTTCTTCTAGTGAATTCCCTGTGAAGACCACTAGGCTTGCCTGCATCAGACCCAGCACATGATTATGGACCTTTCAGTGCTGAAGCCGTTATTCTCAATTACATAATTTTTGCCCTCATTTCCTCTGGTAGGAATGGTTCCCACTGAACTATGGTTCAGCCTAGTAGGAGAGTAATTAGCTCACAATGAGAATCCAGGACTTACAATACTCACTGGGAGACGCCAGCCAAGGAAGACAGAGCACTGCCTGGCCTTAAAGAATGAGCTGCTAGGTAGGACTGATGACTTCCAAACTCTAGAAGGTTCAAGACACAGGCAGCAAAGACCTGGGCACACAGCTGCTGTCCATGTGCTGCTGAGCACAGCCCTCATGAGGACCCACTGTCAGAAGAGCTAGTGACATCAGTGGCCCAGCGAGCTCACCCCTAGACCCTCACCGGGGTAAGTCTGGCCACTTGTTTGGTTGGAGAGTACAAAGGCAATTAAATGGTAAAATCAACTAAAAGCCCTAGGAAAGGCAGCTCTGCAACAAAGTCTAAAGCTGCCTTTGGAAATTTCAGCTTTGCTTCTGTATTCTGGAATAAAAGAAGGTTTTCACCATGTTTAATGTATTCTTGGCCAGACTGACAGCGAGAGGAGAATCATAAAAGTAGGTAAATAGATCCAGTGGGACCTTAATAGATATGAAAAATATACATTTATACACCTGTCCAAACACATACATTCTGATGTATTCTAATACATACAGCTTCCCCAAGATTAGCAATCAGACTTTTCTGGAGTATAAAGTCACCACTGAAACTATGGCAGCAACCACTGTGCGCTCAGGGTGTCTATGGTTCAGACAGTAGAACTGCTGATGAGAGTTTTCCAGAGTTGAACCGAGAAACCACAAGCCTGGACTTTCCTCCAAATGTCAAATCAAAAATAATTCACATTGAAACATGCAGAAAGAGAAGTGTAAGAAGCCTAACAGGTAAAGATAAAACGTTAGAAGTCACCACAGAGGAAGCTATTTTCACTGTCTGCCGACTCCTCACCACCAAGGAGTGTGGAGACCTAGTCCTGATTTTCATGACAAGTCCTAGAAGTCTTTATTAATCATCGATTAGGAATTAGCTATTTGTATCCTATCCCATGAAAATTCCTTTAAAATGGAAAAATTTATCAAGCAAAAGGAACATATTACACAAATATTTTAAAAAGAACTTAAAGTGAAAACTACTTAAAAGATATGAGATTATGAAAAAAATCATCAAAAAAGAGGTGGCATCTTTTGAATAAAAAACAGCTACCTCTGGATACATCTGCCCAAACATTCAGTGAGCAGTTCTAAAGAAGGAATCAAATGTTGCCGAAGATCTGTTAGATTGAAAACTGAAGAATAGAATGTAAGGAAACAGAAGATATTTGCCAAGGAAGCCATCAAAGATGACAGGGTTTTACGAAGAGTATCATAATATTTGAGAGAGAAAGTGAAGCTAAACCAAATTATGAGAAGATTAGATCTAAAATATACTGGATTTACAAAGAAAACATTAGATTGAGGAAGGGCATAAGTACAATAGGAAGCTGAAGAACAGGCATGCAATGAATGTGATACTGAGCTCAGTGAACTGAAAGATTATACAAACAAAAAAGACCTAAAGATCTTGCTCATGAAGAAGATATCAAGTTTGAAGAAGTCTACCCCACAGATAAGATAATTGGATCTTGCATCTGAATTTAAGAGCAAAAATTTAAAATGAACTAGATGAGATGAATTTGACAATGGCCAGCCAACAGATCAGCAGAGTAAGAAGGCCAAAAAAAAAAATCAGAAAAGACATAAGATAGATATTTCCCAGGCAAACTGATGTTAACAATAGCTGAAAAAGACAGCGACCATTTCCAGTCCACACTGAGTGATGGAGAAGGTGTCAGGCAGGCAGGATCTGTAAGACAAGCACAGAAGCTGAACATTTCTTGCTCACTGAATTTGGCCAGAGCCTTGCAACAGAAATTTGCAATGAATTCTATCAGCAGAACGAGATGACTCTGCAAAAGAAACTGGTTCAAGAATATGAATGGAAGGAGAAATAGCAGAAGCTATTGGCAACAGAGAAAGTGCAGCTTCTAAGCAGAGAATTCATCCAGTGAAAAAATGAATGACAAAAAGCCAGGGGAGATGACAATGGCAGATTCATGACAACTGGTGCTGCTGTGCTTCAGAAAGTCTTCTTGCTAACTTCAAACATCCTAAGTTTGGGAAAATCTGGCCACAGTGGGAATGCATTACAAACCCAGATAGACCCAGATCACCAAACAACATCACGGCAAGTTCTCTTACACCAAGCCAGTCCTTTTGGCTCATGGCTAATATCGCCAAAAGACTCCACTCCTAGCCCATGATACATCTGCCACGGCTCTTCTCTAAGGTTAAATACACACCTGGAAGTAAACAGGAGCCTATCCAGGGGCCTTCGCATGGCCTTGAGAAGTGCTTTCTAGAGACAGCTGAATGTTCTTATCTGGTTTATCAGATGAATGACCCAAACCTGTCAATTCTACCCTATTTCTTGCTGCTTCGTCCCTCCCATCAGTATTTCCGGATCAAGCTTAAATATAACCCCTCTGGGTATCCTGAGAAGAGATTTTCACAGGGACTCTTATCTGAATTTCATAACACGTTTGGCTCTCAAACATTCACAACTACACATGCAGTGTGTTAGAGAAGGGTTTCCAAATTCACAGTGGGCTGGGTGTTTTGTTTTGACCTCTTGCTTTCCATTTTGACACACATTTCCGGCCTGGGCAGCTGTGCATAGTGTGCCGTCCTAACAGCCAGAGCAGGGAGCGGTGTGGCCGTTCCGAAGCAAGCATGACTTGGTGGTCAGTAGGACAGGGATCAGACGTTAGTACCTGGCTGAACTTCCGTTAAGAAGGTAATCAATGTACGTAGACACATACTAGGTGTTCAATAACCATCACCTCCCTCTTTTGCTTTTTTATATTTTCTTTTTTCTTCATCAATAGTGATTAGAATGTATTTGAGAATCTGATTCTAAAAGTGGTATTGGTGCGTGAAGACTGAGAGATTAATAGTAATTTCTAATCATAATCTTCAAAGAGCCAATTTAGTATGATGAAGAGAATACAAAACAGAGTTGAAAGATTGGTAAGTTTTGGCTATGACAGAAATTGATCTAGTTTTCAATTAATCTCTGATTTAATCTGCTTTCTGATAAATAAGACTACTCTTGCCCCATTTATATGACTATTACAAGGCTGAACAGTGTAAAGTATCTCATATATATACTAAATGACTATTTCCTCCATTTTCACTAATGCCTTCATATTTATAAACCATGTACCTATTTTTTTTTTACTGGTAAATATGACAGTAAAGTAAGACTTTACACAATTTAACACATTAGAATAAAAGGCTGAAACTTATGTTTCATCTCCAGGCACAAAGCAATCCTTTACATTCATTAAATACTATACAACATCTCAAACAAATGTGAATATTCTCCGAAAAATGCTTGTATTCCGAATTCTCAGGCAGGTAAGTGGAGATATTAAGCAAAGGAAAGAGATGGAGCCAGAGGCTGGCTGGGGGCAGGAGGAGTAAAGTGTGCCCTGGGCCGCGCTCCACCCCGTGATCTGTGCTTGGGGCTCTGACAGCTGCAGCTGGCTCCTGGAAGGGAGGCACCTGTCCGGGCGCACCGCAAACAGCACACCACCCCCCGCCTGGGTGCACCTCCCTGTCCTCCAGTGAGTTCAGAAGACCAAACCAGGTTTACGTTCAGATCTGTGGGCTGACCTTCCAAGCAAGCATAGATCAATTTCAGAGCCTTCCCACCTGCTTGCTTGCCTGATGCCTAAAATTCCTTCAAGATTCACCGAAGCCTCCATTCCACAATTAGAAGTAAAAGGCTTTAACAGCAGATGCCTGCTAGAAGGAAGCTATGAGCTAACATTTATTCTTTGTATTCCCACAAAATGTGCATAGTGAGGAGCTCACGTACGACCCCAGGAGTTCCACGCTGTGCTGGGCTACCAAGGTGATTCCAGCGCGCCATGCCGGATGCAGCCATGTGAAGTACAAGTCCACTGGCTAAATGAGTCACATTTCCACAAACCTAAAGGAGGCCACTTGCCTAAGGCCTCACACAGCAGAGCTTCTGGGCCCCCCACAGCTGCCACAGCCACGTTGCATGGGCTGAGGCTTCACACAGCCACACAAACTTTCCACAGGCTGCATTTTACCAGTGGCCTGCCTGGTAGTTCTGTAATCTAGCTACTCAGGTGGACACAACCACCCCTCAGTACAGCGCTGAGCTCTGGGGCAGGGATTCCCCTGTCACCCTCAAGTCTGTAGTGCGGCGCTGATCACCCAAGGTGACCTTAAAGGTACACCTGCCAGTGGGCTACTGGGTGTATGTCTGCCTTATTTCATACTAGCTCAGTTTTTCCCATTAATAATCCCACTCCTTTAATGAAAAATAAAAAATTTCATGACAAAATAAGAGAATAACAATAGTTCATGCACTGGTATTTTTTATCTTGAAAGTAGTTACTCAGAGTATAAGACATCGACACAAAAGATTCTCTCACAAAAAAGAAATAGACAATAGCACAAAAGTTTCTCAGTTTTTAAAAGAAACAATTTTAATTCCGGAGATTTACTGTTCAAGTATTTGCTTTTTAAATCAGCATAGACTCCATGACATGTGATGCAGACTTGTTGGTTTTAAATGTCTTTTAAGTGTGTGTTTTTGACATTTCGTCAGCTTTTACAGTGGTGCCTCGGTTCATGAACTCACTTCTCTTCATGATTCTGGTTGCAAACTGAACTAGATGGGAACTGAATCAAATTTCCCCATAAGGTCAACATTGAACCCAACCATGGAACTCCACTGGGTTCTTGTTCAATTTGGTTTTGTGACCAGAATTGTGGAAAGAATAAAGTTTGTGAACTGAAGTATCACTGTAATCTTTATGGAATGTCTGTTTATAAAAGAAAGTTACAATAAATAAAGATAATAATTTTACTTTAAAATAACTGTATTCCATAACTCTAAGAGAGTATTTTTCAGACATGTGGTATTTATTTTTACTTTCGGGCAGTGCTGGGGGATCAACCCTAGCATTTGGTGCTGGGTTGAGGAGTGCTCTACCAATGAGTCAGGCCCACCCTCAACACTTACTGTATTTAAAAGCAATGAGTTCAATGTAAAATTTGGAAAAGTATCTCTGTTTTTTCACAAACACCAGAGACATACTAGCAAATGTTTCAAGGGCTATATTCCTGCAAACTATAAGGCTAATAAAACATAAAAATAGTTTGGTAGTGAAATTGTTGTCTTAGTTATTAACAAAAACAAACTTGCTAAATTTTTATTTTTATACCCTAACTAGATCATATCATAATTTTAATAATGTGAGTATTTATAATGTCATGATCTCCTAAAAGTAGTAATTAAATTATTTTGTCAAACTCCTATGGGAGATAGATTAAATTGAATAAAAACACCCTATCTTTAATTTTATGGATATTCTTTTATAAATATGGTGTTTTAAAGCTTTTACATAGGAACATTTTGACAACTCTGTATAAACCTCACAAAATATGTTTAAAAAAATCATGTTCATTGACTGACAATTTTTAAAAAACAATGTCAAGGACTTCAGGTGTATAGATCAGTGGTAGGGTGCTTGCCTAGCATGCATGAGGCCCTACATTTAATTCCTAGCGTTGCAAAAGAAAACATCAACAGAAACAACTCAATGTGACCCGTGGAGGGTATTAAGACAAAAAAAAAAAAAGATGCTCCTTGAGTGACTAATAAATGTGGGTTCATTAACAGTGTACACATGAGGCTACATACAGCCAGGTGGAAGGGTATGTACATATGTATTTGTTGAATGTAAAATGCGATACTTTCTTGGGGTTTAAAAGTTTAAAATATAGTTCTCACTGGGAGAGTTCTTAAACATTAAGACATGCCTTTCTGTATTTCTCATGAAATACGTCAAGAGCAGGATTGTCATTTATTTCTATACTTTTTCAATTTGAAATAAAGTGGAAATTGTAACCATCGCTATTTAAATGTTTGGAGTAAACACCACAATATCAAATTGTGGTGAAGTCTCAGAATGATGTGATCATTTCAGTTACTTTCCAATAGGCTGAGTACACGTCCCTCGCGGGGAGGCCGGGAGACAACAACTCCCTTCTGAAACTTGTCCCTGTGACCCCCATGTAAGTTCAGTTCTGACTGGTGCTAGGTTTCCATAAGGTATTTCGAGTCTATTCAGAATTAACCAAACACTCATACATCTCATAAGAAAAAAGCCCACATTCATTGGAGACTTTCATGAGAATATACTGGAAAATCACTGTGCTTAAACAAAAGAAAGAAATTTCTGAACCCAGGGCAACGGAAATGTCTTTATGTAGATGTTTTGCTTCCAGAAGAGAAATTCCAGCAAATGGGGGGTTGGCTTTATTACTGTTCCTAATATTAAGCTAATACAGACTATTCAGTAGAAACTGTTGAAGATTACCAATAGCCTGGTGTTGCGTTCATTGACTTTAACGAGGTCTGACGCGGCACAGTTGTTATTTCTATTATTCTCTTCCCACACATAAAGTGTTTCATTATTATGGTCCTAGAATGTTTTACTCCATGATTCTACAGGGGATTTATCATGACAGCTTTGTAAAAATTTCTACTTGCTTGGGAGGGGCCGTAAGAGGTCCGAGAATAGGGCTGGAGGATGTGTTTCTTGGCGAGATGATGTGCTACCTAAAAAGAGTGGCCATCACTGTTGAGTGTAATGTATTCACCTGAGGAAAAAAATCAGTTGCCAAGCTTTCCGGGAAAAAATGTGAATGGGCTTTCTAGGTTGCATGTTTTTAATGGAATCTAGAGTGGTGGATGAGCTGTGAGATTTTGGACAGATTCACCTTCCAGAGTCGGTTTCTACATCTCCAAAATGCAGACAGCACCAACATCAGACTCCAGGCTGCAAAGCGCAGGGTGAAGGACTCTGGAAGCTTAGCTCGGCACAGCGAGGACGGCATGGCTGCGGGGCCGGCTGACTGGGTCCCGCTGTGGCTTGGCCAGTCACCACTTCCCCATCTCTTTATCTTCAAACGAAGTGAGTCATCTCTTGGAGACGATGTACCAGCTGAACCATTTAGATACGGGTCTGGCACAAAGCGAATATTCTTTAAATGCTAATGATTAGTTATTTTTCACACCTCTAAATGTTTCTCACCTATGCAGCAGGTCCTTTGTGAATGGTTCCTTCCACAGACTGGGCTCTCAATGTCCACTCAGGTGCAACATTCAAATCAGAAACCCACTGCCTTCCTATCAGCAGAAAATTCTAAATTCATCCTGATCTCTCTCAAATCCACCTGCATAGAGCTACTAGAATAATCATTTCAACACATTTTTATCATGGAATCCTCTGATCAATACAGTTCCATACTAACATGAGAAGTATTCACTGGTCCAACGAACAGTTTTCACCATCCAATCCTGAGGTGCTTTTGCCTAATCCCTGGATTTTTGTCATTCTTTTCCTCATAAATTTAATCTCTAGAAGAGATATAAAAATAAATTAATTTTATTTGAAGACTAAATGTTTAAAAACCATTTCACTGCATGGGGGAGGAGAGAAGCTAGCAGAGGAGGGGAGGAAGAGGAGAGTCACTAGGACGACACAGACTAACGATGCTTTCTCCTTTTCCATGTATTTGGCCATTTTCCCCATCTTTCTTCCAAGATGCACATTAATTGATTCTTATTGAGCTACAAATTCTGCCTCCTTGCAATATTACTATCAGTTTAGTACCATTTTAAGAGTTGCCTATTAAAAATACACAGCTTTTCGAACCTTTCTGTGGGAGACTATACCGAGGGTCACGGCCTACTTGACCTTCTCTGCAAGCACGAAAGAGAGAACAGCAAGCTGTGCCTCTCCAGCAACGTGCAGCCACGCTAGCGCGCTGCAAGTTCCAGAGAAGTCAGTACAGCTGAGACCCGGCTGTTTACCTGGGTACGTGCTGTAGATAACAAGCGGCAGATGAACCTTCTATTCATCTAACTGTGCGTTTGGAGTCTAACTGAATAAAAGCAGGTGAGCCACTAGAGGCAAAGAGCCCTCTGGTCCCCCCATTCCAAATTCTCTTTGCGTCTTTTGTCTTTCATCCTTATTCGGCCCCCTGGATGGGGATAAACTTGTAGGCTGGTTCCTACACTTTATCCTCAGTTTCCTAAACAGGAACCAGAATGGATTAAATACACAAGCTACAGTTTAAGAAGGAGCTGTTAGTTGCCTCTCAAAGGAAATAGTTTCTTCAAGGCTATGATGATGTACTGGGAAATGTCATGCACATGAAAGGGGCTCCACAAAATGTCAAGTTATCTTTTGACCCTAACCAGGCCAAAGGCAGTGCAGGTTAGGGTAACGGTTGGCCTCCTATAGACAATGCCAGCATATGCGATCTTCACCAGAGAACTGAGTCCCATGTGGCCATTTGCAAAGTTACTCAACTTCTCCTATCCTCACCCACAGAGTTTCATTCCCTCCAAAAATAAACAGTTATTTCCTTACAGTGAAGTATCAGATTCATCCTGACAGGAAAACTCCCCAGAATACAAAAACATTATGAGTAGATTTCTATGAATAAAATGTTTCTCCATATGATTTCATCATGATTCTAGCACTTCACTGCTCCTATAGCCTTCACATGGCAGGCAAGCAAACATGTCCCAGTGAAATTACAGAAAGGCCAATCCAAGATCATTTACACTTTGGGTTTCTTTTTATGTCAAGTAGAAACTCAAGAGTTTTAAAAACTAGCAAACCTTTTATTTTGTGGACACATACTCTCATAGCCTTCAATGTAAAGAAAACATACATCAACATTGTACTGGCTTTCCATCTGGTTTCTTTTGTTCTAACAAAGACGGGAATCTCAGAGCATGCCAAGAATTGCACATGTGTTAGAGGCCAGTAAGTACTGCATCTAATACAAGCGCAATGAACTTAAAGGACTTATGAAAGACCCCTGACAAACAGACCAGGAGCTTTGGAACTAACTACAAGAGCGAAAAGGTAAAGGTTACACCTCTGAGGTTCTGAGGCAGAGGACATTTTAAAAGTGCAATTTGAGTTCTTTGATTTTGCAGTGTGATTAGCTTTTCATGAAATAGGACAATTTTAAATATGACATTTTATTAGACCACATGGTGTGAAAGGTTTGAAAGTCCTCCAAGAAAATGTTTGCTGTAGAAAATAAAGAAACTGTGGTGCTCAAAACTGAACTGATCCTATGAAGTCCACACTATGCTTTTCAGTAAAATGACCCATTTTTAATGTGCCAGTGGGGCTCAGTAGGTGTCTTTCAAGACACAAAAGATGCGGTGTCTTGAATAAGATGACTGCATAACATGTATCAAGTTTCTCACACAAAGAGCTTCGTGTGAAATGTGTTCAACATAATTTTCATTTATAGCAATTCTTATGTCGATTTAAGAGGGAATAAAAATTAGAAAATTAGGATCTTAATCCATCTTGACATGATCTATATTCTACCCGCACGCACATTTGTGAATATGCATGACCTAATCTGGGTTAGTCACTTCCCATGTGCAGCCTCATTATGGTCATTTAAGAGATTCTTATGATGTGCTGGTAAGCTTTGAAATTGGTTAATACTCAGCCTGAAAAAGGATTACTATAAATAAAATGAATCCCCGAGGGACCTGATTGAATTTGATTATTCTCAGAATATTTTGTGCTGAGATAAATGTGGGTATAACTAAAACAATTCTTGGATATTAAAATCTTTTGAGTTAAAGAATAGGCATGAATGCTTTCTACTGTCAACACTCTATATGTCTGTGTAAGTTTGGTTTCTTCCTGCAAAGATCTCTTGAATTTATAAGAATTTCAAAGTCTAAAACAAAACTAAAACAAAAAAACTACAGTATTGGCTAGCACGTAACCCAGTGTCATGCTGCAAGTGGCAATAGCTATGCCACAGTTGCTCAGGGAAGAGAGCAAAGGTGTAGCGGGAGGGTAAACCTTCAGCTCGCCTCTGAAGAGTAGACGCAAAGAGAATGAGGAGAGCAGAGAGCAAGGCATAAACAACACAACTGGCCACGTGCACAGCAGCTCTGCATTTAAGCTTAAAGTAAAGTTGGCTAAGTGAGGTTGGTCCAGACTCTGAAAGCCGTCTAAGGGCAGAAGTTAGGAAGTTCTCTGGCAGGGAACAGACAGGAAATACTGACTGGGTTGCAAGATGATGGAAGTGGGATTACGGGGCTATATGGGCAGGAGGCGGGGCAATTATGTGTCTCACACAAAAGCCAAGCAAAGGGTGACACGGGGACCAGGGCAAATGGGAACAGTGAGATACTAAAAGTGACACTGGACAAGAAACTTAGAGGCTTAACTGGATGCAGGAAATGGACAGATCAGGTTGAACATCAAAGATGGCCTCTAAATTGGCACCTCGTAGAGACACTATTTAAACACCCTGTGTAGAAGAAGCAAAGGGTCCTTCTCGCATCGCACAAACATCAGGTGGCAACCTTGGCCTTGGAAACAGCATTAGAAGACCGGTATGTTAGTGTGCATTAGATACTGTAGTGTGAATTTCCTTTTTCAAGATGCACAGACCTCTACAACTGAAGATGCAGACCTCAAAACTTGGAAAATATTGGTTCTTACATTTGGATATCTATAGCAGTGAAGGTCAGTGTCATGAACGCCACCCCAGTATACGGGAACTGACTTGGCGCTGATATCACAGAATCTACAGTAACAAATCTTAAAACTGAGTCCACATCAACTAGGGTTATCTGTATTTTTCTACTGGTTCCCTTTGAAATCTGTGAAATCCTTTCCAGTACTTCCACTGACACACAGTGATTTCTCTCAGAATTTCTTGTCTGTTGTATGAAAAGACTATCACAGCTTCACGTTTCCCATCAATATTATTTTATGAGAGGAAAAAGAAAATCATTTCTGTCCTCACTCGACGGCACCCATGCTTCCCAGTATCTATCAAGTAGTGACACTATGCCCAACCAGCCACGCCCACTGATTCCACACCAGGCAGGCAGGCAGGCAGGCATGCTGTCACGAAACTACGCATGCTGATAGGCGCCTCTGCCTTGTGAAGTGGAGGAGGAAAGGCAGGGCATCGAATGCCAAGTGCAGGCCAGCTGGAGCCTGGGCTCCACTGCTTCTCAGACCTGTGGCAGAGGTGGAGAGCGATCATCATGTGTACCATGTGTTCTGGGTGTTTCACACTCCTCAGCCCTTGGACTGATGGCTGCAGCTGAGAAATTCCACAGGGATTGAGGAGGGGAAGTGCTCAGGGTGTGAGGCAGGCACACAAATCCCTCCGGAGTCCTAACCACTCTGCCCTCATACACACGAGGAGGAAGCACAGTTGTCTGATCCCGCTACACGCTCTGCCTCCCTTGGGGAGAAACAGGAGACGGCTGGCAAGGAGGACACTTGCACTCAACTGCATCGCAGGCTGCAATCAACAACAGCCAGCCAGCAGGCAGCACTGTCAAGCCTAACCTGAGCAGATCACCTCCCGTTCTGGGAGGAGGAGGACCATCTTGCACAGTCATCCAACAGAAACATTGTGCTGTGCTGCACAATATTGATGCAGTAACCCAAATAAGGCAAAATGACTTATAAACACCTCTGTTGGTACTCTGTCAGGCATTTGTGTATTCAAAGAATAAATTTCTTGTCTCTCAATTTCTTCTATTTTGTTGGACAAAATATCTAATATTAACTTTGAAGGAATCATGTAACAACTACTGAACAACTTCTATTTTCACTCAAAGACTAACCCCAGTTTGGTCACTGGACCTTGATTTTGAGCCAAGATTAATATATGATGACAGATTAAAGCAGTCACTATACAGCAAGGTTTTTTATTTCATGGCAGCAGGCAATGATGAAATGCAATATGGTCAGATTAAAGGCAGTACATAACCACCCGTGTGTGGTCGGCATCTCTCTGTTGAATGCACACATGCTACTGCTCATTTAACTCCAGAACCTGGAGCTGGGCAGAGTCCCATCAAAGTCTTCCTTACATGCCCCACCTGCCCTGGGATGGCACATACATCATTTGAATCGAAGCTCAGCAACAGCTGCAGAAACAAACGTGGTGAAGTTAAAATAGCCAGCAACCTAGAAAAATAGTGAAGGCAATATCCGGACGTGCACTTTTAAATGAATTAACTGAGCACTCCCAATTCAGAACTGATTTGCAGCCAGCACCCTATTGTCGAGCTGCATTCCCCTCCATATACCCTGGCCATCCCGGCCCTTCAGTGCAGCCCACAGAATCTCTACACACCAAGAGTGCCAAAGGAGGAAAATCCAGGCACAGCTTCCTGCGTCGACACTGGCATCTGTTACGGTTTGTCAGTGCCTGTGTCATACTGCGTGGTGAGTACCTTGAATACCATCACCGCTGCAGCTCTGATCACTGTCTTGCAATCCCTTACACATCAGTTTCCGTCCCCTGTTCTCAAGGACTTGGGGACAGGGTGGGCGTCAATCTCCTGCATCTTTGAGCCCTAGTGCCTAAGAGGACTGCGGAACATTAGCAGACATTTGGTGAATCTACAAATGCATGATCTGCAAAAACCCAATTCCATCCTGTCAGCGTGGCAATGTGACTTCCAAGCAAGGCATTCTCATTCTTATACAGTATTCATGGCTTTTTAGAGGATTTTCCTACCAACAAGCGGAGCCTTTAGCTTGTCTTTGGCTTTCACACAGAAAGATAGTGATGGTAAATAATAATCCCTGATGAGAATTCTGTAGATGTGCTTTGCTCTTGCTCCTGCCACTTGGCCATGGAAGTGTAATGAGGTTTACATGAAACCATCCCACGACTATAAAAACATCAACATTAAAAGACCCTCTTTCATCAGTCACGAACTCGCTACAGAAGTGAGGCATCCTTCACAGACCAACACTTCCTGCAGATTCACAACCACCAACCGACACCACTGTGCCCCAAGGCCCCTGCCCCACCAGCCTCAGTCAGCAGCCCGCCATCCAAACATGGTGTGGCTCTTTGATTTCGGGGGGTGGGGGGTAATACTGAAAATATTTTTACCTTCACAGCATTTTAAAATTAGAAACAGAGCATTTTAGTTTTTCTTACTTCCGGTGGACCATTTTTGGTGCCACACAGGAATCTAAATTTTGTCTCACCACACCGAGGTGCGTTGAAGACACCAGGAAGGGCAGGGGAAGCACTTTTTTTTTTTCAGAATATTTCCCATCTTCTGGGGAAGAGTTCTTGTTTTCTTTTCCAGGGAGTAGTTTATGTGCTATGTTTAGGCCACACATGAAAGTAATCTCTCCCGCACGAGACGGCCTTTGGCCGATGCTGATTGTTTTGTGGCCAAGACTATGGTAATGACTTAAGGAGCCAAGAAGCAATGCAGAATAGGAGGAAAAGATGGAAGAAATGGAATGAGAGAGGTGAAAATCTTTCCCAATTTAACTCAACAAAATTAAAGCATGTCTTGGGAAATTAGGAGGGTCAGCTCTCCAAACCAACTGGGACATTATTTTCCCCAAAGGAACAGGTTGTCAATACTGGTATCCCACAGCCTGACACACCCAGCAATAATCTAAAACCCAAACTCTGTCTTAAGTCCGGTTCCATTGTGCTCAATACCCAGAAGTGTTCCAGGACACGTGCGGCTGCCTTTGGTGGCTCCCCCAAAGCCAGCTGTGCGTGGCTCCGGGGGCTTGGACGCTGACCAGTGCAGCAAGCCCCGTGCCGGACTTGGGGAACTCATCTCCTCTATTATGGCTTTACCACAGGTGGGACACCTGCCCTTTCCTTTTATCAAGGTCTTCTTAATGACACATTAAAAGCTCCTCAAACTCAATGCAGCATTAGCACCGCTATATCTGAACGAAAAGACACATGCAATAAGGAAACAATGGGCATGAGTACACAGGACATTTAGTCTAGGGCTGGTGCATATACAACAGTTCATCATGTTTTACAGCCAGACTGAAAGGGAGGGAGGAAGAGAAGGAAGGAAGGATGGAAAGGAAGAAAGGAAAAGGCTGGGGGAAGAAGAGGGAAAGGAAATAAATTCCAGATTTAGAAAATTGTCCATTTTCAGAGGGAAGGTTACTTCTAACTCTCCCTCCCATAGGAAATTTGCCCGCTTTTTACAGAGCTATTTAAATATAAAACCAGCAGCATGGCTGAATGAGAAAAGGAGAGGTTTCAGCGCTTACAGGACAGGACTTTTAATTCCACTTCCATCAGAAATGTTATTCTCTAAATGAGACTTTGCTCTGAGTCCTACTTTCCTCATTACCAAAGGGAAATGACAAATGTAACCTAACAAAGTACTTGTTTATTCAGAAATATTCAGAAAACTTGCTACAGCCCAGCTCTGGGTTTGGTGGTAGAATTAAGAGAGAAAAGATACAACAGATCTTTGTAATGGAGCTCACACACATCAGGAGACAGACAGCAAAGAAGTTAACCAAGAAATGTGCTGCATGTTTGAAAGATAAAATTAGGTCCTGTGGGAAGAAACCATTATGATGAGAAGAATAAGCTAATATGTGAACAAATCACAGGTTATAATCTGCACTGAACACTCAAGAAATACGGATTTTCTCACTTGCTACTTTAACCTCTCAAAGTATTTTAATATTCTTATGTTTGATATTTTAGCTTCACCACGAAATTCTTGGAGACTCACAAAATAAAGGAAATTTAAAACTAAGTGTACTTAATTTTAAACCATGACTGCCATTCATATTAACTGTAGAACATCTCTTCAATTAGTGTATCTGTGACTGGAATCACTTCAGAAAGTCCAGCAGCATGAGCATGCCATGTGTCACACATGTGACAGCAGCTAAAGGAAGATGAACAGAAGAGAATGGAGTACTTAATGGAAATCAAAAACAAGCACACTTCTTGGCTCTGTGTAATGAAATGTGCATACCTATCTATGGCTCTGTTTGCTTTTCTTGGGGGGAAAAAACTGTCCAGGAAATGTGGAGATATTTTGTTTCCAAACATCTGAAAACTTGTATGAAATAGGCATATGCTATTCCATTAAACAGCTACATTTTAAAAGATGTAACTTTAAATAAAAGCACGATAATTGTGTAATAGCAAATTTTAAAAATTAATAAAGTAATAATATAAAAACTTTACTTCCTCTCTTCAACATAACTATTTTTCACTTAGTGTATTTTCATGACCATATATTTGATACGCATGCTTGATATGCATAACTTTTTACCTTTTTCATTTATTCTCACATACTAAGCAATTTTCATGTGTATCAGTTTTCAGAATTACTTACCTGTAAACATATTAGTTGATAATTGCACACATATTTTGACAAGTAGTAACAATATATCATAATGAACACCTTTGTGCCTAGAGTTACTTTTGTTTCTTGTTTTTGCTTTTCTTTTTCATACAAGAAACTTTCTTTGGAATTATCATAAATATGATTCCTTGGATAAAGAGAATTAAAGGCTCATTTTGTGGAAATTGATACATATTGCCATTGTGCTTTCCAAAACACTTATACTAATTTATATTGCTACCAGAAACATGTCCTGGCTTTAGTTTTCATACCTGTGCCAGCACAGATAATCTGATTAAATTTGAAATTTCTAAGAGATGAAAGAGGCTTCCTCAATTTAACTCATGTTTCTTTCTTTACTAGTTAGGCTGAGCTTTTTCTGTACTAGGTATCCTTCCTCTTTTATAAACATATCTTTCCTATGTCAGAGTTCTGAGAGCGATGAGAAATCTGTTATATGAAAACTGGTATTTGAAGTGTTATTATCACTGAAGTTTTCTTTCCTATGTAAAGTGTGATCCAGTCATACCACAGGCATCTCAGGCTGCAGAATTTCACGCTGTCTCTAATTCCAGGATCAATATGGGTCTCCCAAGTTCTGGAGGCGATAGTGACTTCCCCGTTTCTCCCACTCCCGGGTCTGTAACGCAGGCCCCTCACACTCTCAGTTGGCAGAACCCCCCCTTAGTGTTCTGTCTTCTTTCTCAAACCTTTTGATGATTGAAACAGTGAACCCCATGACCACGGCACACCCCCAGCCTCACCAAGATGTCTCATTTCTCAATACTCATGTTGCAATCAGCGCTCCAGCTGCCAAGCAACTCTTTGCCCAGATGTGCTGAATCAGTTGCATGACTCTACAGGGGGCCCCCCGTAAAGCTCCCCCCGCCCACTGGCCCCGATGCTCCAGCCGTGTTGGACTTGGTGGCTTGTTCCTCTCCTCTGCTGTGTTCTGGGCTGGCACCTGGCAAACATGCTGTATCGGCTGAAGCTTCTCTGATGACAGATTCACCATTATTCACCACTTTTCCAGATGGGATCAGTGGATTATTGTACACACCAGATAGCCTATTCCAGAGAAGCTCTTAAAAACGGGGTGGGGGGTGGGGTGTGTGTGTGTGTGTGCGTGCGCGCGTGCGTGTGTGTGTGCATGTATGTGTGTGTGTGTGTGTGGCTGACAGACAGACACATCAACAGAAACAAAGATCCGGGCCCGTTCCTCCCGAGGTAACTCTTCCCTTCCCATCTCTCTAGGGCTTGGAAATGACTCCACCGCCTCCCTGATGGCATCACAAGGACACAGACCCACCGGACCCTTACAGACAGATGCCTTTCATTCCCGGAGCAGCTCTTCACAACGCAGCATCTTGCTGCTGCTGCTGGCTACTTAGTTGAGCTCTGAACCACAAGATGTGGCCCTTGGAATATCGCAGCTCCGTGTGGTCCATGATGACCAGTGTCCTCTGCTCCCCCTAGAAATAACTCATCTCAGACGCTGGCCTGTCCCTTCCGGTTGCTGTCCCTGGAGGCTGAAAACACTCAATTCTTTAATATCTTCTCATAGATTATATCGTTAAGAGTCTATTATTGTGCTGTATACTTTTTGGTTTCTGCTTTTTTTTTTTTCAGTGTCATTCCCATGACACAATAGCCATAACTGAAAATAGTAGTTTAATAAATAGAAAAAGAAAAATGATGTCGTTTTGCCCGGTCCCTAACTAATCATTCAACCCATAAAAAGCTAAGACATAGCTGATCTGGACAAGGTCAGCATTGGATATTTGTGTGGCTGTTTGGATTAGTTAAGAAATCAATCAATATTGCTCCAGAAAAGATAACCAATCCTAGCCCCCCTCACACAGGATTATTGACTTTCTTTGCTTTGAAGCCCAAAGAAGCAACAACCCTTAAGAATTCTGACTGTCATAGAAAATGAAGCATACAACAGCCAGGCAAATGACACAAAGTGCCCAGTGGGGCAGGCCAATGGGTGGGCTCCAAAGTGTTCTCCCAATAGACTTAGACTGCATCTAAATCTGCTGTACAGGCAGGCAGCTGGGTCCTGATGGTGGGAACTTAGTTAAGTAATGAAATTAACAATACCCAAGGACACTGCTGCCCATTAATCTTATTAACTGTGAGAATATGATTAAATGGTTTAATGGCTCAATGGTAGTGTCCTTACTTAGGCACTGGATGGAATGCTAGAGCTGAGTAAGTCACAGATGTTTCATTTAAGAAAATCGAGCTCATTTTAGCAAATATTTATAAAGTTTCTAGCCGGCCACTGATACCATTTGGACTCTAACAAAGCACAAAATTTCAGAATGAGATTGAAAGAAGTGTGTGCATAAACTAAAAAGAGTTGGAGCCATGAATTCACACATTTCTATACAAAATGGCCCCTGAAATAAAATACCACAGTGCCGTGAGCTTTTCCTTTTATGTATCACTAACAAAGCAGCAAAATGACAAAGAAACTGCAATTTCACCAAAATGGGTAATCGAGCTTCTCAGTGACAGACAGAGCTAGGTCTTCTAAAGACTGGTAATACTGCCTGGGTGCCAACTGCATCTCACAGCCTTATAACAGCTTTATAACAATAATCCAAAATCAATCCAAAACCAATCCAAAATCCAGT
Organism: Heterocephalus glaber; assembly: GCF_000247695.1. Next base: position 636,408 of record NW_004624830.1, on the reverse strand, counting down.
CACTCACACTTATCACGGCAGCTTCAACAATCAGAAGAGTATCATTATTAATCTCACTGCTTTGTTCTTTAAGACTTAATTTTCAAGTGACCTATAGGTACTTTGCCTATCCTATTATAATAAAATAATTACTAGGTTAGCCATTTACATAGTCTATAAAATGGGAAACATTTTAGAACCAAATATAAACACATACACATAAATTCAAGTCATTCCACACATTTGGACTAAAATCAAGACATGACTAGGGTCGTGTCTGAAGGGGCAAATGATCACCAGAATTGGTATTACGTGATCCGAACAAGACAGAATGATGAAATAGATGAATGATAAAAATATATGAAAATGTCATTTTCAGTTATTATATCTCGCAAAATTGTGGGAAAACCCATTTTAAAATTATGTTCTCCTTGGGCCGGGGATTTAGCTCAGTGGTTCTGGTGCCTGCCTTGCAAGCTCAAGGTCCCGAGTTCAATCCCCGGTACCAAAAAAAAAAAAAAGATGACAAAAATTATGTTCTCCCCTCAAGGACATCTATAAACACTGAAAATTGTAGTCCCAAGGAAGAAGAAAAGTTAAGTAAAAACACATTAAGAATTTTAATTTTTTCGCTTTCTGTGTATGTTTTACCCTCTCCATAGTCCGTGCTGACTCGGGCTGTGCTGACTCGGGGTGACGATGTGTGTGAGCTACTGTGTTCACCCGAAAGCCCATGAAATGCCAAAGCAGCGTGAACTTCCTGGGAGATTTGACCGGCAATGTAAAATTTAAATGCTTAAGCATTAACAATGAATATATCTGTGTTCATAATACATCTGCATGCATGATAAATAAGTCAGAGTTTCTAAGGGTCACATGGATACAATTTTTCAAGTATGTTAAACTATGTAGGAAAGAGCTACTTCATACTTCACAACAAAATTTTAAGTCTTTCCTTAAAGAGAGAGAACTTCTCCCTGGCCCACTGTGGACTTTCGTTAATCTCAGGAGCATATGCACTCAGCAAGCCACTTAGCACCTACTGAGTGTTTACCATGCACTAACTCAGGTAATCTGCGGGTGCAGAGACACTGACAAAGGCACCTGTGCCTCTCCTTCCTAACAAGAAGACATGGCGTGCTGGTTAGTCTAGGCAGGGCCTGTCACGAGGGTTCCTGCTGGAGCCCAGGTAGCCCACTGTAGAAACGGCTTGTGTGTACCATACACTCAGTAAATAGCATGGTGGGTAAAGAGGGCCCAAATGAAAACAGAAAACCAAATCAGGGTGCATTAAAGTCACATAAAGGCAAAAATTTAAAACAGTAAAATTTTAGAACAAAAGTATAGTACAGGATGGGAGATTGTGGAATCCAGATATTGAGATTGTGTCTGTGTCTGTCTACATCTATGCACTTCATTACTTACAAGCAAAACCAAGCCATTGCTCCAGAGAACATGGGATCAACTATCCACTTGTGGAATTCTTTCCAGACCTCTGTTTCCATAATGCTAATAAAAATAAAACTAGCCTCCTACTTCTTGCCTCTTCCTCACCCTGTACTTTTCCAAACAAAAGCAGCAACACGACCTTAAGTGGTTCGCCTGGCATTGACGACACCACTGTCCTGGCCAGTCGGTGGGGCCGGAGCAGCGGGAGGATTTAAGTAGCCCCAAGTCCACATTAAAATGCTATGAACAGCGGGCTCCAAAACTTTGGTCCAGTGCAATGGGCAGCTACTGGTGCCCAATGTCCACAGCAGCATTGGAATAGGACCATTTTAAAATGGAAATGGACAAAAAGGCAGACTCTGTCGAGCATTTTCACACTGTGTCACAATCCACGGGTGTGGAAAGCGGTACTGAGATCAAACACCGAAGGATGACACTGGAGGAGAACGCAAGATCTGCCACCAAGGAGGCCATTTACAAATCCCACAGGGTGGGGGTCCCGGGGTCCCACCCTCCGCGTTAGGTGAAGGCGATGCCACGCTTAGGGCAATTTGGTGCATGTGTCCAGGGCTTTGGCATTGCCCATCGAGGCTGATCCTTGGGGGAGCAGGGGTGGGAATATCCAGTCAGAGCAGTGTGTTCTCTGCTTTTCGTTCACTGGTGCTGGAAGATCACTCATTTCCAGAGTCTGTTCACACTGCCTCTTACTTGTCTCTTAAGCTTTCTGCCACGTTTGAATTTTCTATTATCTAGCTTTCTATTAATTTCCCTTAAACCTCCAAAACTAGAGAGACAGACAGACAGCAGACAGACAGACACACACACACACACACACGCATAACATCATCCTTAATTCTAACACCTATAAGGTGTTAGAGGTTTTTACTTTGCTTTTAAAACAAGAATAGAGGATCTTTGAACGACTACAAAGTAGCCTCTGACATTTATGATGTTCCTTCACACACTTGCCACAGCACAATGAAATCAACCATGCTGTTTTGGAGGAATTTTAGTTTATTTTAGGTAATCTTGGAGAGTATGTATTCATTATCTATTGCCAGATGCATCAAGTCCACATTTTTCTTTAACTGAATAAAGACATGAAGCATTTGCATCATCAAAATGGCCAAGCAGCTTTTCTCAAAATACAAAGACTGAGAATTTTTCAAAAAAATATATAAAGCCCTTTTGCAGCTCTGTCTGGTATCAGATTAAAATAGACAATTACCGAATGGGTAAAGAAAACATGGTTGATGTGCACCATGGAATACAGTCAGTCATAAAAAGAATGAAGTTGTGCTCTGAACACTGGTGGGACTGAAGGACGCTGTGTTAAGCTCAGTCGCCAGACAGAGACACACAAACTGCCCGATCTCATCGAGGAGCCCAATCTCCAGCTGCTGCGGGGAGGATGGCAGTTACCAGAGGGAAGGAGGGACAGCAAAAGGGCAGCCAGCGGGGTCTCAGTCGGGTTAGATGGGGGCGAGAAGTCCCGATGCCACCGCACACTGAGCTGACCACAGACAACGCTACCGTACGATAAATTTCAAAGTTGCTGGAAGAGAGGATTTTGAATGTTTTCACCACAAAGAAACAATGAATGTTTGAGGAGATATAGTTACCCTGATTTGAACATTACACAATATGTACCTATGTCAAAACATCACTCGACACCCATCAATATGTATAATATTTACGTCAATTAAAAATAAATATAATATGCAATTATTAAGACAGTAGGTCCAGACACAAGCACATTCTGGACAAAGGACATTGACCATGAAGCAGCCTGCTGAGATGTGTGAGCAGGACTTGTAAAATGGAACGGAGTTGTCTCTAGGTAAAATGATAAAATCCAAGGGCGGATCAGCAGTGACCCCAGGCCAGCGCCCCTTGGCGTCTCAGCTGCCACCCAGGCAGCAACGCTCAGGCCCTTGGGGACCTGCACCCTGGGCTGCTCTCCCTCCGCCCCCCCGGAACCCTGCAGCTCTGGCTCCTTCAGTTGCTTCCTGGCTCCTGGGCCAAGGAGCGCAGGGAGCCCCTCAGGAAGAGCAGTGGGTGGGTTTTTTAAAATTGTATTTTATTGGTACATTTTAGGTGTATAATATAATGACATTCATCACTGGAAATTTCACCTTTACATAATCTCTCTTGGTTCTTATTTTTTCCCCATTCCCCTGGCCTCCCTTCAACCCCTCCACCCCTCCCTATTTACAAAGACTTTGTTTCCATTTTTTCATTTTCTCATATTATTTCCATTCTTCTTTCTTTTCCCCTATGCCTCTGCCCCATTTCTTCCTATTTCACATTGTCGATTATACCTTTTAGTCCTTATTTACACTTTCAGTTTCTCACACCAGAGAAACTATTTGGTATCTATACATGTGTGTCCTATTTATTTCACTTAAGAGTATCACCTCAATGTGCATCCATTTAGCTATAAATGTGTCTAATTTCTTTAATGGCTGAGTAGTACTCCATTTTATAAAAAACCCCACATCTTTATCCAGTCTCCAGGTGATGGGTATTTGGGCTGTTTCCAAGTTTTAGCTATTACAAACTGTGCTGCTATGAACATGGGTGCACATATATCACTGTGGTATGATTCTTTTAATTCTTTGGGGTAGATACCCAGCAGGGGAATAGCGGGGTCAAATGGGACCTCCAGTCCTAGTTCTTTCAGGTATCTCCATACTGATTTCCACAGTGGTTGCACCAGTCTGCACTCCCACCAGCAGTGGAGAAGGGTTCCTTTCTCCCCACACCCCTGCCAGCATTTGTTATTGGTTGATTTCTTGATAGCAGCCATTCTTTGTGGGGTGAGGTGGAATCTCAGTGTTGTTTTCATCTGCATCTCTGGAATGACCAGTGATGTTGAACATTTTGTCATATGTTTATTTGCTATTTCTACTTCTTTGTCTGAGAAATGTCTGTTCATTTCAGATGCCCATTTTTGGATTGGGTTTTTTTAATTTGGGGGGTCTGATTTTTTTTCAGTTCTTTATAGATTTAGCTCAGTGGTGCTGCCACCTGCCTTGGGTGGGGTTTTTGAACCTTATTTGTTGTTTCTGCTCCTTATTTGGCTCCGTAGTATAAGAGGCAAGGAGAAAGTAGCGCACATTCTCGCCTGCAAGCCCCAGCCTTGTGAGCAAAGCGGCCTAGAGACACATGCCCATGCGTGGTCAGAGGGCGATGAAAGGATGGTGTACAAGGGATAGGTCCTGAAACACGGCTTGGTAACAATCCTGCGATCCAGACAAGATAAGGCCAGCCGCACAATCTCTTAGGCGGGTTTTCTTTTACCCAAGATTTTCCAGAGTTTTTATTTGTTCTCGGTGTCCAGGATTCTCCGGCAGACAGCCGAAAGCTGACACTGCACTCTCGAAAAATTTTCCCCACCATCATTACTACCCTTCACTGTGCAGGTCAGTGTTCAACAGAACCAAAACTGGTACAGTCAGTAGGTCAATCTTTTTGAATTGATTCATTCAATTACAATTTTTAAAAATCACCTTCTGGGTTAATAACAGCAATAATAATATTTTACTAAGTACTGAGGATGAAAAGCTGAAAATAACACACTGCTTTTATCCATGGGAGGGCTCCAGGGTGCAGACAGAGACACAAACAACTCTGCCAAGAGCTATAATAAATTCAAGCTCAGAAAGCTGGAAAAGTACACACAACGAAAGGAGTTAATTCTGACTTACAGAGGACAGCAGCTGGGAAAATTCTATGTCTCGTCACTGTAGAAAATAAGACAAAATATTTCTATTTACTTAAAGCAGAGTTTTCTAGTGTTTTGGAGCAGAGATGATAATTTTCTCATCACTTGCTTCCAGTCTTCCAGAAGAGTCTTGTTTAGTTTATAGATTTCTAAGAGTTGAAGTGAGTTGAAGCTGGTGGGGGTTTGAGAATGTTGTCACCATGCCTACTGAGATAAATGGAGACTGCTGTGGCAAGGCGGAACAGGAAGAATCGGCACAGAATCAAATTCAGATTAGGAAAGGGATAGAAGCAGCAGGTGAATCAAAGGCTTCTCCCCAGTCGGCACGGCCAGTGAGAGCTTTATCAACAAAACCTTGCCCGCAGGTTCCACCCATTCTCATTGCAGGATTATTCTTCGTTCTCATTGTTATCACCACCACATTAACTGCTAACACATACACGGCATCGGCCATGTGCCAACCACTATGCTTAGTGAAAGTATTAGCACATTTCATTCTTATCTGAAGGTGATGTAACAGGCACTGTTGGTATCCTCGTTACACAGATAAGAGCACAAAGGTACAGACAGGTTAAACAACTTCCCAAGTACTTAGTAAGCAGCAGAGCTGGGCAGCAAAGTCGGGCAGTCTGCCTTGGAGTCACCTCTAAGCCACTGTTCTACAAGGATGAACCATGCAAATACGGTAATGTAACATGGACTTGAGCGTTTACCCTCATGGAAACAGTGCTGCTTACAAACAAGGAGGAGGTGATAAATCACCGCCAGGTCTCCCATAACCTATGATCCCCATCTACACAGATGGTCCACTGAAAAATGTCACCAGTTGTTTTCCAAAAACCCTTCCATTTTTCTCATCTAAATAAACTTAAGAGAATGATGAACAGTGATTTTTTAATGCAACTATCAAACAATGTTGAACACAGGCTTCCAGTGAGTGTTGTGTAGGATTCACTTTCCTTTTTGTTCCTGACAAATCTCAGACTCAAATGGCCGCATATTTATCGGCATCCTTTCCTGACTGTACACAATTAGATTTTGTCACCTTTTGTGAGTATTAATACAGCCCCTCCTTCCTACCCCAGGGAAACTCCTGGTTCCAGCTCTCGTCTCTCACTTGGAATTGCTGCAGCCAGCTTCCTTAAAGTACTGAGCTTTTATCCCAAGCATTTTGGGTGGTGTCATTTATCTCTGTTGATCCTTATAAAAGTTCTGAGCCGAGGATCACTATTTTACACGGAACAAGCAAGGCGAAGTCCTAGACGGAGTCACTTCCACGCATGGCCACTGTCTTCCCCCCCAAGATGGTGTCTGAAGTGACCACGATCCCTCTCCACCCCCCCACCCCCACAAACCGAGTGGTACAAGCTTTGCACTTGACAGGGTAAACGTGTAAGATCCTTCTAATCGATCCCACCTGATGTTACCATATAGCTTCCTATATTCTATCACCCACCAGAGTTTTTTCCCTCACATCAAAGAAATATGTTCTGGATCATCTATTCAGAAAAAGTGAAATATAAAAAAATCTAGAATGAATTTCCAATTACATTGGAAAGACAGAAAATTAATTCCATTTGCCTCATTTTTTAGTTATAATGTTTAACAAACATTAGTAATGAACCCAAACTGATTTAACTGTAGCATTTTCACATACTGACATTTGAATAAAAGTAAATCTCTCCTGAAATATTATTGGATAACAGATATGTGATGAGAGAAGGATATTTACAAAAACTTTAGCACATAAAACAAGCTTGTTAGTCATTCCTAAAATAAAACTTTCCAAAGAATATAAGCAGCTCTAAAAATTTGATATTGTAATGAAAATTTAACAGGGCTTCCAAACAAAGAAGCATTCATCTATGTCAGGGCTTTCCCTAAAACAAATCCAAGGGTTCACCTCCTAAGTCTAGACTAAGAATTCCTAATATTGTTAACTCCACAATACTCATCTGTGTGATTTACCGTATGTTAGTTTAGTTACTGCTTCTAAAAATCAAAAAGTGGGATTGTGAAAGTTCCCAAAAGTCTAAAAAATGAAAAACTCCAAAAAAAAAAGCAAAAGATTTTGTTATTCCATATGGTCCAGTCCATTTTTCCTCTTCAACTACATATGGTATCAGTGTGACCAAAAGATAACACTAACAATTCTGATTAAAAATGAAATACTTCTGTGCATTCAACTACAGAGTAGGCAGGTTTTTGTGTTAATCTTCTGCAAAGAAAAATATAAAATAAAGACACAATAATCACAAAAAGAATAACTTCCTCTCCTTAGTTTTATTTTTTATGTCAGTTTCCCTTCCATCTTCTCTCACTCTCATCGTCTACTATTTTATATTCTGCAATAGAAAAACAATTTAAATTCAAGGAAAAGGACTGGCTGTGGGTTTGGGGGGTTTTTGTTTTTAATGGAAGACGCTATCATAGATATTTCAAGAGCCATCTTGTGGGGCAAAGTCTCCCAGGAGAACTTGAAGGTCTCTCAGTTTGTGTCCCTTCAAGCCATGCACCTGGCTCAAAGGCTACACCAGAGGTGGCATTAACTTTCCCCTTCTCAGCTGCAGGACCGAAGTTCCTGGAGGGTGAGGGACAAATCTTAGTTCCTTCAATGCCTCAGTACCTCATCAGGAAATGGAAAGGGATTCACTAACTAATGTGTGTGTTGCTAGACAAAATAATGAAACAAAAAAATGGATAAATTACCTTTAATTATGCTTTTCCTTAATTAAGGTCTCATCATCATCATCATGCCTAAACTTTAAACCAAAACTGTAATGAAGGAAATTGTTTATCTCTTACAAAGAGAAAATATACAACACAAAGTAGAAGGAACACATTTTCCACAGCAAATTCTAAAGATATGATCATTGCTGATGACCCAGTGATGGAAGCGTGTTTGCTTTCACATCACACACGTAACCTCTCTCCCACCACAGGGGAGCCCGAGCCACTTTTTCCATTAACCTGAATTCCTTCAGGATTTTCTCAAATGCTCGTATACCAGCAATGCTAGAGAAAGCCGCCTGGGGGGGTCTGTGCCCAGTATCATCCCCTATCCGTCACATACTGGGGCCCAGCTAGACTCATTTATAATGCAATACCAATCTCTCACACTGTGGAAGTAGTTTTCACTTCCTAGAGTGACCTAGTTGGTTTTGAAGTTGCTTTATGTTCTGTTGTCTGGGGCATACTGTTTAGGAATCCTCTGTTTCAAATAATAACCCAAGTAACATGTTTGTGATACATGGCGCATTCTTCTTCTGCATTTTGATTTTTATCCCTACAATCCTAAAAGAGCTCTCTCAAAAGTCACCAGTAGCCTCCCAAATTCTACAGCATTTTTCTTCTTTGATTTCGCACCTTTAGCATTCAGCACTTGAGTCTCCTCCTCCTTTGGGCTCCTACGGTACCGAGTTTCTCAGCACACTCCCCTTTGATTCTTGCAGGTTCCCCCATTCTCTGCCCACTCTTTCTCCTGTTTCTGAGCTTCATCATTTCTCCTTGACCGAGTCCTGTATCTCAAGCCTGAGTCTTACTTACATGAGACGCCAGCCTGTGTTTTCAATGGCTCCTGTGACCACCTCTGAAACTTCAGACTCTTCAAATAAAACATTTTAAGACAGAATTCATCTTATCCTTGTCTCCCTGTCTCTTGAGTTCCAGTCTCATTATGAACTTGATGACTCTCTTCCCCCTCTCCTGTTTGCCACACACCTTACCCTCATCTTCCTCTACTTCCACTTCCTCCAACTCAATTTAGGTTTTTGATTCCAGTCGCCTGGAAAACTGCAAAATTCTAAATGACCTCCTAGCTTCCAGTCTTTCACCTCTTCCAGTTCATCAAACATCACTTAACGCTGTCTTAAGGACATCTCAGATTACACGTTTCCACCTCCCAGAAAGCCATCAAAGAACATAATGCAAAAGAAAAAATAGCTTGATCGTAGCATTCAGGGTTTTCAGCAATCCTGAACTTTCTTCCCTTTGGGTATTTCATATTTCAGCAAAACTGACTAAATCTTTGTGCACACTCCAAATCATCTTTACCCTGCTAGTACTGAGAACATTGTCCAGTACATAAAAGTGCTCAATAAATATTAGTTAACAGAATAAATTATAGCAAGCAAGAAGCCTTTGCCCAAAAACACATCCAGGACATTTTATAAGGATGAGGTAAAAGTTACTACCTAAACTTTACTAAATCCAGAGAGTAGAGTAAGCCAAACAAGGAATGGGAGTGGAAGCCACTATGGAAACCCCAGGAGCACCCTCTCCCTAAAAAGACTGCCAGCTCTGCTGGAGGGCACATGCGCTTTACAGAATTAAAGTAACAGGGCAAATGGTAGATTTCCAAGGAAGCTCCCAGGACTGCACACTGTTTAGAAGAAACTCAGTTCCTGCTGTTCTTTATTTCCTTAAAGATGGTGTCACCTATCAGAATCATTTGTCAAAAGCCGAACAGTTGCAGCATAACAAATTTGAACCTTTCATTATGAATAATGCATAATTAACGTACTAGCCAAAGGATGCTGACTGCTCAACTATGAAACATTCTGGTACCAAGGAGAATAGGAATCTTATTTGGTAAATTAAAACATATGTTACATGTTTGCCTCTCAACATCCATAAAACTGAAGGAATAGGTGCCAACTTTTCTCGTAATGAAGATAAAGTTGAAAGAATGGATCATCCCCGAAATGATTATACTTCAGACAATCTTTTCCCTATCTTTACCTTGAGATATGCTTTGTGATGAGATTTCCATGTTTTGATTTGAGCCATGTAACATTAAAAATATTCAAAAATAAACAGAAAAGCTTCCCAAACTCTGCTCTAAGCAGCACTCCCTACTTTGTCATTCTAAGGAGAGCTCCCAGTGCGTCTAGGAAATCAGTGCTGTATCCTGCTTCATGCTTGATTGCTGGAATTACCCTTAACTGTTAATAATTATTCATCACCTACATGTGGCTACTCAAATAAAATTCTAACTCTCCTTGGAAGGCCAGGAAAGCTGCTTCTTCAACGCATCAGGCTCCCTTTCTGCTCCTTGGGAGGAGTCAGCTGACCCTCTCTCAGAAGTGTCCACAGCATTATCAAGATGCCACAAAAAGCTTCACTGACAGGACTTCTAACAGTGATGCTGCATTACAGGGTCCAGTCAAAGACAGACAGGCAAAGAAAAGGGCCAGCAGACAGTGACTAACAGGACATCTGCATCGCCTGATCGTGGGGAGTCCCTGCTACTCAGAACACAAGTGAGTGCAATGACGGCTGGATGTGGACCTGACTACCAACCGCCCAGGGTGTGGGCGGAATGGCTAACTGTTCCAAGCAGCTCACAGAGGGGCAATATTCAAGGAATCCAAGAGCCATGGCTGCATCCCAGTCCTCAGCAAAGCCACAGTTAACACATACGGCGTTACTCTTTCTTTTAGTTAAAAAAAAAAAACCTCATTGTGAGAAATAGCAGACACAAGACGACTTAGGATGACACGAAGCCTTCCACTGAGCAGAGCACAAAGAGGCTCTGCACCGAAAAGAAATTTAACTGTGCTGCCCATCCCCAAACTCTGCTTCCAGGACTACCCCTTCCCCTTTTGCCCCACGAGGTGACACCGGGAAACCACTTCTCTAAGTGCTGCATAGATGGCCCTGAGAGACAGAAGTGGGCTAATTGGTATGCACACACCAGAAAAGAGATGCACCTACTATCATGTGCAATATTCTTGTTTCCCACCCAGTGGCCCTCTGCTATTTGACTGCTTTGAGTTTACTGAGAACATCTAGTGTGTTACTGACTGAGGTGTTTATAACACACTGAGGAAGGCATGTGACTTTTACTCTTGTTTTGTTTATTTTTTGGTACCGGGGATCGAACTCGGGACCTTGCACTTTCGAGGCAGGAGGTGGAACCACTGAGCTAAATCCCCAGCCCTGGTTTATTTTAATAAGCTGGCTGTATAATCCTCAAAAAAGTTCATTACTCCCTGCATATTATGTCTCACTGGTATTTTCTCTTGATTAGAATTCCCATAAGAGTTAAAAATTGGATCAGATAGCTGCAGTAGACTGAGGCACACTGTTCTTTGATTATTTAAGCCTCATTTTATACACTATTCATATCATTATGTTTTAAAAACAACACACAACTTGACTAGCATCCAAAAAGTTAGTACAGAAGTTATTTAATACTTTGAAGCTTCTGGTAATGAATGGATTCTAAGTTTCCTTCTTTATTAAAAGTACTTTCTTTGAAAAACATATAAAGCTTGAAATAATATTTCAGATATAAGTGACACACACAGAAAGGCATATTTGATGCTGCTAGGAACTAGACAAATGCTTACTAAATTTTAATCTCCTGTAACACGTGAGAATGCCAATTAACACATTTAGGAGCTAGGTTCAGTTGAATTTCTGAAAAGGATCTTACACAGTTCTCGGTACAGTTCACCAAACACTATCCTGCAGGAACAAAGACAATATGATTTATAAACTAAAGAGGACACCTGTAAAAGAAAATGTATTATCTTACTCATTAAAAGGCACTTAGGTTAATGACATTTATGTATTGTGAAATTCAGCTAGAGTGCCACAGATATTTCATGTAATCTACAACTATGAAAATTAATGGTAATGTCTTTGGCTTTGTTTTCTAGATGCTATAATCTCAGCATTCTGCAAGTTTCAAAACTAGGCAAAAGCATGCAATGTCAAAAAATTCTTTTCCTAACCTATCCAGGTATATATTTAACTTGAAGATTCCAAATAAAAATTGAATGCAAGCAAAAATAAATGCAAAATATCTTCTGTGTACTCAGTTCCATGTGTCTAAGTTTCTAATATCGTTAGATGACAGAAATAATTCCATGTTTGTGAGGGACTAGATTATTTACGGCTGTGCAGAAGGAGCAGGTCTGGGGGTGTGGGTCAAGGGTCTCACACTATCTGTGGCAAAATCAGACCAGGGTCCGTGACAATGGTCCTGAGATCTCCACCACATGCAGGTTGCAAGAACCAGCTCAAATTTAATGTCTGCGTGAAACTATAAATTCTTAAAGCTTTCCAGTAGTGAGAGGGTTGGATTGTTTTCAATTCACATATATAAAACAATCCCCAGCCTACTAATAAAAATTTCGCCCTGAATATGATTCATAATGAATATATGGTGTTATAGTTCTTAACAGCCTTGTATTTTACAGGCAGACATTATTAAACAAGACTGAATTTCACATTTCCAATTTTATTAGTCCAACAGTACACCTTTCAAACTGCATAAAGGAAAAAACTGCACTGCCAGACTCTGGGGAAGATGGGACCAGAGGCAGAATGATGAGTAATTTTGTCATTTCCTGAAATGCCACTGCTCCTGCTGCATTTTATAGCCACTCACAACCACTGTGCACAATATCCCAGGCACCACACTCAGCTTCGTATCCCTTAGCTACAGGAGTCACAAGACAAGCCAACTCGGTCACCCCTGCTACCAGAAGTAGCAGAAATAATGGATTTAATAAGACAATTTCAGGGTACATTTTTAGGGTCCTGCTTAAATTTTCATAATAATTTTACCAGGATCCCTAATTTTGCAAGTGAAGATGGGACAAGAACCTACTCCCCATTGCAAAAGTGAGCAAGCCCTCCCAAGAAGATTAACCTGTCTCTTTAGGACTTAGGAGCAGACCCAGGACTATCACGCCATCGCTCTGTTTTCTGAGTTGTATACAAAATGCGAAAACTGAGTTAAAGACAAAAGTAATTACCAACAGGTTAAAAAGAAAAAGAGCCTCTTGGTATATCCAAGGTTAGAGCTGAGCGTCCGTTCATGGAACCCACTGGGTGCCTCTGTCGTAAGACTTGCTCTACTGAAAATGGTATTCTGCCTATTGTCCTCCTCCGTAAATCCAGAAACTTACCCCATCCGACTTGGTCTCATCAGACTCAACACAGTGCCTATGAAGTAGCTATGCAATCAGTGTTGAAGAATGAGACCCCTTGTATGTTGAGCAGTATGGTTAACAAAAGGCTGTTCTAGGCACCGAATCCATGGGAGCAGATGAGACTGTCTCCCTCTTCTCACATGGTCTGCGTTCCAATGGAAGAAATGACAATAGCCAAACAAATAAGAAAACACTCAGGGTGAAAAAGTGCTATCCAGAAAATTCAAATAGACTACCTGGGCAGCTACTTTAAAGTATGTGATTAAGAAAGTTCTTCCCCAAAGAGGATATTCCAGCTGTGACACAAATAACTGGAACGGAAGAAGGCTCCAGCCAGCCAAACACAAGAAAGAAAGAAAAGCCAGGCAGAAGCCGTGTGGAGAACTTGGCACATTCAGTTTGGGGCAGAAGAGTGACTGGTGTTGGCGATGCAGCGGTATGGAAGGGCATCAGAGACGGGGCTGCAGCCCGCATGTGTGTAACCTCAGCAGCCTGACACAGAGCATGTTTCAAATGCGCTTACATCCTCTGTTAGCTAGGGCCGACCAGCAGCCTTCCAATGACCCCACGCCCTTCGTCCATCACATTTGCCCTGCGTCCTGGTTTCCTCTGGAGCACCTGTCTGCATCGGGCCAGATCACTGACATTTGCTTATCGTGCTCCTGGTGGGCCCAAGGAGCTACCTCAGGCCAGGGCCACACCTCGCACACTGTGGCCCCAGCATCCAGAATAGCACCCAGCAAATCCCCAGCACCTCCTGTCTGTGGGTTGCAAGGCTGAGTGAAAAGATCCATCTGGCCTTGTCAAGTGAGATGCTTGGTATAAAAATGTGAAGACAGTAGATGCCTATAATCCTAGCACTCAGGAGGCTGAGGCAGGAAGATTGCAAATCCAATGCCAGCCTGGACTACTAGCCAGGCCCTGTCTCAAAAAACAAAAACAAAAAATCTGAAGATATTCAAAATAGTCAAAAGTGGAGAGAAGAGGCCTGAGAATCATGACACATACTCATTTAGTGACCATCTGTCCTAGGCTTGTTTACTAAATGAGTAATTTGTACATAGCAAAGCACGGACTTCAGAATGGATCTCTGAGGGAATTTAAACCTTTGGAGCAACAGGGAAGAAGAAATCAGTGAAGGAGCCCACGCAGGAACTGCCAGGAGGAGAAGCCACAGAGGGGCCTCAAGGAGGCCAAGATCGCTCCTATGGCCGGGGCTTCTGTGCTGTCCCCAGGGAAGAGGGCAGGGGACCCCAGAGACAGCAGCGCGAGCTCCCCGCAGGGAGCGTGACGGTGAATGTCGCGGACCGTGCGGCTGAGTGGGGTACACGTGATCGCAGGAGACTCTTGAGCAGCTCTCCGTGAGCAGCAGGGCCCCCTCTCTGAGAAATCTCCCTCATGCAGCGTGGAGAGAGAGGCAGAAGCCGAGCACCATGTTGGCTGACTCTTCCACAGTCTTTGGACCTCTTTATGTGTCTTCAGTGAGAAGGAAGGAAGAGCTGCAGGTGCACGTGGTGAGCACCTAAAGAGGGTGCTGGACAAGCTCAAGGGGCGTCGGGAGGAGCCCTCAGCGCAGGGCCATTACATCTTAGAAAAATGACACGGGCAGCTGAAATGAGCCACACCTTCGAAATGTTACAGACAGAGAGCTACTTCCCCCGGCGAAGGGCCAGGCTGCTTCTGGGAGAGAAGAAAAACAAAACATCAGACTGATGTTATCCTTCTCCAGAACAGAATTAGTAGTGGACGCGTCTATAATAAAACCAGGACAGAGAAATTTTTCAGCACAGCGACTGGGACGTAGGTGGGCAGGTCGGCGTCATCTGCCACTTGCCCACCCGCGACGGGAGCTTCTCGCTTCTGCCACCAAGCAACTCCACAGTGCCCAGGAGCACCTTCCTATATAATAACGGTGCTGCTTTTATTTATTCTATTCTTACATTAAAAATGCAAAGCTCAACGTCAACTCAGCCCTTACTTTAACCATTATAAATAAGGAGGTCAAGTCTACTAGAAGAGACAGGACAGTTCCACTCATACATCACTTATGTGAGTGTGTTTCGGAAGCATATTTGCTGAGTTTTTTTTTCAAGAGTCAATTGAACTGAGATAAATATGAAGCGGTATAAATTGTGCAGGAAGTTGGAGCACACAAAATCCATTATATACAAATGTCAATCATTTCTACTTCAGAATCTAGTGTATATATAGATGTACAACATTTCTATTTCAGAATCAATTGAAGTTACTTCTTAAGCAAAATCACTTTTTCTCTAAACAGTTTAAATTCAAAGTAGAACAATGAAACTATGAACAGCAGTGAGGATAATTACTTTAGTAAGATTTGAAAATGTAGTCAATGTTAAAAATAGATTATCTTCTATTTCCTTGTTAACTTTTGTTTTTCCTCTACATCCTACATTCACAATTTTTCCCTTCTGTAAATGACTTTTCATCTTAAATACACAGAGAGGAAGGTATCTGTCATCAGTTGTTTTACTGGATTTATCAAAACCACAAGAAGCTGTTAAGGAACTGTGAAAGTGGTTTTGGAAATTAGATTTAAAATATGCAGTTCTAGAACTTACAGCAGCCAGAACTAAATGTACTGCTCACAAGTGCTGAAAAGTAGTTATATTTTGTCTAAATGTCTTATTAAAGATAATACACTTATAAGTAAGGGCCATTTTAGAAAAAGCAAAAAACCTTTACTACGTAAGACTTCACACACCTATTTCTTAGTCATAACACCAGGCGGAACCTATCAGTTTGAAACCCCGACAGCTTATTTTCTGAAGTAACGATATCAAGATCTTCTGAGCTCAGCATCAATGGCTGACATCTTCCAGGGACAAGGTCTGTCACCAGGGTTGCACCAAGGTTGCCAATAGTTATGGCTTCCATGGAACAAGGGGAAAATCTACAGAATGAAATGCTCTGAAGACAGACCTCTCCTCGGGACAGCTCATATGTTTTATGTACACAAACAGAACCTCAGTTTGCTGGCTTTCCTCCACTGTGAAGGGCAAACTTGGCAACACCTTGTGGAATAAAAAGAATCGTGTCAGTGGTGGTGGGCAGGGAGTGAGCAGAAGCAGTTTTTCAAATGCTTGGGGCTAAGCCCAGCCTCCGCCTGGCATCCAACGGCTGTTATAATCTGGCCACAACCTTCACTCGGACTTTGTGCACACTGGCTCTCTTTCCTGTAACCCCTGAAGTACAGCTGCATTGGTCTCCTCATTCCTCCAAAAGGCTTTTGCTTTATCTCCATGTCTGTGTGGAAATACCCGAACTTCTCTCTTTGCTTCTCCAAATGCCAAAGCTACTTAAAGATGCAATTCATTTCACTGTCTCCCTCAGCCCAAAGCACTTCCTTAGCCCTCAAAACTACAGCAACTGTCTGCACAACTTGATTCTCAATCATGCTTTTTTTTTTCTGTCAAAATTTTTCCTTTTGCTAAATTAATAGTAACTTGTTCTGGGCTGGGGATTTAGCTCAGTGGTTCTGCTGCTTGCCCTGCAAGAGGAAGGATCCGAGTTCGATTCCTCGTACCAAAAAAAAAAAGTAACTCATGCTGATTTCTCTCAGTATTTCTCAATACAAAAATGTTTTTCCCACATTGTGGGTTGTCTCTTAGCTCTGTTGCTGGTTTCTCTTGCAGTGCAGAAGCTTTTTAATAAGATGAAACCCCAGTTGTTGATTCTTTGTGCTAGTTCCAGTGCTACTGAGGTTTTGTTCATAAAGTCTTTTCCTATGCCAATGTCTTTGAGAGTTCTACCTAACTTATCTTCCAGCAAGTTTAGTGTTTCTGTCTTGATATTTAGATCTTTAATCCACTCTGATCTTAGTTTAGTGCATGGTGATAGATATGGGTCTAGTTTTAATCTTTGGCAGGCTGAAATCCAGTTTTTCCAACACCATTTATTAAAGAGGCTATCTTTTCTCCAGTGAGGGTGGTTGGCTCCTTTGTCAAAGATGAGGTGGCTGAGTATGTCTGGAGTTATTTCTGAATCTTCTAATCTATTCCATTGATCCTTGGGTCTGTTTCTTTGCCAGTACACCATGCTGTTTTTATCACAGCAGCTTTGTAGTATAGTTTCAAGTTGGGTATTGTGATACCCCCAGCGATGTCTGTGTGCCTTAGACAAAGGACTACTATCTAGAATATATGAAGAACTGAAAAAAAATCAATCCCCCAAATTTAAAGATCCAATTCAAAAGTGGGCATCTGAAATGAACAGACATTTCTCAGACAAAGAAGTAAAAGCAGCAAATAAACAGATGAAAAAATGTTCAACATCATCAACATCATTCAAGAGATACAGATGAAAACAACACAGATTCCACCTCAGTCTAGAAAGAATGGCTGCTATCAAGAAATCAACCAATAACAAATCCTGGCAGGGGTGTGGGGAGAAAGGAACCCTTCTCCATGGTTGGTGGGAGTACAGACTGGTACAACCACTGTGGAAATCAACATGGAGATACCTCAAAGAACTAGGGCTGGAGGTCCCATTTGACCCAGCTATTCCCCTGCTGGGTATCTTCCCAAAAGAATTAAAAGAATCAGCACAGGGATATATGTACACCCATGTTTATAGCTGCACAGTTTGTAATAGCTAAAGCTTGGAAGCAGCCCAAGTGCCCATCAACTGGAAACTGGATAAAGAAGATGTGGTTTTTTTTATAAAATGGAGTATTATTCAGCCATAAAGAACGAGAAACTAGAGACATTTATAGCTAAATGGATGCATATTGAGCCATACTCTTAAGTGAAATAAATAGGACACACATTTGTAAATACTGAGTAGTTTCTCTGGTGTGAAAAACTGAAAATGTAAATAAGGATTAAAATGATTAAAATGAATAATTGATCATTTGAAATAGGAAGAAAAGGTCCAAAGGGGTAGGGGAAGTGGGAGGGAAAGGGGAAAGGAAAGAAGGGAAAGGAAAAATTATGAGAAAAATAATGGAAACAAAGTCTATGTAAATAGGGAAGGGTGGAGGGGGTGAAGGGTGCACAGGTAATGGGGGAAAAATAAGAACCAAGATTCATCATGTACAGGTACAAGCACCCAGTGATAAATGTAAATGTACTGTACACCTAAAATGTTCCAATAAAAGAATTTAAGCAAAAATAAAAAAATGTTTTTAACCTTAGACCTTTAGGTGCAAAACATTCCTAACAAATCAAGAAACTAATTTCAAAGGCCCTGATTTTTGATGTGCCTAATCAAATGGAGTACGGTGACCGGAAAACAGATCATCAGTAAAAGTGTGCTGACTGACTGACACGACGCACGAGCCAGTGGAGGGGTGGCGACAGTTGTCTCCGGGTGTGGAGACCTCTCCAGAAACGAGAAGCATCCTTTGGGGTGGGAGACAGCAAGTTCTTCCTTTCTCCACTGACAGTTTCACAGAAATACAGAAGGAAGCCATCCAAACCACAGGTGCACGGCGGATAAGAGGCTGTATGAAGGGCTGGCTAGTCAAACAAGCCTTCTTTCAGTCCCTGCCAGAAGAACTGAGGTTTTCCAAGGCAAACCTGTGAATTTCGGTTTTCTCATTTCCATTACATTTGCTTGGCATGCACGCTGGGCTCCCTCAGAAGGGAACCATGAAATACATCATCGTAATCCTCTTGGACATTCAACTCCACCTGTACCATGACTGTTTTTTTTTTAACTTTCCTTCCTTTTAAAAAAAAGTTTTAAAGCTGATTTCTCAAAGAAAATGCACAGTTTCTTCCTAACTCAGCAATCTCCCATCCCATTCCTTATCTCTACAATTTCTTTTTGGACTTAGCTTGATTCATATTCATACCTAGTACTCAACAGAGGTTTGGTAGCTGACTGTCAGCTTCATGGTATCACTGATACTGCTCAGCATTGAGATATTACATTTTGCCAAAACACTTCATGTTACATGTGTGGAAGTGAGAGGACTTTAGATGTTCATCAGTGGAAAGGCGGACTGGGCTTAATCTGCAATCTTTACTCAGAAGTCAAAACAAACCATTTTTTAAGTCCTCCTAGGAGCTACATTTACATTTGAAAATATTTTTCAAAATTACAGAAGGAAAGCACAGTATTCTAACAACAGACAACAACAAATCAGCTTAAATATACACTATCAAGCATTTGAATGGGTCCGCATTTTTTCTTTGTATAATTTTCTCAATTCAGTTTATTCTGTCTCTATGACCATCTACTGTGCCTTATTAAAGTGACAAAATATTACCTCAAGTAAATTGCTTTTAGCATCAATATTGTTGCAACAAACTGGAAATTTCAAGCATGAGTTACATAATTATCTACCCACATATTTTGAGTAGTTCCTAAAAATTTCAGGTGATGCTCAAATCATAATTCTTACAGGGAAAGTGAACAGGCATCATTGGAGTGACACCCGCTCATAAGGGCCTGTCGTGTGCACGGAGAGTCCACCCCACACCCTGCCTGCGGGACGCCAAAGATGTGCTTGCTAAGAACCCAGCTTCCGTTCGCGCAAGGTAGGTGAAATTTGTAATTACCTTCTCAAGCTGCGCCAGCACTGCTTTTTAAATCTCCAAACAGCGAGATGCTGATGTTTGTCACGCTCTGGGCAAAGGGAAATTCACCCCGCCGTTCCTCCGCAGACGGAGCATAAGGGTGCAAGACCAAAGCGGCCGGAAATGGAGGGGGCTGCAGGTTCTCTTCGGACTTCTCAAGGGCACAGAGCTGGAGTTTGGCCCACACAGCCTCCATGCCTCCCAAGGGCGGGCGACAGACAATGCACCAGCAGTCCCTTCTCTTCTTGGGAAAAGCTAAGCCTTCCTCTGAAACCAGCTGTAAAAATCAGCTACCTTCTGAAAAGCTTCTGAAATGTGGATTCCAGGCCAGATGACAGGAAAGCCCCCAGAGAGCAGGCTGAGCTGGACTGAATGAGATGATCTCCTCCTGGGCTGGAAAAGAGGGGGGGTGCAGCTGTCCTGCCGTCCTTGGCAAGTCCTGCAGGGCAGGTCCACACATGTGGCTTTCGTGAGTTGCAAATGAAATTGTTGACCAACAGTAGAAACTCGAAGATTCCGAAGTGGAAGATGAATTCACTGAGTAGAGATTTAGGAAACTGAAGTAGAAGGAGAGCACGTAGAATTGGAGTGAAAGATTAGACAGCTATAGAAAATGACAGATTGCCGAAATAATAGCTAAAGGACGTTGTCGTTACCACTACCCATTTGACGCATATCCTCTTCATGCATAACAAACTGTTGCATTGGCTGTCAACAAATTTTGCCCTGCTGTCATTATTTCCTCAAAGAATGAAACTTTTTCTTCTATAGTGCACTACAAAGAAAATTGCTTTATTAATATGATGATGGGGTGGCGGTGGTGATTAAACATTTTATAGACTAAAAATGCCATTTGCCAACAAATTAGCTAAACAAAAAACTTTTTCCAAGTTAAACTTCTTCTATTTTTAGTTTTGTATCAGCAAACACCAAGCACAACCAGGCCCGTCATAGAACATACTCAGCTGCAGAGACCTGAACAAACAGCTATTTTCCCTCCCAGATTAACATGGGCTGCAGCATGTACAGGTCACACTGAGGTGCTCTGAAACAGGAAACTGGGACTCAGGAATCCTCACTTCTGGACAACTGGATGCTTCTACTTGTTTTACCAATGAAACCAGTACCTTGAATCCATGCAGATGAAAGGCTTTGGATAAGACGATGAAGCAAGCTGTCCTACTTAGCGTAACTCTTTCCCTATGTGGTACGTACAGTTTGCAACAACTATAATTCAAATGCAGTTGACATTATGAACCACCTGTCATATCTCTGAATGATAAACCTTCATTCTCAGAAAAAAATGAAACTTTGATCTTAGATCATTAAAGCCTTCAGTCTTTATTCACATTAGTTGTCTTCACTACTTTAACCAACTGTACTATCTCAGATATTCCAACTGATAAGAAATACAATTCATGAGGAAATTAAAGAGCAAAATGACCTTTATTCCCCAACCTACTTCAAACACAGAATTTTTATATAATATCTTATTTGTAAAAATGTGAGATGAGAAATCGAAGTGAAGTACAGTGGAGGTCATATCAGAAGTAATAAAAAGTGCGGATTCTGAAATTGCACGGCCTTACATCATTTCCGGCTCTAGTACTTCCCAGTTTGGGGCTTGGATAAGATAGGCCCCCCCCTGCTCTCCCCCCCCCCCCGTGAAGCCTAAGTCTGTCCATCAAGTGAGTATGAACACGTAAGCTGCTCACGCGGAAGGCGGCCATGCGTGTGAAGCACTCAGAGCACACGGGGCACAGGTAGTGCACAGCAAATGCCACCCCCACCGCTACTCCACACTTTCTAATCACCTCGGCATCCTTGCTATGACACTTTTCCTTAAAGGGCTTTGGGTACGGCGGGGCCACCATAGTAAAGGGGAAGTATTGACTTGAATCCCTTGTAGAATTTTATAAGCAGTCAGAAAAATTATTCCTTGGCTTGGGAAAATGTAGATTTAACAACAAAGAAGAAATGAGAAATCTATACTAATATAAAGGTTCTGTGAATAGCAATGATTGATTTTCAGCTAAAATATCTGAATGTTTATATAAGAGGCTAGCATATTGTAATAATGCATATATGTGTAGCTTTTTCTATATGGCAAAAATACAATATCCCATTTATACCAAAAGTTCTCTTAAATTTCCAGGAAAATAATTGTTTTCTATAATGTAAATGGCATTACAATGTCATAAGATATGGAATATCTTAAATGATGAGAAAAAATTAAAGAAATTAGGGAACTTATGGAATCAAGAACTGAATATTACACATAAGACAGAGTGAGAAGTCCTTTAAAAATAAGTTCTCCCACAGTTTAAAAACTTATAAAGGTGGGCCGGAGATTTAGCTCAGTGGTTTCGCCACCTGCTGCGCCAAGCACAAGGACCAGAGTTCGATCTCCGGTAACAAAAAAACAAAAACAACCTATAAAGGAAAAGAAATGATATATTTGAATATATGAAAGTCAAGTTTCATCATACCTAAAAAGATCACAACAACTGGGAGAAAAAAGTATAAGTACATACACATGCACCAACATATACGTGTGTGCATTTATATATATTATATATTTTCTATGGAACATGCTTTCATAAGAGGAAAAAGTGCACAAATGAACAGTAATTTGCAAAGGACATGCATACACACACAAGGTCAACAGATGTTTTAAGAAGTATTTGAGCTGAGAATGGTGATATAGTAATATGTTGTAGCTGTAACTCCAACCTCAGGAGGCTCAGACAGGAGAATTCCAAGTTAGAGGCAAACCTGGTGACACAGGAAAACCTTGTCTCAAAAAGACAAAACAAATAAATAAATTGATCTACTACTACGTATGTAATTATCTTTCAATCAAATTAAAACAACAAAGAGATACTATTTTTTTCCTGACCATATTGGCAGATTAGAAATAACAGCATAATGTGTTATGGCAGAAGATACAAGGGAAATCTTTGTACTCTTCACAAAATATTTTTATAAGCCTAAAACTCCCGTTAAAAATTAAAAGAACGTCTTAAAAACTACTCTATTTAAAAACATGATAATGAATTCATAGGAAATTGGGTACTTTCATGCACTGCTCTGGAAGTGAAAATTATGTACATTTTTTTCAAGAACAGGTTAGCAACTTGTGCATTTTTTTATTGGAAAATTTCCCTGCCCTCCCTTTAACCCCTCCATTCCTCCCTATTTACAAAGACTTTGTTTCCATTTTTTCTTTTTCTCATATTGATTCCATTTCCTTCTTTCCTTTCCCCTATCCCTCCCATTTCCCCTTCCCCTTTGCCCCTTTTCTTCCTACTTCACATTATCTATTATACCTTTTAGTCCTTATTTACACTTTCAGTTTCTCACACTTGAGAAACTATTTGGTATTTACACGTGTGTCTTATTTATTTCACTTAACAGTATCGCCTCAATGTGCATCCATTTAGCAATAAATGTCTCTAATTTCTCATTTTTTAATGGCTGAGTAGTACTCCATTTTATTAAAAAAAACACCTTTTCTTTATCCAGTCTCCAGTTGATGGGCAATTGGGCTTGTTATTTTACTTTTACCAATTTATCCCAAGTAAATCATCACCATGAACTTGTCTACAGGATTTGTCACTGTACAATATGCATTTTCAGCAATGAAAGATCATTATGTAAATTAGTCAAAGAATACTAATTCTTATTCAAATTATAAAAGGATATGCAAATTAACAGTATTAAAAATGTTTTTAAAATATTTTAAATGAAACCAAACCCAATTACAGGGATGGGGATGTGGCAGAGAGCTTGCCTAGTATGCACAAGGCCCTAAGTTCAGTTCCCAGCACTACAAAGAAAAAAATGAACAAATGACAACCAGAAAACAAACCCAGTTCCAAAAGCCAGCTGCAATATGAAAGAAATCATTTTGTTAAAAAAAGAAAAGACTGGAAGCACACAAGTTAAATACTGAGTCTCTTGAATGATTGAAATAGTTTATGTTGATCTAAATATTTTATCATAAATTTTATACTTATATACACAGGTGCCTACACATATGTTTCCTCTATACCATTTCTATAATATTTGTAAAATTTCTTCTTTAATACCAATCTATCTTCTTCAGGAAAAAAGTGTTAATCTGCAATAATTGCTGTTAATCATGAATTTCCATACAAATAATCCTGGAAAGACTTGCTTTTGTGAGTGCGGAGTTCGGTATGACACCAGGGAAGGATGTTGTATGTTACGTTGCCACCCCAGAGCCAGGGCTTGGAGCCCAAACTTCAGGGCTGAGGGGCTGAAGCCCAGACAGAGATAGCTATGAAAAGGTTACCTTGTCCACTTCTCTCTAATACAAGTTTGTTTGCTGGCTACATCTTTTCTCAGCATTCTAGAGCTGGCATTGCAGAGAAATTTTAGTGTCTATTTCACAGCGGCCTGAAATGAAGACCTAAGTGTAAAATAAGAACAGGAGATGACTCAAACCTTGCCCTTGATGCTATGAGTATTGTCTGCATTATGGAATCGCCATGGACAATCTGGGAAAGCTTCAAAAAACAACCCAAGTCTGTCAGGGAGAACCACAAATATGTGACATATTTTGCCAAACACTACGGGACCACCGAGTCCATGATGGCAATCAGAAAGGCAGAAGGACACCGCCCCAGGGCAGAACCTTAATGACTAGGGCCCAGAACAGACAGGACAATGAACAGAAGAAGCAACAGCAGCAAAATTTGCTAAATAAACAACAGTGAAAAGCTCTTGTTGCCCCAAACCTAAGTCTATCCAGCCTTCTGGAAGATAAAACCGGAAGAGAATGCTTCATAAAAGGTCAGGGTGACTGAAGGAAGGAGGGGTAGACTATCCCTTAAAGAGAGATTTCAGAATATGTTAAAATCTTACAAAAGGTAAATCTCAGTATAAATAGTCTGTTCACAGAGGCAAACTCAGCCCTCCTGCTCCCCATAATGTTTATTCCAGAAACACGCCCAGGTGTCCCCTGAACTCACCCATTCTGTTTTCTCCAGGAATTCATCCCATTTGTTTATTGTTCGCGAAATGCTCTGTCCCGCATGTGGAGTAGGCGGAACCTCCTCCCGCACTGCCTCCGGGCACCTTTCAGAAACCTCAGACCCGCTTCAAGCTGCTCTCGAGCCTGCCCTGCGGACCCCAAGCTGACTGAGAAACATTCTTCATCCCTGTGAAACCCACAGCGAGGGCTCAGAGCGCCTCGGTCCATAGATAACCAATTAGCACTATCCAGACAATCTCTGTATTGAAGCTGGAGGAGTCCATGAAAAGCATTTGTATGATACTTTGCTCCCCACAGGAATTAACGTCTTTATGAGTCACATCCTCTATCATACAGAGCAGAGATGTGATTGTCATGATTGCCCTACACAAATCAGCCACTTTCAACTATTTTAATCTCATGAATTTCCAATAGTTAAATGTGGAAAACCTTCAGTCTTCCCTGTATACACATACATATTTGTATGTAAAATATGATGTATAAAACTAGAAATCTTGGGCTGGGGATTTAGCTCAGTGATTCTGCCGCCTGCCTCGCAAGCACACGGTCCTGAGTTCGATCCCTGGTACCAAGAAACAAAAAAAACCCTAGAAATCTTTTAAGTAAACACATAATTACCTTGTGATTTTTTTCTTAATCTTTGTGTAACTGAGGAGTATCTTGTCTATCTGATAGTTCTGTCATTTGTTTGATTTTGTTTCCCTACAGTAGGGAATTTCTTTCCCTTCCCTCCCTGCCTGCCCCCTCCATTCACCTCTTGATCCCTTCCTTTTTTGTATGTGTGCAGCACATGATGCTTCCATTCCTTGTGTGGAGTTGGTACATGGACAGAACATATTTCAATTTTTTCATCCACTTCCCCTCTCCTGTCTATCACTTGTTTCCTTTCCCATTTGAGGAAAGTCTCTCTCTTTCTACTTCCTATTTATCTTTTATTTTGCTCTTTATACTTTGGGTTTCTCATATAAGAGAAGCCATGCGATATTTAAGTTTATATTTCTGATTTATTTCACTTAACATTATGGTGTCAAGGTGCATCCACTTTCCTACAAATTTCTCAATACATTTTTATAATTAAATTATTTATTAAGTGCAATTATGATATTGTGGTTATGGCAAAAAGTTCTAAACAGAGATAAATATTGAAATGTCTCCACATGAAATGACATTTTATCTCAGATTTTCTTCAAAACTATTCTGACAGTAGGGAAAGTGGATGGTGGTACTACAGCCACACGTTGATCATTGGTGAGGGCGGCTGAGGATTCACTCATTTCTTTAGGGTACTCTCAATATTTTCATGATTTTATAATAAAATTCTTAAAAAGAAAAATTTGCTTTCTGACCATAGTCAAAGTAAATGGTAACAAAATCGGAAGAAACTCATTACATAATTTTGCGGCTTCATAATTTGCAGCTGAGAGAAAAATGAAGAATAACGAAAAGGCGAACAATTCAGTCTCCACCTCTGGGAAATATTTCATCTTCTGCGTTTGAAAGAGTATGAAATGACCCCGGGCAGAGCTCTCCTACTTGTCCTTACGGAGGGTTCTCATGGCTGGGAGACAGACCTTTTTAAATGGGAAAGCGATCAGGAGGCATAGGGGGGTACAATAGAGGAGGGGAGGGGATAAAAACAGAATTTGGATGTGTTATGAAAAAAATGAAATAAAAAGGGGTTTGTGCTGCCATGTGAAATATACAGCACCATGTCCTAAGAGCCGTGTATTCTGGGGTAGTAAGAATATCACATTTGAACTGTTTTGTCAGTATGTTATTATTTTCTATCAAACATATAGCTTGTTTCCATAGTAACAAAAGGTACTTGCTTGAGATCACATTGCTAATTTTAGAGGAGGAGTGAAAGCAATTCAGGAAAAGGCTGGAAACCTCAGGTTAAAGGTTGTCCCCTGAATACTGGCCCTAGGAAGAAGACCCCATGGCAGGATGTGAAGGTGGGAACAATCCCCAGTGTTGGCATGCCACGAGATTTCCCTGTTTGCCCCATAGTTCTGATCCTTTAAATTTTGATTTTCCCTTCTCCTGTGCTTCCTTTTCCCCTTGTCCTTCATTTCCCCCCTTTTCAATCAAAATGAAGGTAAAATGAAGATATTCTCAGATTTTAAAAATGATGGTTCTCTCAAGGAAGCAAAGAGTAAAACAATGAAATAAAACTGCAAATCCTCTTTCGCAAATTTAATACAATGAGCAGACGCTTTTCTTCCCAAATATATTTTAGCTCCCTTCATGAAGCCTATCAAGTTTCTTTCTATTAATTGAGTACGGTTCGTTCCCCTTTCCTCTGGGACAATCTTGATTACTGACTTTGTCCAGCACTGTCTTAGTACGGATGTCAGACATCAACCTCTAATGTGTGTGCACATGTGTGCATACACGTGTGTAGTGCTGGGGAGGGAACCCAGGGCCTCACACATGGCAGCCAAGGGCTTAACCAATGAGCTACACTCTCGACCCTCATCCTCTATTACACGTAGAAAATGAGCTATGTGTCCCTGCTGTCCCTCATTCTCAACATAAGAGATACTGGTGACATGATCAGCATAACACAGAAGAACGTCGTTCATCTCTGTATAATAAATACAAATTTGTAACACATCAACGACTTAGACAAACTGTCATTTTCTCTGGCCCCTTCCCAGCCCCCAACGTCCTAGAGGATCTCACTGCTACAGTGACTCAGGACCCAGCCGCACACATTTCTGACAGCTTGCGGTGGAGGGACCGTGACATTTCCTCTCCAGCTCCTCTGTCAGTTTTCCCACAAACTACATTGATTTAGGGTAAGTTGCTATTTTTATTTACTGTGATAGCACATGGGTGTGGTTTTTGGCCTCTCAAAAGGAAAACCTAGGACAGCGATGGTGAACCTTTTAGAGACGAGGGCCCAAACTACAACCTAAATCACTTTTTTCTCGCAAAGTGCCGACACTGGAGTTAAACCTAAACACTGAGGATTTAGTTCAGAAGAGACAACTCACAGCAGTGCTCGGCTGCTGGGGCGGTGCTGGGGCACGTGTGCCATAGGTTTACCACCGCTGACCTAGGAAGGCCTGATACTGCACACTTCACAAGAGATCTGCCGTCAAGACTTTCTGCTCATCACGGTTCTCCCGTGTAGAATTACCCATGGAACATAATACCTGGAAAAGGTTTACGCTACGATAGGAGCTCTAAAGAACCTGGGTCACTTGGCTAAGAGTATTTGTCCCTATGAATCACTATGCTGGGAAGAACACAGAACAGAAGAATAGAAATTAAGGGTTCTCACCAAAACAGGGCACATTTTCAGCCCCAGAGTCACTGTGTGGCCACATGAATTTGAAACCTTTGATAACTAGAAGAAATATAGCTGAGTGCTTCAGCGTTTCAACTTAGTATAAATCCTAATGATAAATGCAGTGTCTACCTTAAGTCTAGCTAAAACAACTTAGAGAAAAATTACATTAAAGAAAATAAGGCAGTGACTAAAAACAATTTTGTCCACAAAATACCCAAGGAAAAAATTTTCTAGGTTTCCAAATGCGCCTCAGTAGAAGCCTTCAGGAGTTATTTTTCCAAAAGTTTGTGCATACATAGATTTTTCCCTTTTTGATCCTAAATATTTCAAAATTTATACCTCATCGTAACAACTCAGAAGTCACATGTGTTACAGTTCCCTTGAGCAATGATATAAAATTTTCATCAATTTCTATTGAGCAAAGGCAACTAACCCTTTGTCATTCAGTAACATGACAAAATATCTTTCACCACTGACAAATAAAGCCTGGGGATGTTGGGAGGGGAGTAGAAAAGACTGGAGAAAGAGAAGAGAGCCAACTAGTAGCCTTTTCCTTCACATGATTTTACCTAAAATAAGCAGAGAAATTGGATCCCAATTTCTCTCATGCAATGCAGAATGCTGCTGACATCTCTCAAGCTGTGATGACAAACAGCAGAAACAGGACAACCTCACACAGCAGACCCAGGGAGGCCAAGGCCCAACAAACCCCCAAGCTCCAGCCTCCTCTTCCTCTCGGCGGGCACTTCCTGTCCACACAGCGCACCCAAGCAAGGGAGGGATCCATGCTCAGCAACATCTTTTTTTAGACCCGGTTTAACTTCGGATTCTATGTGATCAACTCCTTCCATTCTTTGTGTTTTAGATAAAACCTAAAAAGTATCAGCACAAACCTTCTTTTTACATCAGTAACTGATTTATGTACATAACCAGTTTTCTTAAATGAGAATACAGACGGTTATTTATAGCATAAGGTAGAAAGCTTTTTTAATTTTGCATTTTAGGTTTAAAAATGGCAAATTTTCTCAAATCAACAGACAAATCAAATACAGTGATTAGGTTCTAGTTACTTAAATGCACAGTTTAATCCATAACACACACACATATACATATAATTCAGAGAAGCACCTAAACATATACGTGTAGTATTTAAAAGCCCAAATTATTATTTAAGGGCCAGGGATTTAGCTCAGTGGTTCTGCAGCCTGCCTCGCAAACATAATGTCCCACGTTGGATCCCTGGTTACCAAAAAAAAAAAAAAAAGAGAGAGAGAGAGAGAGAAACCAAATTATTATTTGAGATATAGACATACCTTGAAGTAACATGAGAAGATACGGAGACTGAGTATGTGCTATAGATACAAATGATTTCTGGGAAGAGTTTTTCTTGCAAATTTTTTGTGAATTTGCCTTTGTCCAGGGGGAGAAGGTGGTAGCTACTGATCACCAGAAGGGTCACAGGTCAGCACTGTATCCAGCCCCTGTGTGCTCCTTACCCTCCCGTGCCATGTCACACCACACCTTTTAAGGTACCACAAGAGGACAGCCCTGATCTATGCCTCGCTCAGCCCAGGCCTCTGAGGATGCTTGATGTCCCCAGCACAAAGGGTGCAGGGCCATGGTCACAGAGCAGCTCCACCCTGTCCTCCCAGACACCAGTCTTCTTCACCCACTCAAACTATCATTATCTGAGTCTTGTCTTCTGTTGGTCAAAACACTTAGCATCATTTGACTTTGGACCCCGCTGTTTGATTAAAAGTAACCCATCTCCTATGCTCCAACCCTCCACTAAGGTGGTCTGTTCACACACACACACACACACACACACACACTGAAATGGTACTTACTGTCCCTTTTATAGTGTTATCTGGTGGGTGGTCATGCTCCCTACGCTTCGTTTTAGTGCATGCTTGCGATACATAACAAATACATTTGTTGTGGGGGTGGTAGGCGTGCCCGGCACACCTTAACTCTCTTTGCATTCCTTCTCCACAAGACCTCTTGGTCCCTTCTCACCTGCAAAAGATCTACCTTCCAGTTTCCTAACACGCTTGACCCACAAGGCTGGAAATGACAGAGAAATCAACCCAGTGACTTAATTCCTCTTTTCACCCACCTTCCCTCCTCGCTCTCCTTCTTCCCTCCACCTTGGACCCCCTTCCCATCTGAGGAAGATTTATCTTCCTATTATCTATCTTTTATTTTGCTCTTTATTTATATTTTGAGTTTCTCATGGAAGAGAGAACTGTGTAATGTTTAAGCTGTGTGTGATTTACTTCATTTCACATTACGGTCTCAAGATGGATCCATTTGTCTACAAATGACTCAAGTTTATCTTTATGGCAGAGTCGTACTCCATTGTGTGTAAATACATTTTCTTTATCCATCTGTTGATGGACATATAGGCTGGTTCGAAGATTTAGCTCTTATGAGTTGCACTGCTATAAATATGGGTGTGCAAATATCACTGTAATGTGATGTCTTTAACCCTTTTGGGGAGATACTTAGGGAAATAGCTGGGTCAAGTGGAATCTCTAGGTTCAGTTTTTTGAGGACACTCCACATTGATTTCCATAGTAATTGTGTTCGTTTACACCCCCGTCAGCAATGCAAAAGGGCTACTTTACTTGGCTTGCACAATCCCATTCTGTTTTCTACAGGTTCTGTGACTTCTCGCTGTCCGTGGATGCGTGGATGTTACTGTTTCCCAAAATTTTTATCTCTTACCCTATTTCTTTCTAAACTGTTCTTGTGGGAGTTTACCTACTTCTATGGCTCATATTAAATACAGTGATACCTCGGTCACGAACTTAACGTTTCACAGTTCTGGAAAAGATGACCACGTGTGTTCATGTGGGGAGGACAGCCCACGGTCATTTCGTCAGCCCATGCAGAGTTCACAAACAGAAGCAAAATTCTGCCAAATGCTTCTGTTTGAAAGCCAAATTGTTCACACAAACTTTTGGGAACCAAGGTATGGACTCAATCTGTAGCTTTAATTCACATATCACTCCTTATCCCCAGATCAATATTTCCAATTTCACATGGACAAAGTCTCCAGGCCCCTCACATATAACCTGCACAAAACTGAAAATTCCAGATGATTCTTCACTCTTCCTTCCCTTCCTGGCCCTAAGGCTGCTCTCCATTAACTCATCCTGCTCCTCCTCTATTCAACCAAGAATAATGCCAAGAAGTGGGAGATTCATCCTCGACCTTGCCCTGTGCGGCTGCTGCATGTACCTAACAGGTCTCAAAGCCCACCAGTCCTAGGCACAGGCCCCCCCATGCTTCCTTGTCTTTGTCTACTCTGCCCTGCACCGCTGCATGACTCCCACCTCCCTACAGTTGCCTCCAGCTAAGTTCTGGAGGGATCGTTCTTTAATTCATTACATTTATTGGTACTTTTTAGGTACACAATACGAGGACATTCATCACTGGGACTTTGTACCTGTACATAATCTCTCTTGGTTCTTATTTTTCCCCCATTCCCCTGCCTTCCCTTCAAACCCACCCTATTTACACAGACTTTGTTTCCGCTTTTTTATTTTTCTCATATTTATTCCTTTCCCTTCTTTCCTTTCTCTAGATCTCCCACTTCTCCTTCCCCTTTGGACCTTTTCTTCCTATTTCAAATTATCAAGTATTCACTTTAATCATTTTAATCCTTATTTACACTTTCAGTTTCTCACACCAGAGCAACTATTCAGTATTTCCACATGTGTGTCCTATTTATTTCACTTAAGAGGATGGCCTCAATGTGCATCCATTTAGCTGTAAATGTCTCTAGTTTCTCATTCTTTATGGCTTAGTACTCCATTTTATTTAAAAAAAAAAAAACCTACATCTTCTTTATCCAGTTTCCAGTTGATGGGCACTTGGGCTGTTTCCAAGCTTTAGCTATTATAAACTGGCGGCTATAAACATGGGTGTACATATATCACCGTGGTATGATTCTTTTAATTCTTTTGGAAAGATACCCACACCAGGGGAATAGCTGGGTCAAATGGGACCTGTAATCCTAGTTTTCTGAGGAATCTCCACAATGATTTTCACAGTGGTTGCACCAGTCTACACTCCCACCAACAATGGAGAAGGGTTCCTCTCTCCCCACACCCCTGCCAGGATTTGTTGTTGGCTGATCTCTTGATGGCAGCCATTCTTTCTGGGGTGAGGTGGAATCTCAGCACTGTTTTCATCTACATCTCTCGAATGACCAGTGATGTTGAACATTTTTTCATATGTTTGTTTGCTGCTTCTACTTCTTTGTCTGAGAAATGTCTGTTCATTTCAGATGCCCATTTTTGGATTGGGAGGGATCATTCTTAAATTCAAAGCTGATAACATTTATGTTTCAAAGAGTCATCATCTGTAAAATTAGTTGAGAACCTCAGGTGGTACATTAAGCTCTTCAAAATCTTCCTTAGGCCCCCACTCCAGACTTCTGACCTGTGTGTACCTGTGAGTGGCCTTTGCTTTCTCAGACACTGTGCTGCGCTTCTGCAGCCACTGCCCCTCTGTAGGCAAAGTCTCCCCTCCTGATTCTCTGTCCAGCAGGATCAGCAGCTTCACAGCAAGACCAAGAGCCAGATCCAGTCCTGGAAATGTCGTCCCAGATTCACCCTACAGCAGTCGCCTCTCAGTTGTCCGTGGCCTGCTGTGGACGTGAAGTGCTGACATCCAGCAGCCTTCCTGGTTTCCCTTTTATCATTAGTAAAGCCAGGAATAGACTCTAAAAATGGTAGGAACTCTTCAGCCCATGACCCGCCTCCCCTTACTTCTCCTGTCCCAGCTCAGTCGTGTTTTTCTGGCCAAGCACACACGAATCAGTAATGTGCCCCCCCCCCGCCTTGGGAGCCCTTCCTTGACGTGACTCCGAAGGATGCCCTGTGGACAGCCTAGGGCCTCCCCTCCGGATCTGACCGCAGCAGCTGGGCAATGGCTACACCTCCTGATCAAATTCTTCTCAGCCTTTAAGTCCCAGCTCAACCATTCGGCCCTCTGCCCATCACTCAGGTCCCTGCCTGGCATTAACTCTTGGTCTTTGAGTACATTTCCATTATGCAGCACTCATATTGTAATGAAGCGCTCATTTTTCTCTCCCATTGGGCTAAACGCTTACAAGATTTTTGACATAATTTAGTAGACGCTTCTCTCATAATGACTGAGGGAGGAGATGCATATTTGGTGTCTGTCTTTCCCCAGCGGATAGGCCCTTCAGACTAAATTAACGTTCCAAGAGATGGGAAGAATCTCACATTTAATGTCTGAAATAAGATTATGCTTCCTCAAGGCTTAGACATATTCTCTTCAGTTTCTGCTTGCCTGCTTTGCTCTTAGGTCCTTTTGCTTTTCTTATTTTTCCTTGCACTAAAGATTTACTGAGTGGAGAACAGCAAACAGGAAATGATTGACCCAGTTGCTTAGTGGTGCCCACCAGGTTCCTCCACTGCAGTTTCACCTTCGCGTCTGAGCGGGGTAACAAGCTCCTGTGACAGGAGACTCACCGGGGAACTACATGGCCCCTGAGGCTCCCCTACTCCCCACCCCGACCTTCTGCAGCAATTTACTCCTTCTGCAGGGATTAAAGGTGACGACCAGTCTATTTTCCTGCAGTACATCATGGCATACCTATGCTTTCCAAGCTAACACGTGTCTATTCAAAATAAATGTGGTGAACTAGTGAATTTTTTTGGTAGAGATGGGAATTGAACCTAGGGCCTTCACGTTGAGCTAAATGTCCCCCCACTCTTTTTATTTTCCAATTTGTTACAGGCCCTTGCTAAGTCACTAAACTACCCAGACTGGCCTTGAACTTGTGATCCCTCAGCCCGGCACAGAGCTGTAATCACAGGCATGTGGGACCTTGTACGGCTTAGAGTAATTATTTTCACCTCAAATTTGTCTTTACTTGAAAATTATGCTCCTTTGCTTTATAGAATATACCATTTCATAAAATACTAGAGAAAATAAAAGATTTTGCTGAGATCTATAATAAAGCAAATTTCACTTTTTTATTCCTTGAATAGCTCCTTAGTCTATATTCAACTGATGTCCAAATACTTCCTTATTAAGGAAACATGAGAGACTGAGATTCCAAAGGAAGTAAAATTTACATTCTTTATAGCTTGAACAAGTCACATCGTTATACAGAGAAGAGAAAAATGGACAAGAATATGATACAAACTCCATCACATTTCCACAAGGTTTTTCTACTCCTCTATGCAGTCTTCTTTCTATTCTTAGCCCAGATCTCTCAGAGGTGGAACTTTTCCAGGAATAAAAAAAGACGATTGAACTCTGTAGCAGTTTTAGAAATTGGCCGATGTCTGTGGAGACCTCAGTAAGGACCACCAAACTCACTGGGCTGGGAATGCAGACCCCGCACTGTGGGGTTAAAATCTGATCAGTTTGGGGCACAGCAAAGGGCTGAGGTACAGGGCACAGGGCTTTGGCGTCTTTGCTAAGTGGAGAACAGGAAAAGCTTCCACACAGGAGAGGGAGAAAACAAATAACTGCTTCAGTAGCACGGGGCAAATGAATAATCACCTCTTTTGATGCATTTCCCTGCTCTCCTAGGGAAAAGAGGTCTCTCAACAGCACAGGAAGAAAGCTGCTTCTTTAACCCCCTGACGACAGAAACAAATTGTTGTGCCGCTCTGGGAAGAGATTTGTCCAAATGCGCAAACCAGACCCCGCGTCATGGACACCGCAGAGCAGCAGTATCAATTTTAGGGAATTTGAAAGGGATCCTCTAATAATACAAGAGATCTTTTTAACACAGAGCTCTGGCCTGATGACGTAGTATGTATGGATATTTTTTGTGTGAGCTCAAATGTAGTTTTGGTTTTAGTGTTATTACATTTGCTTTAATTCTTAATGTACTGAAGGAGGCTTTATTTTGACATCAAAATAATTCTTAAAAACGCGAATTCAGTTTTTGTTCATTGGACACCTCTAACACCAAACATATTTAAAGTTAAATAGCTACTTATGGTAAATTGGGCAATAAAGACTCAGTGACTGAGTCAACCATCCTATGAGTCACTGCTTTGATGCTGTTTCCATAAAAGAAAATCTCCTATGGTAACCTTCATAAGCACCTCATAAGCTGTACACATTTTCATAAGCACATCCATATGCATCTGAAGACAGACAACATATGTAGCCCCAAAAGCATGAACTCTAAATAACAGATCAACCTAGACTCCAAATCCTGTCACTGAGCATACAAGAAACTGAGTAAATTAGTATCTCTGAATATCTACTCAATTAAATTTTCAAGATGATAACCATTCATAAAGGATCATCATGACATTAAATGAGAAAACATATGAAGCACCTAGCTGCAAGTCTAGCACATGATGGATAACAAATAATTGCAATGTCCATTTCTCAGAAAAAGATAAAAGTAACAATGATATTGGCTTTAGAACAAGATCCAAATATCTTAAGAAATGAAAAAGTACTTCCCATAAGATTTATAATTTGGTATAACAATAAGCTCTCTCTACATCCTTCAGGTATAATAGAACAACCAGAATGAATATTCAAAGAAGTATCTACAAGCAGTATTCTTGTCTGCCCATTAAACATTAATTGACCATCTACTATGTGTGGGCAGTAGAGTTAAATGGCACAGTTGCTGAGATCAATGATCTCACAATTTGGGACAGGGGTTTATGAAATTGCACAACTGCAAAGTCAGATAATTTTGTGCAAGTATGGATGGAAGTTGGACATTCAACCAGATTTTAAAGAGAGGGCAGGATAAAAAAAAAAAAAAGGCTCCCCCAGAGATCTGACACCAGAGCTGAGTTCTGAGAAACCAGGAGTTTCGCAGGTACAGGAGGTGATGAGGGGGCCAGGGGAGAGGCAGAACTGCCATCCAGGCTACGGGAGAACATGTGAAAGCCACAAAGACACGCGACCACGGGCTCATCACGGGAATTTCACAGACCCCAGTCAGCTGGGGCACAGGGCTCTGACATGTGTACAAGAACATCAGTGTGACATGTCAGAATTACATTCTGGCAGGTATCGGAGTGTAAGGATCCAGCCCTAGGGAAACAGCCTTTCCTCATGTGAGATGTATCCAGGACTGGTAGCAACTCAAACTAGCAATCTAGGTGCTAAAAAGGGTCTTCAATTTAAGCTGCAACAGGGCTTCATTGTCTCTGCACTAGGCTGTGACAGGACTACTCAATGTTTTGGTCTTCCAATGGAAGGAGTGGAGATATAAACAGCAATACAGATACAGATTGAGGTAGAGGTATGTCTACAGAGATATGACATAAGATAGTTGCCAGTATAAAAAAGAAGCTTCGTTCAAGTAGTTATTCAGGCAAAATAAAACTGCAGTCAAGTCAGACATCTAGGCCACTGAGTGCTCAAACTGTGAAAAAGAACCAAGATGCCATTAAAAATTTATGAAAATTGACATCCACTGTGGCCCAAACTTATATATTCTTGAGTATGTGAATGAACTGCAATACATCCAGACAATAGAGTATTATTCAATGCTAAAAAGAAATAAGCTATCATGTTATGAAAAGACATGAAGGATATGTAAATGCACATAACTAGGTGACTAAAGCCAATGGCAAAACTACAGAGCCAGGCGAAAGATCATTGGTTGCTAAGGGTGATGGGAGAGGGAGAGATGAACAGGGAGTGCATAGAGAATTTTTAGTACAATGAAACTATTTTATATGGAACTACAGTGTTGGATCCACGTCATTACACATCTGTCCAAACCCATACAATGGTCAACACCTAGAGTGAGCCCCACTGTATGCTGCGGACTCTGGATAAAGAGTCACTGTAGGCTGGCACACTGTAGCAGTTGTGATACACACCCCACTTTGAGGGGAAACTGGCAGTGGGGCCAGATGAATGGTGGGTGGGTGGTCAGTGTATGGGAACTCTGTACCTTCCATTCAATTTTGCTAGGAACCTAAAACAGCTCTTAAAAAGTAAGGTTATTAGAAAGGGAAGGAATACATTTGGCAGCAAAAATATGATGTAGGATGTACTCAAGAACCCCACAAAGAAAACGCTATGGGAGTCAGGAGAGCAAGATCTCCCTTCTACACCATAACGTGTAAGTTATGGTAGCTTTGATAATAGGACTGTGGGGACTTCCTGGCGAACTTTCTCAGGGAAAGAGTCAGAATTCTAATTGAGGGACATTTCTGGCTGAGCGTGTATCAAGGACAGAAAAAGCAAAACAGTCATGTATACATGGGTAGTTTTATTTTTGGTACCGGGGATTGAACTCGGGTCCTTGGACTTGCGAGGCAGGCGGCATACCCACTGAGCTAAATCCCCGGCCCTAATACATGGTTTTTAAATATACCATTTGACAGTAAATTCATAAAAGCAATACATTTCCAGAAAAATGTGCGAATCCTGAACATAAAAAACACTCAAGTTATTTATACACTTTGACAGCACTCAGAAATCGGCCTGTTCCAAGGAAAGTGGTATAAAAGATTGTGCTGTTCATCAATAATCATGCCAAGGGACATTGCTTGTTACTGCAATTAGCTTATTTAATTGAAGAAGCCACAACTTAACTACTGCAGACCCACTAAAGCTACACAGATCAAATACTCAAGGGAGCAAATTAACTGATGTCAATTTCGTCCCAAAAGATATCTGATAACCCTCAGGTTTAAGGGGGCGGGGGAAGGGGAGGAGCCAGAGGGACGGAGAGGCTGAGAATGAATACACACTACTCTTACGAGGGATTGAACCAACTTTTCTCTGCTACCAACAACTCTAAAACGTATGTCTTCCCCCTTCAAAAAGATGAATAGCAGCCATAAAAACCAAGATCCAGCGTTAGTGATACTAGATGACCTGTCTAAAGAACAGGGTTTTATTCTTTAAATTGAAATCTATAGGGCTTTTGGGGGGGTAGTAAGCGCTATGTAAAGTTTTATAGACCGGCCAGAAAAGCTTGGGGCCTCAGCTCCCTGGGCCTAGGAAGCTCGGCTGCCCGTGGCCAGCCTGGGTGCTCTGCACTCCACACCTTCCCCACGCAGTCCTGGGGAGACACTTCCGGCGAAGACGCTTCCGGCTCAGGGCGGAAGTGCTGTAAGAATCTATAGAGCTTTCTTAACAAAAGCATATCATTCTAACTAAATATGTCCTTCTAAAGGAGATCTTAATTGTATTACTCACAAAGTCCGATCTCTATTAAACCAGGAAATAAGTTCCTAGACCATATTCATAGTTCTCATTAAAGGGATGAATGATTCAACTGATAACACAAATCACGAAGTTTATTGAAATTCTACCCAACAAAACATGCATATAGAAATATGTTTATTATATTTGATCCAAAGATTAAGAGAGAAGGCATTTTATAGTAACAAGTCATATTCTCTTTGTAATACAGGAATTGAAAGATGAAATTCTTTCCACATTCATGTGATGAACCATGATGAATTTGTAATTATTCTAAGCGATTTGATTAAGCCAGCTATTGCGCGTGGACACAGTCCCGGGTCTTAAAGCCATCGCAGACCACTGGTGTCCCTTCCCTTCTCATCTTGAGATCCTGGTTTGTGGGCCGTTGTACACAAATACAGACACACAACAAGGTAAGTTTTTACAAGTGGAGGGACTGGCACGTAAGTCGACATGCTACTTCAGCTCATTCTACCCGGCCCTAAATTTTACACTTACGACTTTACAGGAAGAGTTCACAGCATGTTCCATTCGTGAAAAAAAATTAGACAAAACGCAAAATTAGAAATACATAAGGACTCTGCATTCTTTTGTTATTTTGCCACTGTGTTTCAGTCATTGATATGGGACTTTAAAACTCCCGAACTCAGAATTTTCCTGTAAAATGGTATTTTTTAAATCATATCTGCTCCCTATTTAATCAGCATTTACTTTTATGCACTAAGATTCAGCCTGTCCTCCTCCCTCTATTTCTCGGCATTTTATCCTGATTGAAATTCAAGGTTTTAATTAATGTCCTAAAATGTAATGTTCAGATGCACCATACAATTATGTGGCTAAGTACTCAGGACACTAGGCATTTTAGCTGTAATCACACTCTAAATAAAAGCTTCAAATATGAGACTGTGAAATTTTCCATTCTGGCTACACATTCTGGCTTTTCCTGAATGATGCAAACTCTTTCATTTTTTTCAGTTCTAACAACAGAAAAAGAATGTCACATAAAAACGCGAGCTTATAAAGAAAGAACACAAAATTTAAAGGTTTTCTTTCGCTTCCATCCTCTAATCTTTCACTGCTGGAAGACAATGAGTATACTACAAAAAGCAAGCAAGGAAGGAGAGAAGAAAGGGAGGGAGGGAGCGAGCGAAGGTGGTGAATAGCTTTCCTTCTATAGCAGACATCCAACAATAAATACAAAATGGTCCATCTCTTTCCCTGAACTGTCCTGATTCCCAAAGAGAAATAATTCTACCCCAAATCAAATAAGCAAAACACAGCCAAACAATGCAGTTCCACCAATTTGTTATCTTGAAAATATGATTACACATCGATCCTTCTTTGGGTAGAAGTACATACAATGTACCTGTTTTATCGCCACCTCAACCACAACTGGCAACTTATTGATGAACGCGTTTAGCTGTTTGATACCTGGCTGACTGTCCTCACAGGTGGACATGGCCTGTTTATTGTGCTTGCTCAACATAGAATTTTAAAAACCAAAGAGCTTCCCACATTTTCCCGTAGAGCACCGGAAGCAAGCAGAAGTGTCCCGAGATGCCATTCCACTGTGCAGGGCTGTTTCCCAGTACAATCTGGGTCTAAGATGGGAAAGTTGCCCAGGCGTTAGCAGAGGGCTATGCAGGTCTCCTCCCTGTCCTCCTACAGGGTGTGCACCAAGGAAGGTGGTAGCAGATTGCTGTCAACTTAGGGAAGCAGCCCTGGCACATGACACTGCCAGCGATCACAGGACGATTCCAAGGCAGTTTCTGCAACGCAGGCTGTGCATTTGACACACAGATTTATCCTGAGGCAGGGAAAACAGCCTTCTCAGGAAGTCACATTTCCACATCACAGAAGTGTGCGTGCTCAGGACAGCTGGCAGGATGCTGAGCGGGCGGATTCTTCCAATGAGTAGATTTTCAAGCTCAGTTTCAACCAGCTCTCAATGTATCTTCCAAACTGGAGACTAAAATGGCAATTTCAATACATCTTCCTAGACAAGCACTTCTAGAGTATAAAAATGTGAACGAACATCCATTTCACTTCTCTGTAAAATTAGTAAGCCTAAGATTTGTGTGCCTGTGACCCTTGCTGAGAAGGGCTAGGAATGGACAGGAGATGTTTCACCATCAGCACTACTGCTGTAATCACTGTCACCTTTCACACTGGGAGCCAATGACCCACTGCCCCTGAAGGGTACACTGCACAGTTAACAGCTCTTGTAGGTGACAGTGGTCACAGTCTGGAAACCAGAAGGCTGACAAGATGGAAACTGCAACTGGTCGGACCTAGAAACACAGAAGAATGACTAACAATACCAACACATGTAAAAACAAATGTTGTCATTTTCCAGTAAATTATTAAATGCACCATATTATGTTACTATAAAATACTGTCTACTAACAGTTGTGGCTTTGAAAGAAACAAAAAGGTGGAAAAGAGATGTACATAAAAGCTCAAATTCAACACTGCATTTTTATTTATTCACCACACTCCAATTATTTTGCATGTGCTTTGTTGTTCTGTAGTATTCATTTGTAGGAAGTCAATAGGTGGGGGAAATTTGATTTTGGTAGTTGAAATGCAAAGAGATTTTTGACAAGTCCAGATGAAAAAAACATGCTTCATAAATATTGACACTCTAAGCTAAGACAAACTGAGTCATTAGGGCCTAGTTTAATGCCTTTTTTATGTACCTTCTTTTTTTTTTTTTTTGGTACCAGGGATCAAACTCAGGTCCTTGTGCTTGCAAGGCAGGTGACAGAACCACTGAGCTAAATCCCCAACTATGTACCTTCTTTTAAGTCATGATTTTCAAGGAATAAAAATATTTTTGCAAACAGGGCACTTCACATCTTAACTGTTTCTGAAAAGGTAGAGCAAAGCTTCCTAAAGTGATCTGCTTTCCTTTGAGATAAGAATTTATTAAAATCTCATTACTATATCACCAAGTTCTATGCTGACAGCATAGACAAAACAATCACATTATTAGAATATAATACAAATGCAAAACAATGCACATTTTAGTAATGCTCCAAAGCACAGCAGCTTTTCATACTGTAAAGACAAAAGAAACTGAATTGTAACACCTACTCCCTGCAGGCTGCAATGACATGGCTACCGCATTTATTTCAAATGCTACACATTATGACCTGATAATTTCCACTTCAAAAATCTGTGGGATGCTACCTTACAAAAAATCTCTCTTCTCCATTTTATATTCCTACTTGCCCAAATTATTTTTTTTCCACTTATTGATCGAACGATAACAAAACAACAGATGGGAGACATAAGAGAAATGGAGGATGAGATAAAAGTTTCAAAACACCAAACAGGAATCACTTGTCAGGCAGAACACTGGGACAGTATCTTATTTTCTAGGCAAAAAATACTCTAAAGTGCTTTGGCACTTTTGAGTATTAGGACCAGCCCTTTACACGTTTACAAGGCATAGTAAAGCCTCAACATTTGTTGGTCATAATTTGGCCAATTATTCTCTCCAATACTCCAAGAGAAGAATTGTCATCAATGCAGGAGTAACTTCCAGGTGAAACAGCATGCTGAAATAGAAGAACTGCTATTCTGACTTATGAGATACATAAACACAGCTTCCTCGTTTATTAGTTGGGGGACCTTAAGTTATTTTTCTGAATCTTAAATTCCTCCTCAGTAAAAGAAAAAGGAGCGTAAAACCAATCTCAGGTTGGTGTGAGGTCTCAAAGGTCTACTTGATAGTATAAAGTAATTGTTAGTTCCTCTTATTTGAGACATTGAGTCCTTTATTATGCATCTGTGTACAACATGTATCTAAAGCAGTTGGAAGGTGATGTGGTAATAACTCTTGTTAGTACAAGTAGTACCTAATGATTACAGTTATCATGGGGAGCTGGTACATGCACGTTCACTATACATCCTAATTCTTTTTTTTCTTTTCTTTTTTTTTTGTTTTCATCCCATTTCCCCTTCCCCTCCTTGTTTCTTCCAACTGTTGGTCCCCTTCCCATTTATAAAAGTTCTGTTTTCATCATTTTTTCTGTCCCTCTTTGAGTGGAGAACAGTGTGTAATATTCATCCTGTACACATGACAAACATACACCAGTCTGGCGCCTAGTCAACAAAAGAGAAGGAAAGCAGTGCTCACAATGTATGCGTCAGTTTGAGTGATTTTATATTGATGAGACTGATTCAAGTCAAATAGGTAGGAATATTTACCTGTCAATTATTTCTGCCATGCTCATTTGCATAGCTATGTGTAGTGTTCTACTCTAACAGACACAAAAAGTTCATACAAAAGATATACAGTCATTTCTTTTTAAATATTCAGAACTTAGTTGAAGAAACTAAAAGCTGAACAGTAATAAAAGGTAGTACACAAACAGATATCAGAATCAGTGGCACAGAAAAAAAAAAAACAGCTTCGAAAGATAGGAATATACGAGGGAAGGATTGGGAATGATTTACAGGAGGCAAAAATTGTGCTGCACCCTGGAAGAGAGATATTATGTTTATACCTGAAAAGAGGAAAGAGAAGAGCCAACAGCAAAACAGGCTGCAATAAAAAATGAGAACTGAGAATGTTGGGTTTGCACAAGCAGCAAGGAGAATCTGACTTTACCTGGTGGCCTGGACCCAGATAGGGATTGTTAGTAGAAATGTTAGGGTTTCAACGGAGGAAGAGAGACATGAAAAACTAATCTGAAACAGTTGGTCTTCTCTGAGCTCCCCCATAGCCAGAGAGGAAGGAGCAGGAGGCTCTGCTTCCTCGCTCCTGGACATGGAGACTCATGGTGCTGAAAAGTGCCAGCAAGGTTGCGAAGAGAAAGGAAAGGATTCCAGGCATGGCTGGGGACAGGCACACCAGGGAGAGTGGCACCATGAGGGCATGGCTGACGCAAAACCAGGACACGTCTCGGGAGGGAAGGCCTCAGACTCAAGGATCTGGACTTGAGACTCTCTCAAACATAAATGTATAACAATTGGTTAGCTTCAGTATCACCAATTTCCAAAGCGGCAACTTCTAACGTCCTCTAAAGAACCTATTTTCTCAGAGCCCAGTACTGGGGGTCAATAATGATGGGTAGATACAAAGTAAGGGCCTGATCTCGAGTTTGAGTTTGCTTATTTTTATTCTTGACAATATTTAAGAAAGCTTAATTTAAATAAAGTCTGAAGAGGTTGTTTAGTAATGTGGCTCTGTGAACCACATCTTAAATGAATTAATTATAACATTAACTTAGCCAAAGAATCTTTTTAAGTAAAAGGAGAACATTTGATTAGCTACTAACAAAATCAACTGAACCACAATGTAAATTTTGACTACTGAAGTATGTTTTCTAGGGTTATTATGCATTATCCTTCTTTGGAAATAAAGAACTAATGATAAAGATATTTTATTTTTAGAAAACATGAGAATAGAAAAGAATGTTTTTTAGAGTTACTTTCAGAAATCTATTTCCATAAATTTTCTGAATTTTGATTATACTTTGCAGAAATATATTCTGTTGGTGATTTAAAGTGACACAAAAATAGAAGTATTAATTTTACATAGTCATTTATCTTTTTCTTCATGAGATACTTGACTTGTGAACCTGACTTTTTCCTCCTGAAGATTATATTTAGTTTTTGTTTAGAGATACATCTTATAGTATGGAATCCACTTATAAAATTAATTAGAACACACCTACTTCCATTAAACTACAGCTCTGGGTCTCTCAGTCTATATCATCTTTGGAAACTAGGGTAGAATAATTTCCTTTTTCCTTGACACAGTATTTAGCATCAGTTATCTATAAGGAAACATTTTACAAGTTATACAACCATTAGAAAAAAAATACACCTCAGCATTGTGATATTAAAGGGACGTTTGCTACTGTGATCCAGATAATAGAAGTCAAATTTATTATTATTCATTATTGTCAAGTATTTGCCATTATGACCTACAGATTTTTTGTCAAGTCCCATTGATTAAGTATTTGCCTATGAGGGAATGTTAAAAGAAGAAATACCATGGTGCAAACTAAGAAAATACTAAGCAGAGATTCAACTGTTCACCAAGAAAGAAAGGACCCAATTTGTTTAATGCTTTTCAGGAAAGTTGCCTCTCCCTTTTCAAAATGTTCATTAACAGGTTTTATATTATGTATTAATAACTGAGTAAGATTTATGCTCACAAGAGATTATACTTTAAAAATTACTGCTGTAACACAGTATGCATAAATACCAGTTGGTACACAGGAGGCATTCAAATATTTTAAAGTGAAAGAATGGGCCACTATTTATTAATTCACCTTACCCCCTTCAATAACATTCATGGACATTCATAAAAAGCT
Source organism: Heterocephalus glaber (assembly GCF_000247695.1). Next base: position 591,909 of record NW_004624830.1, on the reverse strand, counting down.
TGATTAAACACTGGAGATAAAGATAAGTAAGACAGGGCCGGGGATTTAGCTCAGTGGTTCTGGCGCCTGCCTTGCACGCGCAAGGTCCCGAGTTCGATCCCCGGTACCAAAAAAAAACAAAACCAAAAGATAAGTAAGACATCATCAACCTTGAAAAGAATTCAATTGGAAATCTCTGAAAGAATACATAATAATGTGAAATACCAAGTACAACGACTGAGAAATGGAATCAGGAAGTGTTTCTAGAAATACGTGAGAATTAAGTGATGAGCAACAGTCAGGCGAATGAAAAACAAGAGACAAAATCTCAGACAGAGGGAAGAAGGCAGGTGAGAAAACCAAGGGCGTGCGCACAAATGACAAGTTCCACATGGCCATGGATTAACCGAAAGGCACAAAGGGGGGGACAGAGAAAGGGGGACAAAGGCCGGATGGCAGAAACTGCTTTGCTTTCTCGGATGGGCAATGAGGAGTTTAAGAGACTTGAGTGGGAGATGATAGGATTTTATATTAACAACTCTGGCAACTAAGAAGATAGATAGAAGGACAGAAGGCAAAATGGTGTTCCAGCGGTTGAGAAGAGAAGTGATAAAGATTTAACTGAAACAGTAGCGTCCGCAAAGAAGAGGCCATCTGATTTACATAACGCTTAGAAGAGAAATTCCTGCCCTCCGGACTCTCTTAGAACCACAGGGGAGGCTGCTTCAACCCCCCCCCCCCCCGCCCCTGCCACTCCAAAGGTTCTACCCACGGAAAGAAGCTCCTGCTCGAGGGGCGGGCACTGACACTGCGACCTGATATGCGTGGGAGCAGGGACAAGAAGGCTAAGAACCCGTACACAGAAGGTTTAGTTACTGGAGAATCTCATAGATAATCTCACAGAGGAGGAAATGACGGAGAAGAAGGGACCTGGGATCATTGTTGGAACCCAAAGGACAACGGAGCCATCAGCTGAGATGGAAAATGAGGCACAAAGAAGCCAGTTCGGGGAGAGAGGTTGCAGACATCTGGGTGGCAAGGCCAACAGAGGCTGGGAATCTAGGTCTGAGACTTGGGGAAAACCAGCTGTAGACTTTAAATGATCAGAACATAGATGACAGATGCAATGCAGGGAGATGAACCTCTTGCAGAACAAGGGTCAGAGGTCAGAAACTTATAGAATCCTTTTCAGGGAGTGGCAAAGAGGAACTCAAGACAGCTGAGGAGAACTTGCCCAAATGGGGGGCAGGAGGTTTCTGAATCCCCCAAGTAGGCAAATGTTCAAAACAAGAAGTAATGATCAAGCATGAGAGGAGTTAAAATGATCCAGCAAAGTAATTCCCCTGAACCCCTTGCTTTCGGCCAGAAGCTGGCTGGTTTTGGTGAGCTTCTCCAGCAGAATTCCAGGGTCATAGGGAAGTTGAACACAGGAATGGGGAGGAATGAGGAGGAAAGAGAAAATGCTAAAGTGAAGAGATTAGTGCTTGGAGCAGTTAAAATACAAATTCATTCTTACTGCCCTGTTGCATTATTGTGACTTACTAAAAAGAATGTGTCCTTCTCATTTTCAAATTAAAAATGAAATGCACGGTCATATAAACCTGTCCCAGCAGTGAAACCAGGTAATACAATACCCTCATTTTTCAATCCAAAAAACTTAATACTACCTAAGACTCTACCTAGATTCAAAATAAATATATATACTGTACTCAAGCAAAATCCCACTGATCCCTCTTAACCCACTATCAACTTTCAAAGTAAGTGAGCCCAGCCCAAGACAAAATGGGGACTCGTTTCTACCAGTTGAGGTTTCACTTAAATGGAGTTTTCTCAACCTTATTCTCTAAACTCCAAATTCAATCTCCATCATAGGTCTATACATTAAGTCATAAAAATGAGAGGAAAAATAGAGTGAAGTTATATGTAACAGAAATCTGGGTCTCTTCTCCCCAAAGTTCAGCTCTGACCCAGTAAGATGCATTTAAAGGAAGTCACATGTGGTAGCTGAGACAGCGCCATATACATGTGACCTAAGTTTGCTGGTCACACTATCTTACTCATCTCAGTATTCGTTTAGACATCCATTCAATAAATAATAAGTACCTAGTCCTGTGCCAGGCGAAGTCCTGGTGCTGGCGATATGGCTCACCACTGGCATAAAAGGCACATGTTTTTTATAGCCATGATCTTATATAATTGAAGGAAAGAGAATTGGGAAGGGACAGTGCGAGTTTTTCTTGAAGAAATGATATTCCAGCTGGAATCTGTAGCTCACATGTGAGCTCCCAAAGAGGACCAAAAAAATGTCTCGCAGTCTGGAGATGAAACAGATCACGGAGCCTTTCAGGTATTAGAAGTTTGGGCTGAGGTGTTATGATTGGAATGTGGGCAAGGCAGAAAGCGGACAGGTGGGAAATCAAGTCGAGATGACATGAACTCTCTGTGGCATGCACCCCCGAGGAGCCACAGGGATGCCAGCTCGGAGGCTTCAGCCCCTCTAAAAATTACCGCCCCCTTCTCACAGACAGTACCCAGCAGAGGTGATGGGTAAACATCCAACATCTGTCGTTTTTGTCTTAGGGACTCCATGTCCCTGCTGATCTCTCACATGCTTATCATGAGACAGTTCTGTGGAGGGGCTGAAGTGTTCTCTGAGGCCACCCGAGCGAGCTCAGAAGCAGGTTTGCCCTACCCTGCACCTTCAGTGGCTTTCCCTGGCTGACAGCTTGATGGCACCTTTGGGACAGATACTGAGAACTTCCTGCTCTTGGACAGCTTTGAGATAACAGGTGCCAAATGCTATGTTTTCGGTCATTAAGTTTGGGAGTACATTGTTAACACAGCAAGCAATAGCCAATGTACCATGTCAAAGAACTGGGTCGAGCATTAGCCAAAGGAAGGAGAATTTGTTGACTGGTGTCATGAACCAGCTCTAACATTTTTCTATTTGTAATTTGAGTTATTCACCAAAATTGTCCCAGAAATCTTTAAAGGATAATCTGGAACCATCAATGAAAATGAGTATTTAAGCAAACAATTTCCCCTACATAATTCTAGTTCTGAACCTCAATATCCTATAAAATTTCAACCTCACTCCTCAAATCTGTCAACAATCAACCTGGTTAACTTCTTTGTTAAGTTTAATTGATATCTAGCACATAAAAATTGCATATATTCATGGGATTGATACATGAACACATTGTACAAAATTTCAATAATGTTAGATATTACCTCTTCAAACATTTATCATTTCTTTAGGATATAAACTTTCAAAAAAAATTGAAGAGGACACAAAAATAAACTGGAAAGACATCCATATTCATGGATTAGAAGAATGTATATTGTTAAAATGTCTACATTACCCAGAGCAACCTTTGCAATCAATGCAATCCTGGCATGGTGGCACATGTCTGTAATTCCAGCTTCTGGGGAGGCTAAGGCAGGTGAATCACAAGTTTTTATCTCAAAATAAAAAATAAAAAAGGCTGGGATTTAGCTCAGTGGTAGTAAAGCACCTCTGGGTTCAATCTCTGGTACCAGAAGATGATGATGATGAAGAAGAAGATGACAGTGATGGTGGTGGTGGTGATATCATCCGTAATGTTCTTCAAAGAACTAGAAAAGGAATCACAAAAGCCCCAAATATCCAAAGTGATTACCTTAGCCAGCTTTTCTGTTGCTAGGACACACTACCCAATAACCCAACTTAAGAAAAAGAGGTTTAAGGTGGCTCACTGCCTCAGGAAATTTAGTCCGTGGTCAGCTGGCTCCAAGGCAGAGACATTATGGTGGAAGGGGGTGGCAGAATAAAGCTGCTTAATTCATGGGGGCCAGGAAGCAGAGAGGGGAACAGCACCAGAGAGGAAGGGGCAAGGACCAGATATAGTACTCTGGGTCACACCTCCATGATCCTCCCAGAAACACCCAAAAGTGTGCTTTACTAATCCCCTGCATGGCTCCCAAGCCAGTCAAGTTGACACACTCCAAACCAGCCATCACATCCAGCTTGGGCAAAAAGAAACAAGCAGGAGGCCTTTACGCTAGCTGACTTCAAAATACCCTAATAATCTCTAGTATTTAAAGCAGCATGGTATTGGCATAAATAGAGACACAGAAAAATGGAACTGACGTGAAAGCCTAGAGGTAAACCTATGCATCTACAGCAAACTGATAGTCAACAAAGATGCTAGGAACACACACTGGAGAAAGGACGCTCTTTACAGTAAAGGGTTCTGGGAAAACTGGATATTCACATGCATAAAAAGGAAACTAGATCACTCTCTCACCAGTTACAAACATCAACTCAAAATGCTTGTAAATGTTTGAGTTTGTAAAGATTTTTAAGACCTGAAACTATGAAATTACTAGAAGAAAACATAGAAGAAATGTTTCAGGATACTGGAACAGGAGGGCATTTTTTGAGAAGTCCCTTAAATCCCAGGAAATGAAAGCAAAAACAGACAAGCACAAATCAAAATAAAAAGCTTTTGCACTGCAAAAGAAACAATCAACAGAGCGAAGAGACAACCTGCAGAATGAGAGAAAATACAAGAGGTTGATGGTTCAGAATATATAAAGAACTCCAAAAAAAATCAGTAGCAAAAAGAACATGTTTCAAGGGCAACAGATCCCAGTAGACATCTCAGAAGATGACAGGCAATGGTGGAGAGGTACAGGAAGAATGCTCGTCACCACTAATCATCAGGGAAATGAAAATCAAAACCACAATGAGTTACCACCTCTCTCTAGTCAGGATGATGACTACCAGAAAGACTGAAGAAAACAAGCGTTGGTCAAGATGTGGAGAAAAGGAAGGCCTCACACAAAGTAAACTGACACAGCCATTGTGCAAAGCAGGTTCTTCGGAGGTTCTTCCAAAAATTAAAAAAAACCCTTCCACATGATCCAGCAACTGTGCTACCAGCCACACCCAAAGGAAATGAAGCTAAGAAGTCTAGCATCTGTGTTCCTGGGTTCACTGAAGCACTCTTGACAAAAGCCAAGGAGTGAAGCAATTTAGGTGTCCATCAACTGATGAATAGAGAAAATGTGGTTCATACACACTTTGGAATACTATTCAGCCATAAAAACAGTGAAATGCTGTCATTTGTGACCACATGGATGAAATGAAATCATTATGTTAAATGAAATCAGCCAGGCACAGGAAAACAAGTGCTGCATGGTCTCTATGTGTGGTCTAAAAATGTTGATCATGTGAAGTCGAGAGAGCAGGAGTTACCAGAAGCCAGGGACTCAGGGCAGGAGGAGGGATGAGGAAAGGTTGGTCAGTTGGTGTAAATTACAATTAGCAACAAGAAGCTCTGGTGCACTGGGGTGTAGCAAGGTGAATCCAGAAGACAGTGATGTGCTGCACATTTCAAAGAGCTGTAAGAAAGAATTTTGAAGCCTGCTCAGCTTCTTCAGAGCTATAGGCTCTCCCCTCTTATCCCCAGCCTGGCCCACGGGCAGTGGATCCCAACCATTTCCCCACCCCCCAGAGTCCGCTGTTTCCCAGTCCTTCCCCTAACAGCCACCAAAATGATCTTCAGGAGGGAGAAAGTGAGCTCATTATATTCTAAGAAACAACTTAAGCTGGTGTGCAAGGTACATGGCCTGACTTATTCTCTAATCTCCCAAATGCAACTGAAGCATAAAATCCAAATCCAAATCCAGTAACTTCTCAAGAAACACAACCTATGGAGTGTTTAGACTTGATGAAAAATTATACTAAAGAATCTGAACCTATTAAGTGGCCTTAAACGTGTCTCTAAGAAAGAGCCACAGCGCGGAGCTTCTTTCAGAACACCTCCTCCCTGGGGGGCTGCTCACACAGTGCAGCCCACTCGGGGTACTGCGACTGTGACCCCTACACTCAAATAGTGCATATGCTCCAATTTAGAGAAAATAAAATGCTGGGGCAGGGGGAGCAATGTTATCCATTTTGATTGGTGAAGGCAAACATACTTGAGAAAAAGTGTCAGCTTCGCCTCTCAGGAGAACTGTTCCACGGGTCAGCTTGACAGTTCTGCTAGGCAGCTCATGGCCTTGAGAACATACATGGCCCACTCAGGGAGATATAATGGATAGGTGTCCAGAAGCAAGGCAAGATGAGTATCTCAGGAGCTATTAGCATTTCCAAGAGCATCATGTGAATTGTTCCTGTGCGGGAACTCTGATTGTAAAGAGGAAACTGGCAATTCATTCCCAGCCATCTCAATGGCACACCTGCTTCGAGTACCATTGATGTCATGAAATCCGTTAGCCAAGTAAGAAACCTTTAGTGAATAGGGAGGGTTTTCCAACAGTCAAGAAAGGAAAAGGCCTTTTCTTCTCTAAAATCCAAGGACCCATCTATGAAATGGAAGTAAACAGACATTCTCAACTAAAACCTTAGCTTTTATTCATCTGAATAATGCAGCCACATTCTGTGATGTTCAATGAAAACTACATGCAATCTTATCCTGAAAATTGCCTTGCACTGAACTAAACTCTAGCTCTTTATTTCGTTTCTTTTATCACAGTGTTTGACAAGGTAAAATACTGAATTTCAGAGGTATCATCAAATTAAAAATGAAAAATACTCTTTTTAGCCACTTTGGGTCTTTGATTTATTGCTAAGTATTATCCATACTATAGTAACAATTAATCTGTAAGGTAATTCTGCAGAGCAAGACCCATTTTCTCCCAGCCAAGCTTAACGTGAAAGAATATTTTCTGTAATTTATTAAATAAAAAATCAAATAAGTTCTTCATTAACAATCTGAAATACTAGCATCAAAAGGAAATATCCTCTGGGTGGAAAATTCAATTTGGAAAGACTTCAAAAAAATTCTTTAGTTTATTTTTTCCAAATTAGGATTAGAACATCTACGATGAAGAAACTATTAAGTATACACATTCTAACATTTTGGGAAATAGCATTAAGTAATAACATCCCTATAAATGGCATGTAACAAGAAAAATCCATTTATGTCTTACTTGCAATTTACACTTCACTGAGATGGTTCAGAATCCTAGAAGCATCCATGGAGAGAGATTTAAAAATCATTATATGACAATATTTGTTTAATAGAAAGTGATGGCTTAAATGTTACAATATGTTCCTTGAATATCTTCACATTAAACAGTAATTGAACAAAAAGGGCCCCGGTTCTTAAGGGCAAGTCACACAAAGCTCTTCATTACTGGAATTTCCAACTTGGAAGCCAAACTAAATAACCAGGAGTAATTTGCCAATTAGAACTTCCTGCTCGTTTCTCTTTATTCCTTAAACACCATTCAGGGGCTGAACTGGTCAAACACTGTTAGCTTCAGAACAGCAAATGAAAGGAATTAGTTTGCGTCTCTCCAAGGAGAATCTGTCAAGAGGCAGCAGCGATGCAGTCCACGTCCCCCGTCGCCCGCAGCGACAGCCCCCCGAGAAGAGAAGGGCTTCGCTCTTGCACAATATGGAGTTCCCTTCACTCCTTCCCCATCACTTTATCCCAATTAATACCCTCCAAATCTTCCAGTTGCACAAATACTGGGTTTAAGAAAGTCGGATCTGTGCATCTCTGGAAGCAGCACGCATCTTCAAACCAAACCCGTGCATGCGTGTGTGTGCGCGCAAATGTGTTTTGAAAATAAGCATTTCCCAGGTGCCTTACACAAGATTAGAACTAGAACCACCAATCTGCACGGACCTAGAGCAGATCACTGCTCTACTAACACAGGCCTTGGGAAGAGAAGGGGTAAAAAGCCGGCACTTACAGGCCCTTCGCAGCATTTGCATTTCTCAGCTGCAGTTTCCTAACCTGTAACGCGAGTTTGCATCGCAGGTTGTTAATTTAAAATTCCCAATGATCAACAGATTTTGGTTGCAGACTTCTAAATTGCAAACATGTTTACAGGTTAACACTCTGACGGCGAAATCCGTTCCTCCTCTCCTAAGGGAGCAGCTCAGGGAGCTCCAGGCTCCCCTGAGACGACCCAGGAACTCTAGCAAAGGACACTTGCACGGGGGAGGGGGAGCACCCTGGACTCCAAGGCCCACCAGGTCCTCTAAAGCCCAAGCCACTGAAACTGATTAACGAGAAACTGCTTTTATTTTCAAAAATTATTTGTAACCCGTTTTAAAAATTCACCTTACTTTGGGTCTGCATGATAATCCACCGAAAATCCAGTGGAGTACCTCTAATTCGCACGTTTAGGACTCAGTCTTAATGTGAGAGCAGCTGCCCATAGGAATGGGTTGTTTGAAAGGTTGCCTGGGCTGAGAGAAGAGACTGCTCTTACCACAGGTGGCGGCAGAGGCTCAGGATCACTGAGCTAAGAGCTCACGGTACCCGGTCCTCTTTAGACTGGAGACTAGGGCTGGGCTCCCCCACTTCCTCAAAACGTTTGGAAGAGCTCAGGAGTACAAATTAAAGTGAAAATCATACTGTACAGAGAAGTATCCATAAGTCCAAAGGACTTGAACTTCAGGGCCATCGTTACTATTCTACTAGGGGAATGTTTCAGTTCAAGTTACATCAATGCAAATGTGAAGTCACAGAATCGAGGATCTTAGCCATTCTAAATGATTATTTAATTCTTAAGTGACTCAGGTCACACAACTCTCCAGATTTAAAAAAAAAACTTATAGAAATGAAATTTAATCATGATATCAGAAACCAATAACATCAATTTTCCTTATATACACATATTTTGCAATTAATTCCAAGTACTGCTTAAGATGCAAGAATAATAGCTTGCTCCCTTCTTTTTGGTTTTTGGTACCGGGGATCAAACTCAGGACCTCGCACTTGCAAAGCAGGCGGCGCAACCACTGAGCTAAATCCCTGGCCCACTTGCTCCCTTCTTCACAAAAGGACCCTTAATGGATTTGCCCGATATCTATTCTAATATCCCACCTGGTGTCCAATATAGAAACAGGGAAGCTCATATGCATGTTCATCTGTCGCGGACATGCAGTGCCCCGAGTCTGTCCCTGGTGTGCCAGGTGACTCCACCCGTTAACTGGAGTAGATTGAGAGACTCCTGGAGAGGTGAGGGGTCAACTGGGGTGCTGTACTCCTTAGTGGATTAACCCACCGGTGTTCATCCTGCACGGTGCTATTTAGGCGGCAGGGCCAGGTTGGAGGTGGGCATGTCTCTTGCACTTCTCCCCTTGAGCTCTGCTCCCTGTCTGCCATGAAGCGAGCAGTTAGCTCCATTATGACCTCCTGCCATGAGCCCGCCGTGGACTGAAAGCTCTGGCTCCAGCCTCTGCCCCAGTCCCTCTGCCGCCTCTTCACCACCAACACAGGGTGCAGATGCCCCAGCTTTCTGTTTCCCCAACATTCGTGCTTCCATATCTGGGCTACATTTCTCATTCACTTTAGAATCTTCTTTTCCCCTGCTTCGCTTCTTCCCCTCCCCTGCCATATATAATTTTATACATTTTTATCTCACCTCCTTTTTGAAGTCTTTCTTCAGAAACATGCAGGATGAATCAACTGATGGATCTTCCACAAGTTTATTATCACAAAATATTTTATGTGTGTTACCACCTAAGATATTCTCAATCTCAACTTTCACATATGCCCCTAAATGGCGAGCTATTTTTATAACTTTGTTTTCCAGAAACATGCTCGAATACAGTAGTATTCTATAAGTGCTTGTGGAATTGAATCATGTTGGCAATAATCAACAGTGGACAACGATGAAGATCAGAATAAGTCTACTGGATCATTTGCCATCATTAAAGAAAAACTGGAAATATTAATTTAATAACAAATTTCAGCAATTAAATGTTAAAGCTACATGGAAAAACTACATTTTAAAAAATATTCACCAATAATGACTGAGCCTACTAAAATACATGACAATGCTGTGCACTGATTTTATAGCATAATCTCTGCCCATGGGAATCTGTGATCTAAAAACTATGGCTGTCAGGATAAAGATGTCGGGCCACTGAGGTTAGGAGCTGCTGCATATACCAGTCTACAAAACTCAGCAAGTCTAGACAGATGTTGAAATGCAGTCATCACAGACTATCTGGGGCAGTCCTACACTTATTTGCAGCTTCTTTCTTAATGCGATTTTCTAATGAGAGTGTGTGTGCGTGTGACAAGTGACATGATGTGTATACATCTGGCTGATCTGCAGGATTAGATGAATAATAATGTAGGCACATATAAGTGATCAAGAGGTCATTTCTGGTCTTCAAACATAGTAAAATTTCTGATTGGCAGACTGCTAAAAATAATTCTCTATGAACATGTAGTGTGTGTGTACACAAAGGCACAGTCGAGCACATGACAAGCCTCTGTGGTCTCTAATTTATCTAAGCTATTTGCAGCACATTGATTGCTTTTTTAAAGCAGTGCAGGGGATGTTGCTATTATTTTAAAATATAGAACATAAAGCCATGCATAGGCCACTGAATACTATGAATAACCACATTCTGATCTATGATTTCTCTAACTGCTGTCTGGCCCCACTGTGTTCTTTAAAAGAGAATCTATGAGGTGTCTTAAGTTTCTAAGGCCTTTGGCAGTTCTCTCCTGTCTAGTTAATAAAGCCAGACCTCCTGTGGATGTTCTGAAAGGGGCAAAAATGATAGTCATGATTTCTGTACTGTCAAGAAGATGGGAATTTATGAATGCTACATAGCAAAAAGTTCCATCTCAGTCTGGGGAAAAACAGGAAAAATATGGAGATGTGGTAAAAAGTTTCTTACTGCTATTTATTTTAACAGTATGTTTCAAAAGCAGTATCATTAATATAATCAGCAGTTGTATAAGAGGAAAATTGCACTCACAATGAGGAAAAATCACTTCTTTTATGAGGCACAGTGAACACGGGAGCCTTCACGTTTAATGACAAATTTCAATACCGGAATATATTATATATACATTTCTATTCTTTAGTATTACACCATCTGGGTGATCAATTTTAGATCTCAGGATAATCTACATACCAAATTATCAGTGAATTCTTGTGAGAAAACCTGTTTAATTCAGATTATATGCTTTGATGTAAGTTTTGGATAAGATACGCAGAAGGGGAACAAGGACTAGATATTCATCTCCATTTTCCTCTCTTCTATTTTGGTTAAATATTAATAAGGGCCAACCTATAGAAAGAGATGTACGATATCTTTTTAAACAGTCCTTAACTTAGCAAAAATAGTTTCTAAAGAATACCATAATATTATTATTTAGCCCTTAGTTTAAAATAATATATTTTATATGTATGAAATACCACTGGATTGTGTGCCTTGCCCACCACTGAAAGAGGAAAGGGGGCTCTTATTTTCAAACATGTAACTAAAAAAAATAAATAAAACAATGAACCCAAAAGATAAATAACTTTTGGGGGCGGGGGGGTACCAGGGATTGAACTCGGGACCTTGCGCTTGCAAAGCAGGCGGCGGAACCACTGTGCTACATCCCCGGCAGGATAAATAACTCTTAATATTTATTCTAATAAAATGCCAATGAGTAAATTTCCTCAGTACTAGAGATTAAACCCAGGGCCTAAATATAATGGGGTAAAAATTAACTCAGCATAATACCCCGTATGGAGTTTACAAAGCATCCTTGAATTCTGATGGGCTTACATTATATGAATTTATCAGTATATACATATTTTACTGTCCAGGATGATACTGCAAATAGCAACTATGAGAAATCAAGAACCCTATTCTTTCAACTCCTTAGGGCTCTTCTGAACATATTTTCTTTGATATGTTATGGCTTACACCTACATGCCCTCCCAAAGCCTCATGTGGTCATAGGTGGGGCTTTTCAGAAGTGGCTGGATCTAGAGTGTGTGTTTAACGATGGGACTGATTCACAGTACAATGCTTGGATTAAGACTGCCCCACTCAGGGTTGGAGTGCTGCCTGTCCTGAGGGCAGGTATTGTAGATAGGACACAAGGGACAAAAAGAAGGCTGCTCTCATAGCTTGCTGTTTGCTGCCTTCTGCCTGCCATGAACTGTTTCTCCTCTGCAATGACCCTCTGCCATGCCACATTGGCTTGGAGCCAGCTGATCACGGACTAAAACGTCTACAGACTGAACAAAAACAAACCTTTCCTCCTTTAAGTGTCAGGTAATTTATCTCAGCAATGAGAAAAGTGAGACAACTGAGATCAAGCAACAGTTATTTATTAAGTGTCCCTAATGTGCTCGATTAATGCCTGCTACAACCCCACAGGGTCAATGTTTTTAGGCCCCTTTTCAGATGAGGAAGCTGAAACAGCAGTTTGCTGAGGAACACCTACAGCATTCGAGGGAGGCCTCCGACCCTGCACTACCAACACACAGGCCCTGCCCTGGGCAATCATATACCACTACACCAGAGCAAAGGCAAACATACAGCAGCAGCATGAAAAGTAAGAAATAGGGCTGGGGATTTAGCTCAGTGGTTTTGCCGCCTGCTGCGCAAGTGCAAGGACTCGAGTTCGATCCCTGGTACCAAAAAAAAAAGAAAAAAGAAAAGTAAGAAATAATTTATTTGGAAATTAGGAATTTGTCAAGGATATTTGACCACTGCCATTAAAATAAACCAAGTGTACCTTAAACTTAAGTATGATTTATGTTTGAATGGCAATTAAAAGTTACCCCAGGAGACAATAGAATTTTTATGTATGAAAATTTTCAAGAATACAACATAGCCAGAAACAATCATCTGTCTTACACAATTCAGGTTCATATCACCTAAGAACATTTCTTCAGGTCTTTTGCAACATGACAGCTCTCTCAAACACACCCACCCCCCTCCCCTCCCCCCACCCCCCTCTCTCTGTATTAGCCGCTTTCTTGTTCCTTGTATAAAATACCCAACAGCCAAAATTTGGCTCATAGTTTCCAGTGGGTTTGGTCCACTTCCAAACACATGAGACTTTTGAGGGACATGTTAGATCTAAAGCATCACGCGCGTGCTCTCTCTGTCTCTTTCTCACATACACACATTATTTCTAATGCTCAAGAGAACAGGGGATTGCTGAGTACATCCGTGACTTCAGTGCTGACTGCGGGCCTGACTAGGGGGCAGACAGACTTCATGGAGACCTCAGGACACCAGGACAGCTATTGGGCTCTTCCCGTCACTGTCCCCTCATCAGCAAGAACACAAGGACACCACTGAACATGAGTGGCAAAGAAAACACTCAAATGCATCATCAATAAGCAGATGCAAATGAGAAGTGGAAATCAGCAGCAGAAAACCAAAGAGCATTTTCCCCCACAGCGTATCAACCCAAGCACTCCGAGAGTCTGTCTCGTCTCTCCTTTTAATATAACTTCCCTACTCGAGATTTCACTCAGGAGAAATCCTCTCTGGAATTTAGATATTCTGTCTTCTTTCTTTAGTGGACAAGGGAGAAGGGCCTGCTAAATGTGTCTCTAGGAAGACAGGAAATGACCCTGTTATACCTTCTCTTAGCCTCTCCTTTTTTCTTCCCCCATATATGACCACAAAGGAAGCTCTAATCTCCCTCAAACTATTTCAAAGCAAGGCAGGGAGGATGCTCGTGGTGTTAAGCATGTTCAAAACATTAAATACATTGTTGCCTCTTTAAGCAACCCTGCTCAGAGGAGCACAGAGCTAAGCCAACTTCACCGTATATGAAGATAAGAGTCACTTGGTGCTCTTGCATTCAGTGTTCAGAAACAATTCCACCCCTTCTTCTACAAGAGCCACTACAGAACCCAAGAAAGAGAAACAGACCGCAGTTGTCTGACCTCCCCTGCTATCCCTCAGGCTGTTGGGAAAAAAGCAATACATACTACAGCCTCCAATTTATCACTCCTATTTTCACAGTCATAAATTACTCCTCAGGCTCTAAAACAAGAGGATTTTAAAAGGGCACTCACTGTAAGGTACTTAAATTCCAGTAACTAAATTCAGATGTATGAGGCAATTTAAAATCTTATATAAAAGCTTCCTGTTTCAAAGCTATCCAAGATGGGATCCTAGGAAATCTGTATACCAAAATGTTACAGAAATAAGGTTAAAATTAATGCACTAAACCTATCCCTTCAAAGGTCCTGGTACTAGGGAAGTAATCAGTCAATGAATGGACCTTTACAGGAACTCTTAGATCATAGTCTCTCATTGCTGGTCAACTCATTTTTGTTATTATAGTGTTCAGTGTAAATGAGCAGACCCTAATCCATCATCCATTATCTTCATCAACAGACCAATGGAACAACTCAAGTGCTCCAAGTTCAGTTTTGTTCACTCACAAAAAACGACTTCGGTTAAGCCAGGGCCAGTATAAGAGTGTGCTGCATACAAAGGACAAACAGGAAAAATCAGCAAATGCTTTGGAACAAACTGAACTGTGACACACAAAAGGCAAAAGCGAAGAGGACAAAACCAGAGTGAGGTGCTTAAGGAAAAACCAGTTATGGCGCAAATCCAGAAGAAAAACAAAAACGGCCTTGTAGGTACACAGTCGGAGTGGGGCCATTTGTCAGAAGTCTGTAGGGACGAACTCGGAGCGGCTGCCTCGCCGCAGGTCTCAAGCGGCAGCAGTGAGCTGTGCTGTCCACTGCCGGAGCTCCAGGGCGGGAGCTCTAATTTGACCCTCCTGAGAGCCAATCCCAATTAGAACCACATCGAGGAAGCCATTTAGACGTGGTGCTTTGGGACAAGTCTGACCCAGCATGTCCATATCAGCGGAAAAAAACACAAACTACAGGAACTTTCTCAAGCCTGTTGTCTATTGTAGTCGAAAGTTAAGGACCTTTCAGACTCAGCTTTTGAAGTAGGCTTCCTGGACTGAAAGGAGGAGAACTCAAATACTGAAAGCTGGCTTGACTACTTTCCGTGCCTGCTGGTGAGCTTTGTGAAACCACAGGGCCATGGTCATGAGCTCTACGTCATATTCCAGCCAAGTCAGCTAGTGAGAAAGGTGACTTCTTAATGGTCAAACACCAAGCTATGGAAAGCATTCAGCTGTTAGTGATTTTAAATCCGCTTCCCATATAACTGTCATTGTAGACGTTTCTTTTTGGAATGGTCTCAAATCTCTATACTATGTACTATTGGTATTACTACACCAACTACAAAGCAAACTCTTCCACTGAGATATAAATGAGGGCCTGTTCAGGGATGTAAGAATGGTAAATGGAATGGGGGAAAAAGGATACTTTGAAATTTCAATGGTAAATCACACAGAAACAAGAAAACAGCAAGAAACAAAACAAAAATTCACTCTGTTCCATCCAGTTCTTATAGCCAATGAACAATGTATCAAAGGGCGGAACCTGCATTCCAGCAAGCCTTCCAGCCCCTAAAATTATATGCAAACACGTTTACATAGGTACCTTGCTCTGTGTATAGACGCTATAGCTTTCCCTAGATTCTCAGCGCAGTCTATGACCCAACAAAAGTCAGCAGCCACTTTTCCAGATTTCAGCAAATTTGCTGATGAATTCAGCTCCCCTGCTCATATCAGGAATACTCTCATTATCAACTTAAGCTTGACAAAGGCACATAGCAGACAAGTGCGTGAGATCTATTGCAAGGTCATACACCTCCGTTTAAATTTTTAACTGATCGCCACTGGCCTTGCACATACACTCTGAGGGTGAAGAACCTAAAAGGCCTTCCTGGGAAGGGCCGGAGAGGAGCTATGTAACATAAACGTCCCCCACTGATGAAGGAATTGAGATGAAAGCTCACAAAATGAATTCTGGCTCAACTAAAACTACCGGGATTTTAAAATTTTCATACCTTCAGGATCAAGGCTCATTAAAAAATATGAGTTAAGACAACTAAAATCCAGAGAGTATATTCCAGTAACAGCCCAACAATTTTCAATTAACTGTGCTTAGGAAGCTATCCTTGGCAGGTGACCTCCAGAGTCCGTGCAGGGAGTCAAGTTGTTCCATAATTTAGTCAACGAAGTAACTTCTGGTGCTTCCGGTGGGCTTTCCCCAATATATTCACCAGTACTATTTCAATAACTCCTCTTGGGATCCCGGAGACAATAGGTACAATGTGTACACAAAGGGAGATGGTGATGAATTCCCCTAAAGAGAGATGGCAATAAATTCCCTTAAAGAGAAAGCGCGATAAATCCAAAAGCATTTTAATACTCCTGTTGCTCTTGGTATATATTTTTCATTAGAATCAGCTGACAAAAAATACAAAACTTGTTGCCATTTTAAAATCACTAATCCTTACTTTTAAATCTGTGACAGGATAGTGGTAACAAGACGACCATCCAGTGTACCTCTTTTACAAGTGGAACCTCCTGCTTATGCCCCGGAGGAACAGAAGGGCACTGATACCAGCCCACCAACCTGCCACACAAAGTGTTCACAGCCATACAGCTCCTGCCACAGGGCACTGCTCTGCCCCAGGCCACTCCTGGCACCAAAGTGCATGCAGGATCAAAGCCTGTACATAACTGGCATGCCACCATCCACCGCGCGAAAGCCTCAGGATACTTCAGATGAAATTACATGGACATTGACAAACCACCTGCTGGGTTAAGGAAAAGACTAAATCGAGCCCCTACATGGCCATTTTTCCCTGGACATTCCTGCAAAACTGATTCTGACTTTGCTTTCCAATGTTTTTTTTAGTATCCAGCCTATGGAAAGTTAGATCGATTTAAGCTAAGAGCACAGACAGAAAGATAGTTTTATGCTTTCACTGACCAAAAGATTTTAGAGTAGGGACGGAGGGATGGAATGTCTTTACCAATCTATGTGACTTCCTGTGAAGGGCAATGTTTTAAAGCTAATGGAGAAAAACACATAGATTGATGAAGCAATTTCTCAACAACGTCTCCAACTGTGTCCACTAAGAGGTTTTCTTAGAAATTAGTATCAAAAAGCTGCACTCTGACATACTCTGTGGTCTTATCTTCAGAACATATTATTGAATAGTCAGTGCAATGGTCAAAACCCAAGGTAGACATAAATGTAAAAGACAAACACTCATTAAGCAAATATCTGTTAATTATCTATAATATTCTAAGGGCAAGTCTGGCTTCCAAGGAGGAAAAATGGGTCATGGCCCTCCTCCCAGGAATATCTGTGAAGGAGACAGACACACGGGCCATGATTGGGCTTGAATGTGGAGGGGTTAACGGAAGAATGCACATGGCACTCCACTTCAATGATTCATGAAAAGGTTTTGCAGGGACAAAGACTTGAGCATTTTAAAGAAACTACCCTAAAGTTTCAATGGTGTTTTTAAAAATCAGTCATGCGGTTAAAAATTGAAAAGAAACAAGTGGCAATATGCTGAAAACCTTCCTTATGACACCTGTCCCAGTAACTTTGCTCCCTCCCCTAACAGGAGCCAAGGTTGACATGGGAACGCTTCCTAATACCCCCTCCTAAGACCCCAATACGGCTTTCCCGTTTCCCCAGTTAATAAAGACACTCCCTGCCAATGACACTCTCAGGAGCCCAATATCTTTTATGTTATTTACGTAGTATGCATTTGTTATGACTGAAAGCAACTCTTCAGTAACTAGAACAATCCACAAAAACAGACTTGAATGCTACTAAATAAAAATTATCTTTTTACTAAACATGCTAAAATTTTTTATAGTGCTTCAAGATAGGAATATAAGGACTAGAAACAAAAGGTACATTCCAGGTGAAAAAGAAAATACAAGAATATCTTGTCAAGTACATGAGCCTTAAATCAAACCTAAAGTTACCGTCATGGGTTCGACTGAATGTATGACTGAAGTGGGGAACCTGGTTGCAACCTAATCCCATGCTTTTGAGCTAATAATGGTGACTGGTGACAATTGTTTTAAGGAAGTAAAATACCACATATTTGCTTATTCTCACTTGACTTCACTTACAGAGACCTGCAAGAGAACAAAGACGCGGAAGAGGAGGCCCTGGGTACACTGGGTTCAGTACTGACCCCAGCAGACACCGTCACCAGGTCTTTGTCCCACTGAATGAACCCACTGAGACTCCTTCCAAATAACCGGTGGCTCGGGCAGGGTTCACAGTGCAGAAAGGATGAAGGGTGGGGAAGGGGAAGAACAGAAATGAGAAAAAGGGAGGAGGGGCCCTGGTGGGCACTGATCTCAAAGAAAACCACCGGAAGTCCCAATCTTAGATACTCTAAACTCGCACATCAGTCAGTTCTGAATTTGTGGCCGTGGCACCGTATCAATCCTGGGGCCATTTCCGGCATTTGGAAGTAGCAAGCTAGGACCCTTGGAGACAGCAGATATTCCTGAGCTAGCTGAGGGGCCAGGAGTCCTCAGAAACGCAGAAATCTACGTAAAACAACAAGGCCCTCAGCATGCAGAGCACAGCAGTGAGGCAGCAAATACAGCCACTGACCGAAGCGCAACAGCACATAGGAAATATTTAAAACCATGCACTTCCAAGGAGGTCAGTGTAAAACAACAAAAATTTGTAACTGTGACAAAAACAACTTCTCTTAGAATATGTAAATATAAAAACCCTAAAAGGCACTACACTTGGAAAGGAGTAGTATAATAAAACCATGGCTGAATTTTAAACCCTAGGGCCAAAACCTTGCTCTCTAATGTAATGTAAATTTCGACAATAGCTCATGTTTGTCTTAACACGGCATCGAGACACATCTGTGCACACACACACATATACGAAAAAGTAAAATTCCATCGTTATCAGAGTTGTCTAAAAGTTAGGCACAAGTGTAAAGTTGAAGAACTTCTTTCCCACTCACTTTTAGTAATACCTGAATCAAAAAAATGAAGAAACAAGACTATTAAATTGTGGTTATAAATAGAGTAAATTCTTAGAATAAAGAAAACTGCCTTGGAAATTGGCCATAATTAACCCAAAATAATATCACAAGTTCGTGTTAATTTTAAGGATGTGGAAGTCAAACTGCCATTAGGCTGAAATAAAAGCTGAAGGGGCCTCTGCCCCTGCCCTGGGCCTGGGCCCAGAAGGCCCTCACTCTGAGCTGTCACCAGCCTCTTCTTTTTGGTTTTCATTTTTCATGTTGGGACAGGGTTTTGTTAAGTCATAAGTTGCCCAGGCGGGGCTGAGACTTGTGACCATCCTGCCTCTTACGGTGCTGGGCTGACGGACTTGTGCCGCTCTGCCCAGTTACAGGGGCTTTTATTTTATATTTCTACACTGGCCCTGCTTCAACCTTGGTCATGGATACGCCACTACCACCTAGAAGTCCTCTTGGGGACAGCTCTGTCCCTTTGTAGGATTCAGCCCACTGGCTCTGGTGTCACAGAGGGTCAGGGGAAAGGTCAGAAAGGAGAGCGGCATGCCCCAATGCTGGCCCCACATATACAGGACGTGAGGAGAGAACTAAAGATTCTCAGTAGGACTATTTCCCTCCCCGCCAAAGATAAAGTACTGTATACAAATAAACACACCCCAAACCCCTTCACACCCTGCCTATGGCCGGCCTCACCATCCCCAGCTTCCACAGCCTTGAACTCACCCACTGTGATCAAAAGCATCTGGAAAAACATGGCACCTGAACGGAACATGTACCAATGTTTTCTTGTCACTCTTCCCTGAACCACACAGCACTGCCCGCAGCACTGGCATTGCCTTAGGTATAAGTAATGCAGACTGACCTAGAGACAGGCCAGGAGGGGTAGCTGGGTCTATGCAAGTCCTAGGCCATGCCTTACCTGACACCCGAGTATCTGCGGAGTTTGGTGCATGGGGGGTCCAGAAACCAATTGCCCAGGACATGTGGGACAACTGTACAATGTAACTTAATTAGCTTATTTCTTTTCTTTACTGTAAAGCATTTTATAAATTTAAATATTTTTAGGTTCTGTGCATTTTATATAATCAATGCATGAAATATTTAAGAGTACTTTACAAATTTCAACTCTTATTTAGATTTTAACTAGGATGTGTTCCAGCTCAGAGGCTCCTAGCCACAGGCAGTTTTGCCTCCAGAAGATACTTGGTGGCCTCCGGAGACCCTGATTCATGTGATGGGGCTGGCACGGCCTCCAAAGGCTAAGGGCTGAGGACACTGCTGAATTCTGAAGTTATCTGGTCCAAAAAGACCCACAGTGCCATGGTAGTTCTATGTGACAGAAAATCAAATTAGCCCCCGTCACTGATTTGGCTCATAATCTAGTAAATCAATTCCTTCCTTCCTTCTAAATATCTATAGCAAGTAACGTACACCAAGTGATACTATATTTTATCTACACCAGGATTATTGAATTGGCTGTTTAAATATAAGCTTCCTGAACACCTGACAATGAATGTGAATTATTAGGGAAGAGATAAGGGAATTTACACGTAAAACCAGCCCACAACTGCACCTCTTACCCTCTAAATTTTCCTTTATCTTATATAATAAAGAATTTCTTTCCCTCACATTCTGGAAGTTAGGGTGTATTGTCTTCAATAATTCATAAAAACAAAAGCATATCTTATTCTTTTTACCAGATTAACTATTTAAAATCATATAGAAGCCAAACAAGACACGGGAGTTCATTTATAAAACTTTCTTATGTCACAGATGAGAAAGTTCAGATGCCGGGAAGGACCTGAGCTCGCAGGACCAGTTAGGACCTGGCCAGGGGTCCTCGGGTGACCGATGTAAGGAGAAAGTTGCTCACTCTCATCGGCGGGTGCCAAGGAAACTGACATGGACAAGTGACTGTGTCCATGGCCTGGATACTTCCTGTGTGGTACCTGCCAGGCGTTCCAGCATTTGTGCCCGATGTTCTCCATGGGGAGCCATGAAATTAATGTTGAATACAGGACACTGAAAGGAACTTGAGAACATTTTAAAGACAATACAGAGTTCGGGTCAAATGAGTGAAATCTTGTACAGTTGGCATAAATATGGACAGTTGAGGCTGTAGAGAGTGGGAAGTTGGCTTCCTGCAGAAGGTGAGTTTTGGATCACATTTTGAAGGAGGAAGAAGAGAAATTCTGACAGGAAGAAGTCTAGAGCATTTCTGGTTTAAGCAATGGTCCATGTAAAGACTCCCAAAATAGAAATTGGCAAATCAAGTTCAGAGGACTGCAAATAGTTACACACTCCTGGAGCGGGGAGATCATACTTGAGAGTGGTTCAGGGTTCATCTGTCAAGACTGTCAGGCAGAGAAGGAGAAAAACAATTGGTAACATCATCTATGTGGCAAGCTACAGGGTTCTCAGGACATCTGCAGCAACTGAATTGGTAACATCATCTATGTGGCAAGCTACAGGGTTCTCAGGACATCTGCAGCAACTGTATGAGATATATACAGTGAATGATTAAATTTTTAAAAATTCTTACACTGCAAGACACATTGCTATGAATTCCCCTCAATACACTCTCATTTTGGACACACGTATTCTATCCTTCTTGCCACTTCTGAAGGCGCTCTGGAGTCCTCTTTCATGCCTTTAGGTGCACTGCCGTGGTCAGCTCAATATCCTGAATCAATTCAAAACTTTGGCTTTTCGTGGTCACTGACTTCGGGGACGAGCTGGAAGTCACACGGTGCCGTATCCTGGGAGTAAGGTGGATGCGGACACTGTGATATTTTCACGACCTGCATTCCCATGGACGGTACTCTGAAATGGGATTCTTCAAATGTTTGATCACACCTCATAAAGACACTCAGGAAAGAGACTTCCAGAACTACTTCAGCAAGTGAGAGCAGCAACCAGATAAGTGTGTTCAGAGGGAGGGGGAGTACCTGTGGGAGACCAATGGCAATGTGTCTTTCACTCAGACACCCTAAATATTAATCACGTTTTGAGTACATCACATAAAATCACCATGTTTTTCCTACACAGTACTTATTACTCCCTATAATTATGTTTAATTCTTTGCTTGGCTTTTGTCGGTCTCCCTAACTACACTCTTAACTTGAAAGCACTGAGTTTGAATTGCAACAGAAGCACAAATGGACTAAAAACAATGCACTGGAAAGACTCAGCTTCTGTCCCTTGTGCCCAGTCTGCATCGCCTGCCTTCTGCCCAGAGCCCGGCCTTGTCACACTGCCCAGCCCAGACCCACCAGATGGCCAACCCTGGACGCCATGACAGGCTGGCTACCCGGGCACAGGGACAACTGCAGCAGCCTGAAGATGCACAAGATACAACCCCAAAGTGCAGCAGTCAATGCCCCCTCACTGGAGAACTGGTGGGTATACAGCTGCACCAAAGCCACAGGATCTGGCAGGTCCGATTTGGGGCCGATGAACTGGCCACACAAGGCCTGTGCTACTCATGTAGTAATCTGCATGCTTGTCACATCTATCTCAAATGATAGCATTTGAGTGACCCTGAATGCCCAGAAACCAGCGCCTGGATTAGAAACTTCCACCCTGGCAAACCTGGGGGAGCGGGTGGGGAGAGTAGAAGGATGTGAATGGACACAAGCAGTGCACATTCTCCCCAAATAGGACTCAGTCTCACAGGACAGCATCTGAGAGGTACACGAGTGAATACACTTAAGGGTAGTCACGGGCAGGAGGAGAGAAGAGTTTATCCACTGACTTCCTTCTGTTGAAATTAGGAAAAATTTGTATCACTTAACCCACCAGTTCTCCAGTGATTTCCCTTCCGTATGACTGGGGAGTGCGCGGGGTGAGCACCAAAGGACCTGCTGGGCTGGCAGCTCACCGAAGAGAAGCAGTGGGGAAACGGGAAGAGACTAACTGCCGATCAACCACCCCCACCCACCACCCCAGGAAATCCTGCTGCAAATGCGGCACAGCAGCCTGTGGCAGCCAGAACATCATCAACGGCTAAAGGTGTTTCTGATGAATGAGGCTTTGCCACTTTGGCAGGTAACTGAAGTTCGAGTCTGGGAACAAGCACCTGGAAGTCAGTTCAGCTCTTAAACGGCTCCACATTCCCCATGCCGGGTTCATTATGAGCAGCTACCTGTGTCTCCGCTCATCAGGTCCTGCTGGTTTCTGCTTTGGATCTGCTGCAATGCATGGAAGAGTCATTTCTAATTACAAAAGTAAAATAAATAATTCACGGGGATTTCCTGGCCCTTCAGCCTGGAGCTGATGTGAAACTGGTCCATGTTGATGATCACAGACTTGCAAATGGCTTCAACACTTCTGGTAAAAGTAATCACTGATTCATCCAAGTAGGAAAGCCTGCGTAATATGGATTAACGAGTGGTATGGTGCAGCTTTAATTAGTGAAAATTATAAATTATAAACAGATTTTACAGAAATGCTTGTGGAAGAGGACTCGATGTATTCATTAAACTCTGCTTCCTTTTTCTCTCAGGCACACAGTGGAATGTAGGCAGGAGGGGGCCTGGTGTGGAAGAAACCCTCTCCTTCTAAATCTGTCACAATTCTCTCTTTTGCACCCACTGTTATAAAAAGAGGAGCCCAGAAGGGATGTCAGGCAGAGAAACAAGGGAAGACGCTGCGGTCCTGAGCAGGCTTCACTGCACAGCCACTGGCCCCACACTGGACTTTGACCTAAGCAACAAATACATCTTTTACATCAAGAGACCGGATTTGAAGAATTGATTGTTGGCTAAAACAGTGAACCTACCTACCCTGCCCAGCACCATCAGTTTTCAGATTCATAATTCAAAGCAGTTTCACAACATGGACTTAAGTATTCGCTTAGCAAAAATTTTTCATGTCTTTGTTCATCTCTTCAAAGACTGTATGAAGAGCATGTCTTCAGAGCAAAGACCAAATAAAATTGTGCAAATTTGCTTTCCAACACTGTTCTGTGTACTACGAGAATGCTGTGCGTTCCTAAGTATCTTGAGCATTTAGGAAACAATTTGGTTTATGGTACTAATTGGCAATAGCAAGCTTTCAGCCTGGTCTCTATTTGAATATTCACAATTACATCTAGTTAATATTTCAGCACCTTCCTCCTTTTCAATAATTCATCTATTACAGCCTGGTTGGATCTAAGAAATAGGATCCATGAACCATTTAGTGCCAGTCCATCCTGTAGTTTCAGACTCCACACCTGGCCCCGGAGGCACCCTTCAAAAATGTGCAGTAACAGCAGTTAGCTCCAGGCGGGGAAGGTCAGAGACAGCCATCTAAGACTGTCTGCTCACAGAACAGGACGGCGTATGCCCGAGTTATCAAAACTAAGGATTCAAGTATACTGACTGACACTCAGATATTTAACTTCAGTAGCCATCAGAAAAGGTAAAAAAAATTAAATAAGGTTTTGTAACTTCCAAGCAGAATAGGTAGAGTCTCTACAAAGTCCTTATGGATCAGACTGAATCCAAAGACCAACTCTACCCACAGTCAACAACAGGGTCGTCTCTGATTTCCAATCATTAGGCCTGAAAAGGGAAACATAGAGAACATGGAGAAAAAGTAAATTAGTGCATTTGTAAAAACTGCAAAGATCTTTAAAGGGAATTTTGGACATTCTGCAGCTTGCTTTAAAAGTAACTCAGAATTAGAAGACTTGATGGTGTGAACTTGTGAGAAAAATTGAAATCCACATGACATTAGTGTCTTTCTAAATAACTGTAATACAACTATTGTGTCAATAAACAGTTTCTAAGTGGAAGAAAGCTTGTACATAACCAGGAGTTCAATATAAATATTTCTTCACCATTTGGAATTTCAGCATAAAAATAATTCTAATTTTTCGAGCCCTTCCTTTAAAAGTGATGACTTGGTTTAGATTTCCATTTTTACTTTTTAAAATACCTTTGTACAATTAAATTTTCTACTTACAGTACTCAAATTCCAAATCACCACAGTACAAGGCAATATGAGTTGTCTACGGGTGTGAGCGTATGTGTATTTTTAGTTACAATCTACAAGAGGAGCTAAAGGTATTCAGAGGCAAATTCCAGATCCCTCAGCAAACAACAAATACATTTCTTTTTCTTTTTTTTGGAACCAGGGATCGAACTCAGGACCTTGCGCTTTCGAGGCAGGCAATGGCACTGAGCTAAATCCCCAGCCCAACAAATACATTTCATCTGGCATGTTCATTAGGTCACTTGTCCCATCGCCTTCCTTCCATCACTACTTCTGTTTTAAAACCTTACCATTTTTCTTTTAAATACAGCTGGGACTGGTTAGCTCCTTTCTGCCAATCTAACTACCATGCTGTCACTTTTCATTCTTTCCCTTTACATCCTCAACCGAGCAAGTGTCATTTCCCTGCTTTCATTTTGGCTGGAAATTCAGCTCAATCAGCTTTCCAACAAATCTGGTGCATATAATTCCACTCTTCCCATTATTTTTGGCTCACAAATAAAAACAAACCATCCTCTCTTGGGGCTGACTCTGCTGTTTGCATGGCTCTGCATGTGGAGCTGGGGCAGGTGCCGTTTCTTCCCAAGCCCCAACATCTAAGTATCTGTGCAATGAGCTCTGAGCATCCCTGACCTGCCTCGGGGCACTGTCACCGTCAGGCACACTCGCAGTGCTGACTTTCCGGTGCGGCGAGAACACGTCCTACTAAAAGTTGCATTTTGTCGTTGCTTTTCTCCCTGGAAGGTAATGCCAAATAGCAGCTTCAGTGAGTGTAAAGCAAATAGACGAATTATACTTTTTGACTTGTGGCTTTTTCAAGAAGTACACATTCCTCTTTGTACTGCTGAGAGGAGACATTTCTGCTGAATCTGACACTTCTGTGACAGTTTCATAAGAACGCACAGTTGTCCCTGCTATCAGTGGGGTCTGGCTCTGGACTCCCCTTGGCACTGAACCCTGCCAAAGCTCAAGTCCCTCATATAAAAAGATGCAGCGATTATACATAATTCTTCCACATGCTTTTTGTAACACCGAATGCAATGTAAATGCCATGCAAATGGCCATTATTCCATGTTGTTTAGAAAATGACAAAGAAAAAGCCTGTACATATTTAGGACAAATGCAATGTTTTTCAAATATTTGCAGTCCAGTTGGTGGATGCCAAGGGTCCAGATCCCATGGATACAGAGGCCCAATTTTATTTACAGGAAGAGGGAAAATGTCATGTAAATAATGTGTCTCTAAAATCGTGCATTAACACCAATCAAATGTCTAGGATATGAATATGATAAATCAGATTTTTTGGTAATTTTTTAAACAAAGATGTTGTTCTTGAATTTCACAAAGTGGAAGGAAAATGAGTACTTTGCATTGATAGACAGTATTGTGTAAGGGGGGGCCAAAAACAAATCCCTATAGGAATTTGTATAACATCTTAAGTAGGTTTAAATAATCCTTGAAATTGAACCAGAGGTACATTTTTAAAAACTCTTCTTTCCCTCTCAAGAGTCCCATTCAAGATAAATGCAAATATACGGCTGCACAGTGAGGCAAGGGACACATCAGGAGTTAAGCCAAGTTCTTCCTGAGTTATGCCCTGTAACTCCCGTGTATTTGCAGTCACCAATTCCACCACTGTAGCTCAAAATGAAGAAACAGTCTTTCTGTAACTTCTTCAGTGCATAAACAAGTCTGAGAACCTTCAAGAAAGACCAATACTTCCTGTGCCAGGCACTTTTCTTAAAACGCATTATAATGTTTTCTCAATTTCAGAATTTCACTACACTTGGATTTGCAATTACAATGGAAGTGATAAAAATTTACCTTGTTCTCTACTCTCTAAAAGCAGCTTCCTGCTTCTCTTCCTCCCAATACACCCTTCTTTCCTTTTGAGCCACTTTTAATGTAGAGTAGCACGGGGCTGAGCACCATGGTAAGCTTGTGATATACTCCACAGACTAGACGGATACAGCCACTTCCAGTCTAGCAGAAAAGACCACCATTGAACAAGTAAAAAAGAATATACAGCAATGGACTCATAATTTCAGACAGATGGAGAAGAAGTTGATTAATGATTTCGTAGAACTACAGAAACAACTTGGTGAAAAATGTCCATTATAACATCCACTCATACGTATCCCTAACTCCTGAAGTCTGGGCACAGAAGGCATAGCTAACAGTGAGTAGCTGGTGGCGGGGGGCCGCGGTACCAGGGATTCAACTCAGGACCTTGAGCTTGCAAGGCAGGCGGCGGAACCACTGTGCTAAATCCATGGCCCAGTAGTTGGGTTTTGAGGTTGCCATTTCAGAGGATCCCAAGAAAGAATGACAAACTAAGACTTGAAGATCCAACTGTCCCATAATTGTTCATCTATTCTTCTGAAGGGGGCCCTACGTCTGTGGCAGTCCCTTGGCTAAGACTGCTTCGAAGGATACGTGAAATTTCAGTGACATCCCTTTGAACTCTTCTTCCACTGCAACCCAACATTCCTCTTTTCTCTTCTGGCTTTAGAGTGTTGAAGGTTTTACTGAATTGACTACAACAATCCCCATCATGGCCTGAAGAAATATAACCAAATAAATACAAGAGATCAAAAGCAAGTACTAGCAAGAGACTGGGAATGTTTGCTATTTCACTTTGGAAATGCAGCAAGTTTCTCTACAAATTGTACTTCTTTGACTGACAAGTAGGAAAAAGACAATTACTACGTTATGCCAACTAATTTTACGGCATGCAGTTTACCCACAGCCATACACATCAATAATACCCAGGACACTCGATCGTAGCATATTTGCAAGTTTGTATTATTTGTAATATATCCTTCGCTAAGCTTAAAATAAACCTATGAAGTTCCAGGTCCCGCTGACATATATGACTCTCAGGAGCTGCTATACATCACGGTAAGGTTTCCCTGCAGGAGATGCTACTGCAGTGCTGTGCCAAAAGCTTAACATGGAAGGAGACAAGATAAAATCACACTGTGACTCTCACTACTTCAAATTTTGACTCAAAGCATCACACCCTTTTAGATCCTAAGATTCACCCAAGAGAAAAATGAAATGTTTTAAACTAAATTCCTAATGTGTCTTTGCGACTTCTGGACCTGCGCTCACCGGAAGGTCCGCGCGCGCCTGTGGTTCGGCTTCTCCCCACCCAGCGTCCCTCACCGCACCCCGCACCCCTGCTGGTCTCCGGGCCAC
The DNA here is from genome assembly GCF_000247695.1 of Heterocephalus glaber. The sequence continues at coordinate 564,053 of NW_004624830.1, read as the reverse complement.
TGCACAGCTCCTGTCTGCCACACTGTCCCTAAATGACCTTGCTAACCCGACCGTCTCACCCTCCCAGCTTAGGCCCTCCGCAAGTCCCCCATGCAGGACGCGTTTTAATTCTGGCTCCGCACACACACCCTTATCCCGCTTCACCCCTCCAGCCTCAGGCCTGCTCTGCTCACCGGCTCGGCTCCGTGAGTCCTGCCACTCAGTACCTCGCCTCTCCCCAGGTGAGCTTCTCCCATCGGACATCCTGCCCCTTACCCCATTAAATCCTTTCCTCTCCTCTCCCGGCAGCCTTCCTAGCCCAGCCTTTTCTGATTGAGCCAGGCATGGTCAGCAATGTTGTCAGAGAAATTTGTTCTCCGCTTCCTGACACTGATTTGTGCGTCAGACGCTACTACTCACATGTCAATGTAGGAGCAGAATTTGTCTCTATTCACTTTTCCTTCGCTTGCTGTAGCCTACATGATCTTTGAAGGCAAAGACTATGTCTTGATTTTCTTGTGTGTATGCGTATGTCTGTCTCTATCGGCACCTAAGGCTTAATGTAAGTGCTCAATGACAACTAAATGGATACATCTTCCAAATGCACACTCAGACTAAGCTGAACTATTTTGGTTATACTGATCAGATTCCACCACAGTTTAGAGATGTCAGACTGAATAGTCCAAAGAGAAACACAGATATTCATGACTCTATAGAGCTAATTTCCATCAAAACATAATGAAATGTATGCTTTTTTCAACTCATTTCTATGGATTTATATTTAAAAGTTTATCTATTTAAAGTCATACAAAGATTGGGCTTTTTTCCTCCAAAAGGGAGATGAACAAAGCATGTTGCATATAATACATGAATTTGCCACCATATCAATATAGTGCAAGGCAATAAAACAAATATTAAAAGATGTGGTATTTCTAGCTATGAAAATTAGTTCAAAAAAATAAAAACATCATAGAACCAATGTAACCTGAGGGTACAATCCGTAAAACTTGCTTAATCAATACTTTGTCCATGGGAAGAAAATGAAAGCAAAGAGGAAATTAAACAGTATTATGTGAGTATACATTTTTTTCATGATAATTTATTCACTTCAAAGCGACAAATCACTGATGAAATGATTAAAATTAAATAAAATTTTATTTATATGCTAAAAAGTATGTTCAAATAAGAAACCCATACCAGGCCCTTCTAGAAACACCTGAGGAGCAGCTTTTGTAAACTTTCATGCAGTTGAAGGAGAAAAGGGAATTGACTCCTGTCCACGTGGGCCATGCAATACACAAACCTCCAGCAGAGCTCTTATTAACTGTGCAGGCAAAATGGCCTTGTGACTTTAAAGAGCTCACCTGCCAAGCAGTAGAGCAGGACTCGTTTCCACAGCATGTCACAGGCCACCCTCTGTGCATGGAGGGCCGGGCCAATCAGGGGATGGGTAAGTGAGGGAAAGGAATGGAGGGGAACGGAATGCAGTTTTTCCGGAGTATTTCCATCACTACACGTGCACAGGGCATGTTCACATTCCCTGTGAGGAGCTGGTATACGAGTGCAACACAGCTAATTCCTTTCTTTCATCCCCTTTCCCTCTCCTCTGCCCTCCTACATCCATCCAACTCCCATTTTCACATGCATAGGTGAGAGTCTTTGAAAGGAATACAATGTACTGGTGTATTTACTTGTAAACAACTCCAGGCCAAAACGCTCTCGGTGTGGCACAAAATTTTGAGCCATGAATAAGAACGTGTTCTTTGTTGAAGCTTCGCCCTAGTATCCTATGCTGCCTCCTGCAACCTCCCTGACCCGGGTCACTCTTCTGTGACCATTACACATGGTATGGCTGCCCTGGACACTGCAGGCTGCTCTCTCCAGCTCCTGCATCTTCTACAAATCCGTGCTGGCACTTTCCACAGGAAGTGGCTCTGTGAGGGAAGTGGCCATGTGTCTTCCTCACAGACCAGTCCCTGGTGCCCTGTTCTGTGCCCAGCAGTTACCACTGATTGACTAAGCATCCGTGAACCCCACCACCAAGACCCGTCACGCCCTTCTTCCCAGCCAAAGATGACGTGGGCAGAACTGGATGGCAGCTCAGAGCCCTGGACGGTCTGCTTTCAGGACCAAGCTCTCATCCCGTGTCTCACAGCTGATTTATAAAAGCCAAGTATAACACACAATGCGGCAGAACAAATGCTTGCATCAGCTCCCCCCGCCCAATTCAGATGTGCTTGCTTTGCAGCACTGGAGATGAACCCAGTGCAAGTGCTCTACCCCTGAGCTACACTCCCAGCCTTCCCCACCCCAGTGCAAAAGCAGAATCCTTACTCCCACAGTGATGGCATTTGGAGGTGGAGTCCTGCAGCTGGACACCAGACTGGGGTCCTCACGATTGGGGTCAGCGCTTTTATGGGCAGAGGGCAGCCTCCTCTCTCCTCCAGGTGAAGACACAAGCTGTCCATGAACCCACAAGAGGGCCGCCTTCTTCAAGAACCCCGGCCTGCTGACAGCCTGAGCTCAGATTTCCACCCTCCACAACTCTGAAACGATGACTATTGCTTCAACCATCCCATTTATGGATTTTGTGATAGCAATTTAAGATGTAAACTGTTATTTTCTGGCATCAAAATATAAAGTGGGTGGTGTGAAATACTAACTGAAGACAAGACAGGAAAAACCAAGATCTCCTGAAAAAGATATTTGCTAACATATTTTTCTTTCCTAAGCTTTTCCAAGGTAAAACTGTGTCGTAGACATCTTTGAACAGTCTGTACTTGACATAACATCCAATGTGTTACTGGTGTTCAATACATGTTTGTAAAATAAATGATGGCTGCATATCTTGGGAATGCACACGCTGATGTGTGAAGCCGATGATGGACACTTCTGTCACGAGTTCTCCACTCCCTTCACTGTGCTCAAAGACACTCATGATGTGGGCTGACTTAGGGTAAAGATCAGCAGCAGTGGTCTAGTTTGGCTTCAGTGGCCCCAAGGGCTCATGGGAGGGAAGCTCGGTCCCAGGTATGGTGCTGACACAAGGCGGTGGGACTTTAATGGAGGGATCTTGGTGGGGAGGATGTGAAGTCACTGGGGCTGTGGCCCTAGAAGGGAGGAGCACAATTCTCCTGGGACCCCATCCCTCTCTGGCTTCCTACCTCCCCACGTGACCTCCCTCTCTCACACCCGCTCCTGCCATGATCTCATCTGCCCTCTGGTGCGGGGCCCCTGTGGAAGCCAGTGTCATGCTGTTCAACTTTCCGCCTCAGCACAAAGAGCTAAACAAACCCCATTTCTTTACAACTTATAAGTCTCGAGTATTTCAGAAAACAGACTTATATACTTTCTCCACAAAGGATATGGCCCTGTGTTGATGAAGAATCAGAGATATCCTGGAGAACAAGGATGAATTAAAATGCTTAATAAGTCACTTTCCCTCAAAGGATTAGGGATAGAATGGTCAAACATTTTAAAGTCTAATACGTCCTTCAAGGTCACCTGGACCATCAGCTCTGAAAGCCTGGGACCGCACGGTAGCAATGTGCTTACTGAGCTCTCTCACAACGTGCCCGGGTACTTACTCTTCCTGTCTCTCCTCCCTCCATCCACGGCTCAACAAATATTGATCGTGCCAGGCACTGTGCTAAGGGATGGCAATAAGAATGAACAATAGAGCTGCGGTCTTTGTCCTCGTGAAGCTCACAGCCTAGCAGAGGAAACAAATATTTAAGTGAACAAATAATAAATAAAATTAAACAACAATAAAATGTGACAAAATATAAGAAAGAATAACGCACCTGGCCGGGACACAGCCCCACAGGGAGGAAATGGGGCAGAAAGGGCATGCTGGAGGCAGCCATATCTGAGTTGGGACCTGGAGATGAATTTAACTGATTTACACATTTCTACAAATCCACATCCTGACCACAATCTGCTCCTTCTTGCCTCCTGTGGGCCTAAGTATCCTGCCTGCAGGACCATAATCCATCTTAATTATAATCCATCTTGATTATACCACTTTGCCACAAACCATTTCAATTCCAATTAATGACTAGACTTCCCTTTGTCCTATTAGGACACTAAAACCCAGAATCCCTCTCCGTGGCCAAAATTTAATTTTCTTTTTTAAATACTATTCAGTTGAATAAACAGCACCTTAGGATCTCTGAAGACTGAGAGAAGTAATATGTTTTATGTGCCTTTTACCCAGCCAACCCTCCTCTGGCAAGTGCTCAGTGTATCTAAGTTGAACGTAGGAGAAAAAAATCAAATCTAATCATGGAAAGTTCATTACGGGATAAAGTCATGAGTGAATGATCAACAGTCCATAAACACAAGGTGTTGTGCAAATACTTAAAAGAACGAGTCATATGTAACTATTCGAAACATGTCAAAGCTGATGAACTTTTATGTAGTAATAGCTTTCCATTGTAAAGATACTTGATCCTCACAAAAACACTAGAATTTGCCAGGTAAATTGGACGTGGTAAAAGCTATGCAGTGAGATGTGAGGTATTTTTTGGTAAATTAAATGTCCTTCGTATATTATAGGAAATATTTGGAATGTATCAATTGCATTAAGAAATGTATATTTTTATTATATATAAGGACATACAAATTTCTTATTTGCTAAGAAATTTAAAGTGCTATTTTTCCCTATAAGCTACCAAATGACAAACCTGAACTGGCAAAAATCTCAGGACAAAAGAAATTCAAATATGAAAATTCCTATCATCACATATGAACTCAGTTTGTTACAACATATGTCAAAATTGCATACAATTTTAAATGAACCATTTATAAACTCAAAAACATTGTCAGACAGGATTCTATGTTCATTATTGCTACTTTTTTTAAGGATATAAGAATCAGAGCAGCGGTGGCAAACCTATGTCACCTGAGCCACAGTGGGCTGTTTGTATCATTGAAAGCTCTGAAAGGTTCACCATCTCTGGATTCTAAAGAAACACTGCTACATCAGAACCAGAGGCCTTTCTTTCTTCTTTTCTGCAGTGCAGGGATCAAACCCAGGCCTCGCATATGCTACACAAATGCCCCACCGCTGAGCCACATCCCCAGCCCCAGGCCATTTTCTAAACTGTCCACAGATTAATAAAACTTCATTGCTTTTGGAGTGTGACATTTATGAGCAATGATCTCTGTAGCTAAAAACCTTACAAGTTTGTGAATTACAAGTGACAGCTGTGATATGAGGCTTATCAAAAAATAAAGGCCCTGTGCGATATGGTGGTCGGCATCTCATGAAACCAGGAGGGTCTCCAAGCCCAACCGCAAGTCCCCTCCCCATTCCACTCCAACAGACAAAGCCCCCACCCAACAATCCTTTCACATGGGGGCCACGCACACGCTTCCTGCTTCTCCGGAACAGCAGGTCCCACGAAGTACCCTGCCGAGCCATAGACATTTCCAAGGAAGCCAGTCACGTCTTCCCACCAGAACATGAGGCCTGCCTCTGCAGGCTTTGGTTGTTCACTCTGCTCCAGAGTGCAGCCAGACTAAGTCCACCGTGCGCAGAGGTAACTGGTCACCTGGCACTTTCAGCTGTCCAGGGTCAAGCGTGTGTGTCCGACTGTCCTTGTAACCCTGGGGCAGAAATCCTTCACCAAGGGAGTGAACAGGAAACAAGACAGCATCTTGCCTTTCCTTCATATGAACCATCGTTTGACTATTTAGCCCTAATGCCAGAAAAAGATGTGGACATTTCTAAGGGCTTCTCTTCAGGGTCAAAAATCATGAAAAATGACATTGAGTTTCTAGCATCACAAAGCAAACAGTTTATACCAAACACAAACCTTAGTTTTCATTGCAGCAAATATATTTCAGTTTCAAAGTTTCAGCCTCGAGAATGAATCTGTACTGTGAAATGAACAGTTCATAAAGTCATTATTGCTAACCAATAATGACTTTTAGTTTACTCTGGTTTTGTAGGGGGATCTTAACTTTGACACTGGGGAATTACATAGCGTACCAATTATAGTTCATCATACAAACACAACTGTGATTATACCTGAAAAGTTTGTTAGTTTTTATCCTTATACTATTTAAGATTAAATGTTTTTCTGTTGGTGGATAAAGTCAATCTATCTAGGTACTCACAAAACATGAGGTTCTAATTGTTTCTCCCAAGAATTTCATTTTAGAAATAATCAATTTTCTGAGACACAAGAGGTGGGTCAAACTATACACTGTGAACATTTAAATCTTATGACTGTTATCACAATGAAAGACACACTGCCATTAATCCTCCTCAAAATCCTCCCCCTAGCTTCAAACACAGGTATCCCACCACTCTTGACACTTTCTGAAGCAGTTCTGGAAGTCCTCTTTCATGAGTGCATTTACGAGACGTGCTCCAAAATTCAGTGAATGCTGCTAAGTTACATCCAAAGGAAAGGCAGCTCGTGAAATCACAGTGTCCTCATGCACATTATTCACTGGGTCTGGCACCACGTGACTGCTGGCTCTTTCCCAATGTCAAAGTGACTGTGAAAGGTGAGCGTACTGAATCTACACAAGACATCAAGGCAGCCACAACAGCACAACTAGAGACAAACACGCACACACAACTTCCAGAACTTCTTCAGAAAGGAGCCGGAATGGGATAGGTGTTTTCCAAACAAGTGGGAAGTATTTAGAGGGGAATTAATAACTGTGTGTCTCTTCCTGCAACAGTTTTTAAAATTTAAAAACATCATATTTTTCAATTACATGTCACAGTTTAACATCTACTGAACATCTAGTTGCTCAAAAGATGTATCTAAAGCCACACAAAATGCCATGGGAGAGCTGAAAACACAAGTCCTATCTAATACAGATTTAAATCTACTGGCATCTAATAAGTTTTCTCCTACATATTTATTAAGCTCATGGTATCAGTATTTTCTTTTTCACTATTATTTTTAGCTTTTACTTCACAATCTGCCAAACAACCACTTCCACAAGAGTCGACTGCTGCAGTGAGATTGTTTAGGGTAACTGCAATGGAGGGTCAACTGTGTATATTCAGAAAGTTCTGCTGTTACACAACTGTTCATCTAGGCACCATATACAGTCTATGTCCTCAAAGAGGTCGCACAGAATCTGGACAGGGGACTTGACCTAAAAGTCAAGGATGGAGAGGAAACACTGATATGCAAAGCTTCCTTGGCAGGCTATAGAGTCAGTACGTCAGTCTGGAGGAAAATGCTAAAGCTGCAAGCAAGCGCACAGGATGCTGATGAGTGACAACAGCCTAAGTGTGGTGCGTGGGGTTCAATGGTGATCCCCACAAAGACACATCTAGGTCCAAGTCCCAACCTCCAGTAGCTTTTGCAAAAGGGTCTTTTTTCCAAAAGGGTCTTTGCAGGTAAAAGTGAAAGATTTCAGGCTGAGATCATCCAGTGGCAAATGTGCTTTTCACAGGGGGAAAAGACCCAGAGAGGAGAAACACAGGACCACGAAGGAGGAGGTAGATACTGTAGTTACGCTGCCAAAGCCAAGAAACTTCTGGGACTACGAAAAAGTAGAAAAGCAAAGGCAGGCTGTCGCCCACGGTCAGAGGGGAGCCAGCCCAGCTGACCCCGTGACTGGCACTGCTGGCCTCCAGACCTGTGAGAGGATAAATTTGTTATAGAAGCCATAGGAAACTGACCCAGACTGAGCATCTGCATATGGATTTCCTGGTCTAGGAACAAATACGCACACAAAATCAAGTTTCTCAGTTGGAGAATAATTTTCTCTTCTGTGAACACGAGACACAACGCGCTGGAGTCCACGTTGGCCTGTCAAACGTGCCGTCTGCCATTGCCTAGCTGTGCCACTTGGACATGTCCCTCTCGGAGCCTAAGTTTATCACTTGGGCAGTGAGTAGGACTAAGAAGGAAAATGCTGAGGGTGAGAAACGAAGCGTGAACAAAACCCAGCCACAGCCGACAGGACCACCGCCCGTCAGCGCATTTGGTACTTGCTAGTGGAAAGCTCTACTCAAAAAACCATTAAAATGGAAGCCCCTATATGCCCCCAAGGAACTTCTTCCGAAGGTCTCCTCCTAGGAGCCACCCCACGCTGGAGTCTGCGCCTCCACTGCAATGTGGAGCCTTCAGTCCAAAAGCACTGGGCACCGTCTGCTAACAATGCAGCCTGCGCGCTCCCTGCCCAAGGGAGTGCAGGCCAAGTTGATCTGGTGAGTCAACAGGAGGTGACAAGCCTGGCAGGACAAGAACTCCCCCTGCACGACTGATTCAGCCTGCTGACCAGCTCCATGCCAGTGAGGGTGTGCCAGAGCTTCAACAAAAACATTTTTGAATAATGTAAACCTTGAAAGCACAATTAGCCGGTAACGCCGTTCACTGTGCCACCGAGGCATCTGCTTCTGTGGGTGCCACTCCAGCACTGCAAACGACCCGTTACTACAATTAACTACATAAATAATGCAGAGGAGTGGAGAGACACGGAAATCCGGAGGGAAAGGCAGAGGAGGTACGGCTAGGCCGCCAGTCATCGCTGCTTATAGAGGACCGAGTAGTACTTCAAATGCAGTATTCTCACACGAGGGAATCAAACCCAAGGAAAATGTCCCTTACTCCCTCTGTGATAACAGGGACAAGCACAGACGGATACTGGTATTTCTGAGAACCAAGCTTCATTTCGTGCCCGATTCAGTTATGTATTTAAGTAAGATTCCTTTACCATTCATTCTGACAGTTCATACCCCTCCGAGAAATATTCTTATGCCAATTATTCAAATAAGGTATAACAAACACAGTCTGAACCATTCCTTGCAAAAGGAAATTGCTAAGTAACTTGCTCCTAAAGAATCAAAACTCAAAAACCTTTTCAACTTTGTTAGGCAAAGCTTTATTTAGTACTAGTCCAGAGGTTATTTTTTAAAACATGGTCCTTTAGAGTTAAGGAAAACATAAGCAGAATAGAATATTTCATCTACAGGGAGCCTTGTATAGAAAGAGCAATGAACTAAACATGAGGCCTGATTTAATGTGACCTTGCATTTGTTAGCTATGAGGCCAAGACCAACTGTTCTAAGCCCATTTCCTCACCTACAAAGTGGATTTCATGACACCTAGTCAACCTGCCCCCCAAGAATTTTAGGACTCAAATCAAACATTGTCCACACTAGTGACGTAGGTCCTCACAGACCTGTACTATTATCACTCAAGCAGGTAACCCTAAGGAACATAGTCATGTAAGTGAATACCAGCAAACACCAACAAAAGTTGCCCTCAAATGTTTTTTCCAAGCGTATCTGTCAATGGGCACAAGAATTCAGGAAATCTCACCCTCACTTCCTCATCTGAGACACAGCAAATCATCTGACACCAACGACAAGAGGGTCTTCGAGGTGACGGTCGCCACCTGTGCCCGCTCCATTAAATCAACATCTCTGAGATTCCTCCACACCGGCCAGAGGACCACATCCTCTCCAGCCCCCACGCCCTGCACCTGGCACAGCAACTGCTGGGCAGCTCCCACCAGAGCCGCCGCCAAAGCCCTGCACGGGGCAACTATGCCACCCACCTGGCCCGCTCCCCGCGGTCATCTGAGACTCCTCATGTGCGTTCGTGAGCCTCAACATTTGCTCTTCCTTCAGCTTCTCTGCATTTCAGAAAACGAACTCCCCGTCAGGGACTGGGCACGCCAGAGTGCAGAAAAGTGGCTTGCACATGAGTGTGACTCCATCACCTCCGTGTGTTCCCTCAAGCTCACTGGTTGACATTACCGATCACGAAGCACTTCACAAAGCACTGTCTTACCATTTTCTGGGTAAATAAATCTACAAATTTTTTTCAGATCTTTCCTAAAAGCAAATGTGAATCTCTCAAGGCTGCATTTTGTTCACAGGGCCTTCTATAGAGTTTGGACACTTGGAAACTTACCAGAATGGTCTATCAAAATGCTGCTTTAAGTACACATTTGGAGAGTTCTGTGTATGCTTTTTGTTATTTAATCAACAGTTAAAACTAATGACAAAATGCCTCACAACCAAAATCAGTAGGGATTTTCCATGAGCAAAGACTGTAAAATCAGCCCACTATGAAAAGACTTGCATATTTTAATTATTGTGTTCTAGGGCTTTTGTCAAATAATTAGCAGCGAGCGCCGTGCGGCTGGGGTAACGTGAGCCCTTCCCATGTATCAGGGGGTAGAAGCATAACTGTGTTAAGACAGCTACACGTCTTGTCAGAGTGAGGCCTTTGTTTTCATGTGTTTAATATCGTGCTCTTGGAATTGATTTGAAAAACAGGAAATTTACAAAAATTAAAATGCACATAAACAGATTATAGAGGTCAAGTTAATTAGTAAATACACACAAATACCCATAATATGAAGACTGTTGGCAACATCATTGAAAGTGGCCTCAAAAGGCAAAGTTGATTACTGAAATAATTCAGTTCAAAGCCCAGATAAGGAGTCAAATGCTCACTTGCTTTTTCAGGCTTCTAACTGCCCTGCTATGATGATCGGAAACTGCATGAAGAAACCCTAGCAGGCAGTAAGTCATTTCTTTACTCGCGGAAGGGTCACAGCACAGTGGGAAGTTACTTAGCCTCCCTCCTCACTTCAGTTTACCCATCTGTAAATCACCTGCTGCACTGTCGAGGGCCTACCACGCAGGAGTGCTGTGATAATCCAATGAAACAAGGCCTGAAAAGCACGTAGGCCAGGGGCTGGCACACGAGGTAATGGTGAGGGTGACTTTTACATAGAGGAGTTTGAATATGCAAAGATTTAAAAGCAAGTAAACCTTCCAATATGAAGGCTTCCACTAGGGAGTTTTCAAACCAAGCTTCAAATCCATATTTGTAAGTTTGAAAATTCTGTTGAAATAATGTCATAAAGGATTATAATTTTAGACAGTAAAAGCAGATTTGCAGGTGACTGACATTTTTAATGAAAAAAAGATCTAATTCTTATGAGTATTCTAAAATTCATCACTCAAATAATGACATATCGAAAGATATTTTTTTCCAGGGGGGAAAGTGGAGTCAACTGGATCACATCAGCACTGCTGACGCAGTAAGGTCTGTGAAGCACCCGTGTCCACAGAGGCTTGGGAGATCTGTGCAAGGAAGCACTTGCCCACCCAGCTTCCCGTGCAGAAAAGCACCGCACTCTCAGAAATGAACTCTTAAGGCTTTGCACCGGCACTCCAAGCTCTCGGCAGCCCACTCCACTTTAAAGTGATCCTCTGGTTTTGAAATTTTGTATGTGTTTGGGGTCTTGTAGGGGACGAGACTTCTTTGCAAGTGTGAAAGATATGGGCCTTCTCTTCCAAAAATTCATAAATATGAGGTATGAGCAAAACAGTGTTTAAATGTATTCACAAACTGATGAAAGTAAACGGCACATTGCATTAATCTGTCTCAAAATCCTCCCCCTTGCTTCCAACACACTCTTCCCGTGGTTCTTGCTGCTTTCTGCAGCGGCTCTGGAGTCCTCTCTCCTGCAGGTCTGTAGCTGCACTGTCCTGGCTGCCTCAGTGTCCTGAATGGATTCAAAATGTTTCCCTGCTATGTTCACTGACTTTGAGGAGGAGCCAGAAGTCACACGGTGCCAGATCCGGTGAACAAGGTGGATGAGGACACAATGCCATGTTTTTATGAGCTGCCTTTCTGGTGGATGGCACTGGGAAGCAGCATTCGCCATATCTTGGATCATACCGTGTGAAGGCCCTTGGCAAAGAGGACTCCAGAGCTGCTCAGAAAGTGGCAAGGACCAGAGGATAAGTGTGTTGGAAGCAAGAGGGAGTATTTTGAGGGGGATTAATATCTTTTACCATGATAAATTTTAATTTAAATATTCATCATAGTTTTGAACATCCCTTATATATATAATTTTGCATCCCTTGTATATATAATTTTGAATTCAATTTTAAGGCTTCATAGACCAAAGTCTCATTCATCGACTCTTCTATTCTAAACAACTACTACTGGCTTTTACTCCAAAACTAAAATTTCAGTAAAATATCATCTGCCCATATCAAAAATAGATGAGACTAGTTAGCATAAATGTATTTTCTATATGAAGATATCACTACATTAAAAATATTGCTGTGTGTCTTTTCAAATTAAAGCCAATTGCTAGCTATCCAAACAGGATATATTGTACTACTTTTTTTTGTTGGTACTGGTGCTCGAACTTGGGACCTTGCACTTGCGAGGAAGGCAGTGGAACCACTGAGCTAAATCCCTGGCCTGTACTACTTTTTAAAGAGTTTAATTGACAAACATTGTATATATTTTTGATATACAACATGAGATTTTGAAATATGTATATATTATACAGTGGCTGAATTGAGGTAACATATCCATTACCTCATATGTTTATTTGTGTGTGTGTGGTAAGAACATTTAAAATCTACGGCATTGTTATTAACTATAGTCATCATGCTGTACAACAGACCTCTTGAACTTATTCCTTCAAACTAAAATTTTGGATTGCTTCACCATCTCCCCCACTCTAGCATCCTTAGACTGCACATATAATTGAGATCTTGAGTTTTGTCTTTCTATGCCTGACTTCTCTCACTTAACATAACATCCCTTGGGGTCACCCATGCTCTCGCTTTTAGTGGCCAGGCAGCATTCTGTTGTGCATAGATGCTACATTCTCCTTATCCATTCACCCAATGACAGACACGCAGGTTGCCTGCATATTATGGCTACTGAGAATAGTGCAACAACAAACACAGGAGTGCATACATCCCTTCAACGTACTAACTTCATTTCCTTTGGATACCATCTTTTTCTTATTGCTGAGACAAAATACCCAACACCCAAATTTAAAGGAGAAATGGTCTACTTAGCTTGAAGTTTGTAGAGGTTTCAGTCCATTGTCAGCTGGCTCCAAGGCAGGATGGCATGGCAGAGGGGCGTGACAGAGAGGAAACAGTCCATGGTGGGCAGAAGGCTGCAAAGCAGCAGCAGCGAAGTAGCAGCAAGTGACTACCCCTGCAACCCTCTTTCTGTCTCATATTTTCTCTCTTATATTACCCACCCTATTCACAACCCTTAATCCTAGCTTCACACCCTCAATCTATCCCAGCATCGCACACCATGGATCCACCCGCCTCTGAAAAGCTGCACCTATGACCACATAAGGCTTTGGAAGGTCATCTGGACACATGCTATAACAGATACACACCCAAGAGTGGGACTGCTGTATCCTATTAGTTTGAGGAACCTCCATTCTGTTTTCCATAATGGCTGTTCTAATTCGAATTCTAATACTATGTTACTTATAAGGTTGATTTTTTTTGTTTTAAATTGTTTGTATAATAACAAAGTAGGAAGTATTGCAAGAAGGTAACTTTCGGTCATCATTAAATAAAAGCACCTAAAGGGTAGCCTATAGTATTCATTATACTGATCCCATTGGGTACATAATAGTGTTTGAATAAAATATTCTCCATTTGGGGGCTGGCGGTGTAGCTCATGGTATTTTGTGTACTTAGTGTACTTAGCTTCCATCCTTTGGACAAACAAACAAAAAAATCCTTCATTTAAAAAAGCCAACACAACTACTTAAAAGTAAAATGTGATAAATACGATGAAAGTTTGGTCAATTTTTCTGGAGAATGGGTGCTCCTGGTGTCACCTTTTCTAACTGTACTAGAACACAAAGATCCCAGGCCAGGGATTTAGCTCAGTGGTTCCAGCACCTCCCTTGCAAGTGCAAGGTCCCGAGTTCGATCCCCAGTACAAAAAAAAAACAAAAAAAACCCCACAAAGAACATTCAGGTAAACAGCTGAAGGCAAAATTTTTTTCAACAGAACTATGGAAAATGTACAAAACGCCCCAGGAAACAGAACTGGAGCAGCGGACATGTGCAAGTCCCCTGGCCCAGTGGGGAAGGCCTAGGCTTGGTCACTGCACAATGAGAGGCCGACTTGGAGCCCTGCTGCCACCTCAGCAGGTGTTAGGGCAAACTGCCAAAGTGCAGCATGGGAACTTTCTGTGTTACAGAAAAAGGAAGAAGGATTTCCCATTCGCCTTTTAACCTTCGAGCTGCTTTCCTGAGGACAATAAAGGTCACAGGACAGAAAACCTGAATCAGACTGGCTTTATCAAAACCCTTTTGACCTCATTTTACGGTTCCTTACTCGGAAACTTTTTCACTGGGAACCAGGAAGGTGTAAAAGAAGGACTGGCCTAGGTACCTTCGCAACCACTGGGATACATGTGCTAATGTTATGGGACCATCCAGCTCAGTAGAACAATAACGGACAGAGCGCCCCCAACTGACCCATGCTGGCAAACACATTAAAGAAGGGTTTAAAATAAGTAACATAGCCAGATTGCTCTCAGTCTCCGCCCAGCATCCTGATCATGCTATACACCAAAGACTCCAATTCCTTGATCCCACAAGTGTAGGAAGGAGAAAAAGGGAAAGAGAATGCAGGGCATGAGAGAGAGGGAAAAAGCTAATGATAACAAGTTTGCACCCATTCTAAAAGGTGAAGGGAAACCAATTTCACAGGTTCCCACTCACCCACCGTATCTCCAGCCTTGTAATCAAAGAGCACACATTTATTTTATAATTAAAGGGACAAATGCAAGGATTTTATTTCATTTTATAAGCTTGCCTAACTCTTCTGTAGTTTTCTTTCTTCCCCTCCTGAGTTTAAATATAAAAAGCCATTTTAAAAGTGGTTCACGGATAAAAACAAGTGCAATTTTTAAAAAATCTCTGCATAGACCACAACTATAAAGAGCACTTCAGATTCTCTAGGGCATCTTGAGAACATCAGAAGCTCTTGATGCAGAAAAACTGCTGTGTACTGTACAGCACCCTTTGTCTTTAAAATAAATTGCAACCCTAAAAGCAAATTCTTCAAGGACAACCCATTTGGCTGTATGTGCATTTCCCTGGGTGGATTTCAGCAACAGCTAAAAATGTTCAGAATCACACCATGATTTCCACTGTGCAAGTTGAAATGGTGAAGTATAAACTGGTTTCTGAACTGAAAAGTATTCATGAAGCCCATATTCCGAATACCTTTAAAATACAGCAGCTTTAAAATATGACCGGGCTCTGGAAATGCAAAGGGCCTTTCACAAGTCTCCTTTGAAGCCTGGTTCATGAAGAAAATGCTGCTGTCTAAATCCTGAGCTTGGAGAACACAATGTTGTTACTGTCTTTGCTTCAGGGCTAGGAAAGCACACATGAGTTTTCGTGGCTCCAAGTTTCCATGACCGAGCAAGCAGATGGCTTTATTCCAGATAGACATTTCCAAGGAATTTTGCTCACAAGGAAGTGCTAAACCAGGTATTTTAATTAATATTAATATTTTCTTTGTTGCTAAATGAAGCTAAGGATTCTGTTGGCAAGGATTAACTCTCATTCCCATAAATCCAAAATTCCTCTAGGGGATTCTACTGTGGGAAGAGAGGGAGAAGCATTAACACTCCATTAATATCTCCCCTTGGAAACCTTCTTTTTCCCATTTATCTCTTCATCATTTCCTGGACCTGAAATGAAATGCTTGTGCTGGCATCTAACAAAAGGGTTGTGTCCAGAGCCTAATGAAGTGTCAGACACCAAGGTAAGCACAAGTCTGCTGCCCTGGCTCCCAGTGAGATACACAATGGTACTTTCTACACTATATTTAGCTCTGAAGTCATAGTCAGTAGCTCTAAGACTTAAGAAATAATCTGAAAGAACTTCAAGTTCCAGAGCTGCCTGAGCAAGTCAAAAGAGCTCCAGTTTCTAAGTCACAGTAAGCCAACCGTGAGGTAATTTCCATTTGTACATCCTTTTCTAAAGCGAGAGACTTCCTGAAAGTGACATTCTGGAATCACAGAATATCAAGGAGGTAAAGATCTTTGAGGTCACATACAGCAGTTTCCTGTCCTACCACCCTATCCCTGCCAAGTGGTCCCCGCTCAGGAGCGAGGAACTCACAGCCTCACAAGGAAGTTCATTCCTTATTCAACATCTCCAAGTATTCCAAAGTGCTTTCTTTAGGGCAAGTCAAATCTTCCTCCTGGGAAATCCCATCTCTTGATCCCGATTCTGCCCCCTGGGGCCCCAGGAATAAGATAAGTCCATCAAAATTTTTCACTGACATAAACTGCTTTGTTATTTAGAGATTTAAAGAACTGTAGAAAAGAAAAAGTGAAAGTCATTTTTAAGGACTGTGATTAAAAAGGTATGCACAATTTCACTTATTCCCTGAGTACGCACTTGATAAAGGCAGCTTTATGTCTAAGACATGTGCATCATAAAACACCCAACAACAGGAAATATTTGCTTATGATACTTTTACTTGAATTAGGTAAATGGAGTCTTGAGCTGTACTGAATCTCAAGGATAATAATCAGGTTCATCTACTCAGCATTTGGGTGTTTAAACGACACCCGTCTTAGGTGCTGTAAGCATTACTGTCTCTATTTTAGAAATGAGAAAACGAAGGCTCAGAAAGACTAGTACCTTCTCCAGGACAACAGAGGTAGTAGGCAGGAGAGCCAGAGAAGTAGTAGGTAGAAGGTTCAAACCTGTATCTCTCTTGCTGCTTTTGGGATATGAGAAATCTAAGCTCTCCTCCATAATCAGAAGGCTCTCTGGGTCTGTTGTGAGCTGAAAGTTTTATCCTCCCAAGATTCAGATAGTAAGTCCTGCCCCACACCGGTGTGGCTGTATTTGGGGCTGGGCCTCCAAGGAATTACTAGGGTTAAGCTAAGTCCCAGGATGGACACTGGTCCTGTGAGACTAGTGTCCTTAGAACAAGGACCACCAGAGAGCCCTTCTTTGCCCGTCCCTGGAGCACATGCTGAGAAGGCAGCCATGGTGAGCCAGACTAACCCGAGGTCTTCCACAGTTCGCCAAACCCCACCAGACACGTGCGGGAAGGGTGGCAGCGGGCCAGCTCTGTGGCCAGGCCTTTCATTGCTCCCTGGACCTTCCCGGGAGGCATGGGCAGAAGAGCTCCACACTGCAGCCTCCCGGCCCCACCATGCCCACTGGCGAGCTGTTCCCCTTGGAGAAACCACTTTCATTCTTGGTAATTTGGCCTTCTCAGTAAGACATCACCATTCATTGTAATGTTCCATGTGAAAACAAAGCTTTTTCTAATCTTTATTCACCTCCTGATCATTTTTCATATTTATTCCATTTTCTCTCTTAGATATATTACCTTCTTTAGATTTTTAAGGTTACAAAAAGGAAAAATGGTAGAAATGGTAGAAATTTCCAGAAAAGAGCACTCTTCCACTTTAAAGTTAATTTTGTTTGAGAAAGCATGCCAGATTTCATCTCATTTGCTCCTTATAAAAGCATCCCAGACAAGAAAAAAATAATCAAGCATCTCCAGAATCCAAGAACTTTCTAGTGGTTTAAGAATTCTTGGTGCTGGGGCTTTAGCTCAGTGGCATTGGGCTGCCTTGTAAGCGCAAGGACTCAAGTTTGATACCTAGTACAAAAAAAAACAAGAATTCTTGGAAATCAAAACAAAAAGCTCATCCAATACGATGGCAGAACTCCTGGAGCTGCCCTGCCAAGTGCTCCCCTCCCGACAGGCAGCTCATGCCAGTCTGAACAATGTGACAGGATCACCGCACCTATGGGACAATAAATGCAGGCTTCCCACCTGGGACAGTGCCGAGCCCCTCTCCACAAATGCGCTGGAGCTCATCTGGTGAGAGATGCTTCTGAGAAAGTCCAAGGTCACCAATTTAACATCAGCAAATGTTTTGCGTTCTTCTGTGGCCAAAATGTGGACCTGAAACTGCGTTCCTCCATCTCACAAATCCCACGTTCTGACAATGTAGGGATGGTGGCATGAAGAATACAATAAAGAAGGACCGATGCAATTCGATCATGGTTACAGGGAAAACCCTTGAAGGTGTAGTACTGAGAAGTCACTGGTATTGTTATTATACAAAAAAAAAGCAAAATTATTTAAACTATTTTCAAAGACCTTGAAAGAGATGAATTTATAGGAATTATTGTAAGGGAATACTATCTTTTTAAAATCTTGGTGTGTAATCTTGTGTTTCTGTGTTTTCCTGTGTCCCTCCTCCCCTAGTCGTCCCTCCATATCTAGGGGACTTTGGTTCCAGGGCCTCCTGGATACCCAAACCCTCGGGCTCAATACTGTAAAGTACTATATATTTATATAAAATGGCATAGTATTCGCACATAATCTATAAACACCAACCCGTATGCTTTAAACCACCTCCAGGTGATGTACAACACTGAATATAATGTAAGTGCTGTGTAAACAGTTGCTATAAAGTATTATTTAGAGAACAATGACAAGTAAAAGTCCACAGGCATTCGGCACAGATGAAAATTTTTCCCTAATTACTGCTGGTCCACAGTTAGCTGAACCTGTGAGTGTGGGATGGGCAGGTACAGCAGGAGGACTACAGCCGTGTGCTGTCCACCTGCAGGGTCACCTCTGAGAAATGCATCCTTAGGGATTTCATCACTGTATGAACATCATAAATGCACTGACATGGGACTTGATCGGGTGGGTCAATGCCCTGCTGTGGGCTTCTGATGCAGTCGAGATGGGCAGAGAGCAACACGCGCGGACTGCTGCCAGTGTAACACAGCACACTGCCTAACAGTAGCTCTTAAGCAGGAGGACTACACCCAAAGTGATGATGAAACGTACAGCAGCATAAAATCCAAAACCCAGCAACAGACATTTTTCATTATCAAGGCTGTTGCACTGTCTATCACAGTGGATATTCTTATATGACTGGCAGAACGATATGTTTGTGTACACTGCCATCACTGCAAACACGTGAAGGACCCACTGCACTACACTGCTAGAAGTTTTGAGGCTATGAGGTCGCTGCATGATAGGAATTTTCAGCTCCATTACAACCTTAGAGGAACCAAAATATTAAGCAGGGCATCCCTGTCTACATAAAATGAACATTTCTACCCTTTCTTTTCAAAGAATTGCCCAAGTTTCTTTAAGTTAGTGAGACTCAAAGTGCGTGAATGTAGAATTTTAGGGTAAATGTTCAATCTTTTTGCTTATCTAACATGATTAAAAGCTAATAGAACCACCCTACCCAATTTCGAATCCTAGCTCTTCCACCTATAAAACAAAGGGAAGTTGCCCTGTTCCCAGCCTCTGTCCTCTCATCTGTCAGATTTCAAATGAATACTGGGAGAATCAAATGCAAGATACTTAAAACATGGCACACTGTAAGAACTAAAGAAGTTACTTACCATTATTAATTCATACTCACACATCAAGGCATGGCTTCAGAACAAAGCTACTGTACAAGTCTATCAAGATATTCTTTGCTCCACCCCCTGTGACTGTTGGATCCATTCACGGGTAATGATAGAATGTAAAAAGCAGACGGCAGCACAGGAAAATCATTTTGCTAAAATTGTCTGGTTCTCCGACCCAAACAGATATTCGCCATTTTCTCTCATATTAAGGCAACCAGAGTGAATCAACTGAAGACAAATGGCTTCAGCAGTTTTCATCTTCATACCAAAGCACTCAGGAAGACATCCTCAAAAGGAAAGAATCAGGACAATAGAAAATGAGCTCAATGGAGCCCTATGATAAGAATGTGGAGAATCTGGAAGAATTTCCCACAAGGATAACGTAAACACTCAGGAAACACAGTCAAGAGATCATAACTGCAGTGTTAACTCAAAAGCGGGACTACAGAGCTGGCGTCCCTCCTTGTCTCTCTATTTTGGTTCATAAACATATGAGCTACAACAACATACAGTTGGTCAGCCCCCTCTTCTCCTGGCTGCTTCTCAAGCCAGCTAGAATGCTGCCTTTTCAGAGAGCCTGAGCTACAAACCACCAGGCAACAGGTTTGGGAACCGGCAGCTGGGGGCAGTAGCGGTGGGCTGTCCCCCAAGTGAGAATGCACGCAGACGCTCTCTGAACGTCACACAGTCCACACTGCACTTTCTCATGATTCCATTTGTTCACACAAAGGTAAGATGAAGCAAGCAAACAGAAGAGAAGACTTTCAGCTACACTGTATTAGACGGAACCCTATGGGACATGCACACACTCAGCAAAATGTGCACACACCGACCTCCAAAGACAGCACTGTAGAGTTAAGGAGGGAATCATCGTAGGTGTTCCCAAGAAGGCCATAGGCAAGCTATTGGTAATCACTGTCCATAGGTGTCTCTCACTCTCTCTCTCTGCATAAAGAAAAGCCAAACGTGTAACCTAAGTGAAAAAGGTCTACTAACAAAGTCAGGAGCCCATCAAGCTGAAGAGTAGGGAAATCTCTAAACGTTCTTTACCACAGGGAGCTCTCCACCGGACGCAAGATGGCACACTTTATAGGAAAGGAAAAAAATCCAGAAGAGGAGGACAGGATGTAATTAAAAGACCATGGGATAAAGAAAATAGCACCAATGTCAAATGCATGAAGATTATGCATTTGTGGAATGGAAGAAAAGAAGGGGTCAAGGGAGCAAGGAGATGACTTAGTTAATGAAGATGGTACACAACTTTTCTCAGTTAACATTACAATGAATTTCTTTCCATGTATTCTCTTTTAAAACTGGATTTTTTAAAAATGCACACTTCATCATGTACATGTCCCATCACATGACTCTTTTACTGCTGAATATTTAGGGTTTTTATCTTCCAACTTTAAAGGGTACTGAATACTTTTGAGCCTACAATTATAACATCTTCGATTGTTTAAGATACATTCCCACATTCCCACAAGTAAGACTGACAGGTCGATGAATTTTTTTTTTTTAATTTTCTCTTTCTTAAGATCCTTGTTACATGTCAACAGATTGATTTCAAGAAATTTTGGCAGGATTTGCTCTCTGGTCTGCAGTATTTATGATTATCCTTTTCACAAAACCTACTCCAGCACAGAATCTACTTTTATTCTTAAGATTTCATACTTTAAAGTATTAAGCTGATTAAAAATTTTTACTGGTTGAACATTTTTCCTATATTTGTCCATTTATCATTTCTGTGACTAGCTTGATTAGCTTTGCCAGTTTTTCTTCTGGAGTTGATATTCTTTTTAGTTGGAAATTTTTTTACATTAAGTTTATCAACCTTACTATTGATATTTTCTAGCACCAAATATGTCTTTTGCCTTTCCTTTTATTTGTGGTATTTTTTACACAAAAGTTTACAATTCTTTTTTAAAAACTAACAAAATAGGGATAGAAATAACAGCATACAAGCAATACAGAGCAAACTTTACACTGCAGGAAACAATCAGTGATATGAAAGAAGAGTATGAGATGCTCTCTAAAAATGTAGGCAAAAACAAGCCAATAAAGAGAGAGAAGATGACATGTTAGGAGGACCCAAGCATGCAGGGCCAGCCCGTCACTGTGGTATTCAGTCTAAAGTAACTGGAATGGAAACAATAATAGAAGACACAATAAAAGTAAAGAATCATAGACTGAAAAAGTCATGGACCTCAAAATGAAACAGGCTCACCATATTTCAGGCAAAATCTATGAAAAGGTATCAATGCCAAGAAACATACTAAGAAATATCTTGATCATAAAACTAAGAAAAAAATTTACTAAACACTCAGATTGAGAAGCTAAGGAAGGGAGGCAGGGAAGGGAGGAGGAAGAGACTCGGTGAGGTGACAAACACATTTATACTTCCAAGCAATGGCACTGAGGACACTGCTGGGAACACAATGCCACATGGGCGGGGGAGGAGGGGGGAGGGGTGTAAGCTAGGACAGTGTGTGGTCAGCGCATGAGAAGAGCTAAGTGCATATGAACACCCCTGATGGTACAGTGGGTATGATGAAAATTTGTATGTGAGAAAGTTTTATAAGCCCGATCAGTTGGTCCAATTTCTTCTTGAAGAAAATGTGGAATAGATGGATGCAGTAAGAACTGACAGGCCTACCAAGCAGCCGAGTATGTTAAATCTTGCAATTCTATTACTATCTCTTAAACTCTTACCTCTTTTTCTTCTTCTTAGCCTGCAGATTTTAAAGCCAACTATGACGGGTACCTGACATGCGGAGGTGCAGATGGCATTTTTCTTTTTATTTATATATTAATTGGTACATTTTAGGCATACAATTCATTTACATTTATCACTGGGTGCTTGTACCTGTACATGATGAATCTTGGTTTTTTTCCCCATTAGCTATGCGCGCCCTTCACCCCCTCCACCCTTCCCTATTTACATAGACTTTGTTTCCATTTTTTTTCTTTCTCATAATTTTTCCTTTCCTTTCTTCCCTTTCCCCTTGCCCTCCCACCACCCCTCCACCTTTGGACTTTTCCTATTTCAAGTTATCAATTATTCATTTTAATCATTTTCATCCTCATTTACACTCTCAGTTTCTCACACTAGAGATACTATTCGGTATTTACACGTGTGCCCTATTTATTTCACTTAAGAGGATGGCCTCGATGTGCAGCAGATGGCATTTTTCATCTGCTGTCTCCCATCAGGAAGCTCAGTGATAATCTTGAAGTAAGAGTTCAAGAACAGACTTCATTTGCTGTTCTCAATCCCTTCACACCTGTGGCTCAGAGCCTTTCGCCCTTCCGGTCTGCAGGAGTGTTACTTTTAATGGAAGACATCAAATTGCTTCAGCATTTCCCTGCAAGATCGCTAATACACTCCAGACACAATCATGGAGCAGGCAGCCTGCTGGAAAAGCACACAGAAAGCAGTGTTTTAAATAAGCCACCAACCATACTTCTTGGTTTTATTTACACTGGTTCCACACATTAGGATAACAATTAGTTTCACAGTAAATTCAGCGATGAAATAAATAATGCATTTACCCATCAGTTTGGGGGGGAAACCCCACATTCTTGTGGGAAACCGAGAGACAATGAAAGGGGAGGAGAGAATCTGAGCTATTTGACCAGGGTGACAAATTCAAACAGCTGAGGCCACGAACCCCAAACTCCCATTTTCATTCCCTTGCATGCCATCGAGATTTGGTTCTTGTCACCCACAAGAAAGGCACACACGAAATACAGGGAGCTCAGCAGCTGCCGTGAAAGAGTGCTTAGGCGCTGCTGTGTTCGGCCACACGCCCTGAAAGCTCCTGCAGACCCTGCCGTCACCTTTGAGGACACTCCATGTCCCATAGCAACGCAGTCAGCCTCAGTCACCGGGCATTTCGGGTCGACAGACCCAATGGTCAATTCCCATAAGCTGGAGATTACAACTTAAATCGTTCACCAAATGCTCACAGCAAGAAGAGCTGTAAAGAGCACTTACACATGTAGCAATGCTTGGCTTGTAAAAAAATATATATACCACAAATTAGTGAGTCTCTAAGCAGGATGTCACAGAAAGGCGGCATCTAAGTACCCCACACATCTGAGTTTCTATTCTACCCACTGTGTCAAAGTACTGCTTGGAAGAAAAGATTCCATCTCTGTGCTCAAGGAATTGATGCACTAGAACCAGAGAGAACAGTCACCTAAATTACTCTAATCAAAAGAGAATGTAGCTACTTCTACTAAGAGAAAATTAAACTTGGGCGTGGTGACACCCGTATGTAACCCCATCAACTCTAGGAGACGGAGGCAGGAGGATCTCAAGTTTAAACCCAGCCTAAAGACCTAGTGAGATCCTGTCTCTACATAAAAAATAAATGAGAGGGCAGGGGATGTGGCTCAGTGTGAAATGCTGGGTCCCCAAGATGGGGAGGGCGGGGATTAAGTGCCACAGGAGGGGAATTAATTCCAACAAGGGTTGGGAGAGAGAACTTCAGGGACCATTTGAGCTAAGTCTGACCGAGCAGGTAGGATTAAAACTGAGAGGGATCCAAGGGAAATAGGGAATCTGCTCAGACACAGAGGCGATCTGCTTCGGCAAGAGTGGAGGCTGTGGGACCATAAATGTCACCCGAGCCATCGAGAAATCATGAATGACAAGGGAGCTCTGGTTTCAAGAGATGAATCCCACTGCTGTGCACAGTAAGAGGTAGAAGCACAGGCACAAGATCCAAGAGAGCTGAGGGCTACAGTGGTCCAGGCCATAAACAGTAGTTATCAGAAAGAATGGGCAGCACTGGAAGTGAAGTTCGGTCCCCCCTCTGTTTTCCTCAGCTCTGTTGCCTGATACTGCAAGAGTGGAACTGGGGTTTTTTTGGTTTTTTTTTTTTGGAAAGAAGGTCTTTTAAAGGGTAGTTAGGTTAAAATGAGGTCGTTAGGGTTGCCCGGACCCAGTGTGCCTGGCGCCCTCATTAGAAAACACACACGGAGAGGGAGAGAAGACTGGGAAGGTGGAAGATACCTGCCACAAACCACGGAGACACACCCAGGCAGCAGCCCCCCGGAGCCTGGGGCTCGGACCTTCAACCTCCCGTAGCAGGAGGACAGAGCTCCACTGCCTCAGCCACTGTGCTGGTGAAGGTTTGAGGCAGCCTTTGCAAACTTGCTAGTCCACACACGGATTTCAGAGCTAAAGGAGGATTAACTCAGAGCAGCGAGCCACACATCGGAGGAGGAAAACCAAAGGAAAAGTTAACAAGTTAACAGGCAGCCAGGAGTGTAAGAAAGAGTGGAAATGGAGGACACTAAAACCCAGGTTGGAGGAAAACTGATAATCTAATTTGGAAAAAATGAAGCTTGAGCTCTGACACCTATGCAAAGATGTTAATTATTAGTGTGGTCAAATTGTTCCGGAATGAGCTATGCTTCAGGGTCGGCCTGGAGGAGCAGAAATTGAGGCCACAGGAAAAGATCAGGCTGCTCAATAGGATAAGAAGGAACAGAACAGATGTTTGACAACGCACTGAAAGGAGATCCTCAGTCTCATGGGCAGAATGAAGACACAGTGAGAAGAGGGAGCGGACAGCACCGCAGAGGGGTCTGGTTTAATGGCAATATTGGTGCCAGGCTTTGGAGCGTGCAGAATCCGTGCAGCCTGAGGACACTACATGGCCTCAGTGGGTCTCTGTCTGACCTGCTGCTGCTCTCTCTCCCTCCCCCTTTCTCCCACAAACTGAGTCATCTCCTGCCCAAAGCAAGCCATGAAGCCTGGACCCGTCATTCCCACCCTCCGTCCTGCAGACCCTCATTCCAGACGGTACTAGCCCATGCTAGACAGAGAGGCCAGAAGGGTCGGAGCACATGAGCCTCACTGGGGCCCCCCATCCCCATCAACCGTGTTCTCCCAGGGCCACCTATTCTTCGTGGAACCTAACCATGTAAGCAGACAGCTTTGTCAGGTTTCGGGTCTTCGTATCTGAAGGCTTCTGCCCCTTCTCTCAAAGAAAAGGTTTTTCTGCCCCCACAGCAGCAGAGCATGGAAGGGATCGCTGCTCTTTGTTCTGCTGCACCAGGCCTGTATTCTCAGGGCCTCTGTTTACATCCCAGAGTGACAGGAAGCCCAAGAGGCCCTACATACACCATTACCAAACAGGGCTAGATGCCTTCCCCCGGTCCTACTTGGAAGTTGTAGAGCCAGCCTCGCCATGCCTCCAACAGGAGGTCATAAAGTCAGCGTCTACCATACAATCAATTTGAGCTGTTTTTGACACTGGAGAAAATACCCCTGAAAGGGGAGAGGTGAAATTAGTTAGGAATAAAGATGTTACAGTAAACTGTGTGGTCAATTTGAATAAAGACGCCTAGCAGATTGGCTTCGCATATTCTCAGTATGCACAGTGGGCTTGCTGAAGGAGGAAGACCCATCCTGGGGTTGGGGGGGCACTGCCACAAGAACACACCAGCCAGATATAGTGGCACACACCTATAATCCCCGCATCCTGAGGGGCAGGAGGATCACAAGCTCAACCCCAGCCTAGGCAACTTAGCAACTTAATGAAAGACCTCATCTCAAAAAAAAAGCAGGGGTGTGGGCTGCAGGTGTAGCTCAGTATAAAGGCTCTCTGTTTAATTCAGAGTACACAGAAGGAGGAGGAGGAGGACAGAAGGAGAAAGGAGGAGGAGGTGGTGGGAGAAGGAGAAGTGGAGAGAAGCGGGAGGAGCCGAGCCAGGAAGAGAAGAGAGGAGGGAAGAGAAAACCACAGCAATGTGCTGGCCTGGCCTGCTGTCCCGGGAGGAAAGACACGAAGGGCCAGGTGCTCTACCAGCCAGGCTGGACCGACAGACTCCTGCTGACCCACAGACGCTTATGCCGAGGAGATGCTGCAGTGGCTTGTTACACTGCATTATTACAGCGATAATGGACTCATATGATTTCACACACCCTTATCCTATCAGATCCCAACGCTCTCTTCTGCTGATGGAAAAAGCGCTTCACGTGGAATTGACAAACACATCATCGGCTGAGCCTGGACGTCATCAGAAGATCCAAACTCCTCTGTGTGAGGAATGGAAACCAAACGCTACGAACTGTACAAATGGAAGACAAAAGTTGAGTGGTCATGCACTGCTCATTACCAAACTTCATCCAAGTGAAGTTCACGACTCTGCCCAAAGACCTCCTAAAACTTACTATTTCCCAGACTGTCATATTGAACAGATCACGACAAGCAGAAGCCAAGGAAAACAAATGAAACTCATGTTTTACTGGGTCCCACATGCCTCGATGTTTTCAAACCCACATGCATCCACCAAGCAGCACTCATAGTGTTGGATTCTAAGAACACATGCGTAACGAGGAGAGAGCACGGAACGAAAGTCAACTCGGCAAGTTCATCCATGTGGTTTTTATTTTCCCACATTCTAGAAGGAAGTGAGAGTGGCAGAGGACCTGGCCCCTAGCACAGGACTCCAGCTACTCTGCTTCATTTCATATTTGCTGTTACCTTCTGTCCCGCCCCTGACATAGCAACCACTGAGCAGGAAGTCACCCACCCGGGTGAATGCTATCTGTCCTACTCTCACGGTCTTGACTCCTGCTCCATCCTTAATTC
The DNA here is from genome assembly GCF_000247695.1 of Heterocephalus glaber. Next base: position 537,245 of record NW_004624830.1, on the reverse strand, counting down.
AGAGATGCTCTGCACATCAGACACTGGTGGCTGGGGTCAGCAGGCAAGGTCTGTGTCCTCCTGCAGGGAGACAAGGCCTCTGACAGCTCCGCGCTGCAGTGTTGAAAGGAAATGCAATCAGACACAGCTTTGCTTTCCTGTGAGAGTCCAGAGGAACATGAAGACACGTTTGGGTACCTACTTGGAATAGGCTCATTTCATGGTTCTGACCCAAGAGCCTCTTGTTCAGAAGGGTGGGTCACTGCGGGTGTGGCCTAGAAGGTGTTTTCTCATCCCTGGCTTCCTGGGTGCTGTGCATTGAGCAGCTGTCCTCACCAGCCCCTTCCACCACACTGTTTCTGCCTTGGAGCCAGCTGACCACGGACTCAAATGGGAGCCAAAATCAGACCCTCCTCCTCTAGGTTGTGGGTGCTGGGCATTGTGTCCCAACAGCAGGAGAACTAACATAGCTATCAAAATGAAAGTAAGAAATTTCCATCAGTTCATAATGTATAAAAGCATAAATATAGAAGTATCATGTGTCACACACATGTGACAATATATGTACATATAAAGGTGTGTACAAGGTCCATCTTGTATATGTTAGCTGTACTGGCTCTAACAGATATAAACACATAGACCACATACCCTCAGCTGTACCCTGACCACAATAAACAACACCATTCTCCAATTCAAGTCTCTTGAGAGACTTTTTATTTTTAATTTGGCCTCAGAAATAAGATGTCATTCATCTATAAAAATTTAGTGTTGCTCATGGGTAAAGTGAAGCTATTTCAAAGTATTCTTCCATGCACTTGAAAGAAGCCAAAACAGACAAATGTCATTCATCTTCCCAGGCCTACACATCAAAGTTATTAACAAGAAAGCCACCGTATTCCTCAGCAACACAGAAGAGCCAGTTGATTATCAGAATGCAAATACCGACAGGCACCAGAATTATTTATGAAGGCTGCTCTTTAATATGATCATGTGCTATGAAAATCCAAAGATATCTGAGTTAATAGCATTGCTATTTCTTACTTATGGTTAATTTTAAATCTCTATCAAATATGTATTCCACTAACGCATATTTAGCAAACTACATGTTTAATATTAAAGGTTTAAAGTCACAGGACAAGCTTCTTAAGTTTCACATTAAAATTTATACTCATCCAGAAAGGTAAATCTGAAAGCTTATTTTGTTTTCATAAAGCTAATATTCTATAGGCTGTGTCTAAACCCTTATTTCACCTAATACACAAAGCCAACAGCTGAATCCAGACTCTTCTAAATAAATCAGTAATTACCAAGACTCAGTACCTGATAATATGCACAGCACTGTGAAGGTTGGAAGTGACTAATTCAACAGATGAATAAGCTGTTGAATTTGTTCATTCTATCAAAACATTTTATATTCCATGAAATTAAATAATTCACAAGTATCACTCAAATGCACTGAGATTATGAGTGATACACACAAAACTTCAATGTGTTACAAATGTTACATTTATCCAATATACTTTCTCATTAATATAAATCTATTTTAAACAAGCCCTGAATAACAAAATGTTTTATTTTTCTTGGACTGTACATGTCTTAAGAGCAATTTTTCATCGTACTTTTATATCAACTATTTGCTTTTACTTTGAACCTTTTCCGTGTTGTCTGAGGCCACTGGGCCGTGGTCACTGTAAACATACTACCCCGACATGAGATGGGCCAGCAAGGCCCACCTCGGGAAGAGCCCGTCTCCACTTAGCTCCCTGGTGGTAAAGTACACTTTGTCAACCGCCTCAGACTACTACTCACACACAGACACAACCAACCACTAAAATCACGTACTAAGGAGAAAGCTGGGGTTTGGAATACATGCCGTTTCATCCCTTGGCGGGCTTCTTCACAGTGCATAACGGCTAAGTCTCGGAATGGCCTGTATGCCTGTCAACAGACGACTGGATAAAGAAAATGTATTTACACACAAGGGAGTACTACTCTGATCTATTTCACTTAACATTACAGTTTCTCTTACATGAGAAACCCAAATTATAAATACGGAGCAAATTAACAGACAGATAAGAGGACGTAGGGAGATCTTTTGGAATGGGAAAGGGATCAAGACATGGAGCAAGAGGAGGGAGAGGGGATGGGGAAAAAGAAGCGAAAAACGAAGCAGAAATGAAGCTCCCACAGACGGGAAGGGGACCTAGAGTTGGAAGGGACAGGAGAGCTGGGTGGGCAGGGGAGGAGAGGTAAGCAAGGCGTGTTACGGACTCCCCACAAGGAATGTGATCTTTATGTACTGCAAGCACGGACCAATACACTCACAGGTGCATGTTGAAGACATTGCAAGTCTTTCTCGGGGTCGCAAAGTACTACTTTCATTAGTACTATCAAGAGTAAATTATTTCATTCTCTCCACTCGCTGGTCAGGTCAACTAGCTCATCAGGTGAATCCCAGAGATCTTGCTAACTCCGTCAAGGACACTGAGGGAACTGATGTCACACGAAAGCACTTTCGGTCGGCATCAGAACCCCGCTCTCTGACAGTCAGCAGCGTGTTACAGACCTCAGCCCCATGAGCAAAATGCTTCAAAATCCACAATAACTCCTCCTCCTGAAATGCCTGCACTTTGGATGGTTTACATCCTAATCCCTAACAATCCAGGCCCAAGACGCTTCCCTGAAAACTTCCAATATTTACATTTGTGAAAAAGCGAGCAGAGGCAGGATACTTGAAACTAGGGGAATAAACACAGCTCTTGCTCTGAACACTAAACACTTCCCGGTGCAATGTTTATAAACTGTGGTTGGAACCAGAATCCGGGTTGAGGAGTGCACACTGCTGGAGCAGCAGGAACATCCGGGCTGAGATGTGCAGTCTGTGACCTGAACGGGCAGCCTGAGTGCTTCATCTCCATAGCTGGGTGCTCTCCTCTGCTTTGCCTTCCATTTCCTCCCTTACAACACTCAACACTTTTAAAAGGAATTATCCAAAATTTTAAAAATGCAAAGGATCACTAGTCAGCTAACCATAACACAAATTCCATTGCTATCTCTTACTTTAATTTTACAATGATCATGAGTAAAGACTAAAGACTAATGTCACATCTACCACCCAGCATCATGTGCGCTCCTGGTGCATAATTAGATTTATAACTCAGAAAATAACATGTTAAGTGGAAATGAGATCTATTTAATCTGAATTTTCCCCTAGAAGCAAAGCTGGGATATGGGATTATCTTTCAAAAGAAAACAGTAATGCCTAGCTTTTATAGTCATCAAAATATTTAAGTTCATCTCTATAAAAATCAATATCATAATATACTACCATGGCAGCTGGTAAAAGTTCACAAATACACTGCATAGCTCCCTCCTGGCTCCTGTGAGGGCTGTCCTTCCCACCCCTGGGAAGACAGCATAGTCACGTGACTGGATCTGACCCACGAAAGAAATGTGTATTACACTCACTGAAAGCCACTTGGGCAGGAAGGCTTTCAAAGCCAGTGTGTAATTTCTCAGAACTTTTTTCCTTTGCAAAGGTGACAGGACATGCTCAGCAAGAAGGCAGCTGTCACCAGAGTAAGAATGAACTGCAAAAACACTCCAGTGTGGGGCCAGGGATGTAGCTCAGTGGTTCCGCCACCTGCCCAGCAAGCGCAAGGACCCAAGTTCGAT